>CM056051.1:426023253-426375753 GCA_029574335.1 Rana kukunoris | reverse complement strand
TTCTTCTTCTTCTTCTTCTTCTTCTTCTTCTTCTTCTTCTTCTTCTTCTTCTTCTTCTTCTTCTTCTTCTTCTTCTTCTTCTTCTTCTTCTTCTTCTTCTTCTTCTTCTTCTTCTTCTTCTTCTTCTTCTTCTTCTTCTTCTTCTTCTTCTCTTCTTCTTCTTCTTCTTTTCTTCTTCTTCTTCTTCTTCTTCTTCTTCTTCTCTTCTTCTTCTTCTTCTTCTTCTTCCTGCGTGCCTTTGACACTTTGGCTGGATTTGTCCATTAGAACAGTGGTTTTCAACCTTTCTGATACCTGGTAAATTCTTCCATGCCCCAAGAGTAAAGAATAACGTTTATACTCCCACAAAAGTATGGGAATGCAAAAGCTGGGTGGCAATGTGGGAGGCTTCGGACCACCAGTAGGCCATGGCCCAGTCATTGGAAATCCCTGCTATAGACAACTTGTGTAACAATCCTTCTTATTTATTTATTTTTTGTTTGTTTACAGATGCCGAGTTGTCAAATGTCCTGCAGGTAGTGACTCTTCCAATTCTAGACACTAATATCTGTGGCTCAGTTCTGGACTCCATGGATCTGCCAGCTTTACATAACTCTATGATATGTGCAGGCTTCCCAGATGGGGGAAAAGATGCTTGCCAGGTGGGTGCATGAGACATACACTATATTAGCAAAAGTATTGGGATGCCTGCCTTAACACACATGTGAACTTTAATGGCATCCTAGCCTTTGTCCGTAGGGTTCAATATTGAGTTGGCCCACACTTTGCAGCTATAACCGCTACAACTCTTCTGGGAAGGCTGTCTGCAATGTATAGGAATGTGTCTAAGGGAATGTTTGACCATTCTTCCAAAAGCGCATTTGTGAGGTCAAGCACTGATGTTGAACGAGAAGACCTGGTTCACAGTCTCCACTTTAATTTTTCCCAAAGGTGTTCTATCGGGTTGACGTAAAGACTCTGTACGGGCCAGTCAAGTTCCTCCATCCCAAACTTGCTCATCCATGTTTTTATGGATCTTTGTGCATTATTGCCTGGTTTTACATAGCAGTCAGATACCTGGATAGGGAGCCAGTTATGATGTCAGCCTCTCATACAACTGCAGTCTAAACACCCCTGTATAGGAGGACGAAGTGTAGGAGTGAAGCAATAGCATGAGCCAGTGGATGATACTAGTGTCACTGAAAACTGAGAGCTGTCGTCAAGTGGTATCGGTGATGGAGAAATCACAGCCACCAATGATAGGAACAAGCCAAAAGGGGACATGATAATATCAGGTCAGCAGGCAGGGACAGAACAGGCCAGAAAAGCAATTGGGGGGGGGGGGGGGTACCATAGTACCAAAACATAGGGCAGGAGATGCAGTTGGTGGACGAGTCAAGGTCAGTGCAGGAGCAGATAAATAGACAAAGAGGAATAAACATAGCTCAAAGGACAAGCTGGGTTGGTAACCGTAATCGGGATCAAAATATAGAATAGCAGAAAGCTGGGGGTACAGCTAAAGATCTCTCAGAACTGAGGCCTGGCAGGTCTGAGCTCAGCCTAGGTTTACATTGCAGCGATTTGGCATGCTATTTGACATGTCAAATCGCATACCAAATCTGCAGCTTTTGCCGGCAATGGCACCATCTGAATCGGTGCGAGGTCAACTTTGCGTCGCTTCACCAATTCTCAAAAGTAGTTTTTGTACTACTTTTGGTGACTTTGGGTGTGATTTATATAGACATCTGTGCAGAAACCCACACAGATGTCTCTAAATCGCCCCTGAAGTCGGGACTGACATGCGGGTATAAAATCGTATGAGTATAGGTGAATCGCAAAATTTCAGTCCCGCTATCAGTGTGAACATGGGCTTAAGAAGCTTTTTGACACCACTGTGAGCAATGAACATGCATGCATGTATGCACACTCTCAAACATTCCAGTGCAAAGATGCATGTCTGCACAACATTTTATAAGCATAACTGTGCAGGTGCCTATGCTGGATTCTGGCTATGCAGGTGAACTTGATCCCTCTGAAAGCAGTCCATGCTTGTCAGTAGCTGTAGACACTGCAATCCTACATCCTAATGGAATCACAAGGGAGAGAAAAGGGAAGCTGCAGAAAGACCTGTTTGAGGTTTCTCATCGAAATTAAATGCTGTCTGGTTATGCCGTATAGAGCCCTGTAGCCCAACATGTGGCCCTTTTGGCACTTTTTGTGTGGCCCTCAGGGCCCCTGCAAACACTGTAGTTCCCCATTTCCCTGTTATAGCAATGATTTATAGTACTCACATGTAATATGTCCCTAGCTACAACTCCTAAAGCATTTTTGCAGTCTGACAGTCTCCTGGAGCATGTCTGCAGTCTTTGACCATCTCCTGTATTATGTACACAGTCTCTGACCATCTCTTGTATCATGCCTATAGTTTTTAACTATATCCTGTTGTTTCTGTTGTCTCTGACACTGAATGTTCACTTAATTTTATGTCTGCCCCTATTGGCGATGTCAAGTGTCGCACTTGAGGTCCCCATATCTTCACCACCACTAGTATAGAGGATGTCCTAGTACATTCACAGGTTAGAACAAGTGTCACACTTCACAGAGGCGCGTTATCACATTTGCCTTCTTATTTTGTACACTGGAGACCTCTGATTTTATTAAAAAAATGACAAATGGGTTCTAACAGGACCCCTTTTGCTGGCTAGCAGGTCAGAGAGCTGGAAATACCGTCTGCCCTTTGTAATTGCAACACGTTTGTCTAGTGAAGGGAGCTTCACAAAAAAGCAACACGGAGTGCTCAGGCAAATTGCGTGCATTCTGTTCATTTTGTGTCTAAATCAAAAATTCATGATTAAAATATTTCTATTATGCTAAGATCCTCTGGCTTCATCCACAAACTGCAAAAGTTATTAAAGAGGAGCTGAACTCTGAAAGCTACACCCCAAAAAGACAGGTAGAGGGTAAAGAACTACTCAACAACTATCTCCCTGCAGCTGATGGTTTTACCCATTTCTGGCTTGCCATGCCTTCTCTATGTGAAGGAGCCATAATGGTAGATACAGGGTTATGCTTCCTTATGTTGGGGTCTCCAGCTAGAACAGTAAGCCCCACAACAATGACCTCACCAAATCTCACTTCAACCCTGATGCGTCTAGCAATCAGAGGCAGAAGTGCCTTAGATCTAACACTGCATAGATAAGCTATAAGGCACAAAGCTCAGGAGTGCCTAGCACACTCGCACCAGGAAGTGAAGACATTTCAGACAAAAGCTGAATTTTCAGGCATGATTAACATTTCCAGATGTTGCCAATAACATGGGAAATCTTTACTTTTTTAAATTCACTTCCATTTGAAGTGGCAAGTAAATAATATATTATGTTCTACAAACTGCTTTGTGATAATCATGACCATTAAAATAAGTACATTTTCCAAAGGCGTCTTCCAGGACAGCCCTTGAGAGATGGAGCTCCTCCCTGCACAGGAAACACATCCCCTCTAGCTCTTTAAAAGGCGGTCCCTTGGGCATCTGGTCAGTTTTTTTGTGTTTCCTCAGTCGGAGGAGACATGTCACTAAAGGAACTGTCTTTTAAAGGGGGAGATGGACCCAGGAGAGTGTCCATCACACAAGGGCTGTGGCAGCTGGTGTCCCCCCCCCCCCCCCCCCTTACCTCTAAAACCTCTCCGTGGCCACGGGTTCCCACCGCATGGGGTCTGGAGTTCCCCGTTCCCCCTTCTCTCCGGAGCCCGGCGAGGGAGTGGGCAGCATTGACTGGCATGGCGGCGGCCAGAGATCTCTCTCTCTTCACGGCAGACGCCATGACCCGGAAGATGCCGGGCGTCACCTCCGATGAGATGCGCGTCATCGCTGTGCGCTGGAAACACTGGTTCTGGTTTTCGGCGCAGAGACTGGGGGAAGGCCGAGGCGACGTTTTCAAAAGGCGTCAGCATGGGCTGTGGATCGCCTACGAACGAAGCACCATGGAGACATCCCAGGCTTCAGAGGAGTCTAACGCCGGCTCATCACAGGTTGGCTGGCCTGGCCAGAGCCTTTTTTTCCTGTGTCTATTTTTCACCTGCTAGAAGGGGGAACTAGGAGTTCAGGGAACTGTTATGGCACAACTGTCAAAAGTTAGAGAATATGGATCGCAACTGCGGAGGCTTCTCAGGTGTAAACCCAGGTTTCACTCTCAATCTGCATAGAGAGTTAGGGTTACAGTCCTCACAACCTCAGAGTAACAAGTGGAAGTTTTTTAGGAGGAGCTAATTCCGACAAAGGGGTCGCTATGACAAGGGCTAGAACTAAAGTCTATCAGATGAGGAAATGATGAGGCTATGCATTACTGGTCATGGGAGCGTTCAAGGAATATTTGGGTATCAATAGCACAGTCCACAAACCTGTATGAGGTACAAGGCAGGTATGTTGGGCTCAGACTACTTGATAGCAGAGTCCACAAACATATATATGAGGTACAAGGCAGGTATGTTAGGCTCGGACTACTTGATAGCAGAGTCCACAAACATATATGAGGTACAAGGCAGGTATGTTAGGCTCAGACTACTTGCGGTTGCGTTGTGGAAGCTATTGTGTGTGTAGAGGTTCCTGGTAGTCCAGTTCTTGAGTTGGCTTGGTGGAGGGTGTAGCTGATGCGGTGGTTCAGGGTCCCCAGGTGACAGCAGGCGTCCTGGCAGAATAGTGGAACGCCATGCTGTCTGTCCAGGGCGTTTAAATAGGCCGCGGGGATGAGGAGGAGGAGCCGCGGCTGGCTAGGGCGCATTTCCGTGTTCCAGGGTGGAACGCACTGGCCACGCACCGGAAGTGACACATGCGCTGTGCAGAATGGAGCGCAGCTGTCAGGAATAGATGCAGCTGTGCCCGTTCTATGTGAAGGTAACGGCGGTGGCATTACAGGAACTTCTTAGAGCTCAGTGGGCACCTTAGGATGGGGGAGACTTACTGCATAGGCACTAAAGGTTCTCTCTCTATATATCTCTCTTTTGTTCCATGGCACAGAAAAAAAAACTTGGCACAAGGTCCACTTCCAGAGACAAAAGAAAGTGCCCTACATGCAATGCTAAGCTGTCATCTACCTACACTAATTCCCTATGTGCCCCTTCCACTACAGCGGTATTAAACAGGAGGATTCCCCTCTTACCAAATTTCTAGGATCTTTCAAGGATGAGATGCAGTCTATCTTTCAGTCCTTCAGGAAACTTATTGCAGATAGGCAAATTCCCTTAACGGTTAGACAACCAGAGGTGCTCACCTCTCCTACTCCGGTAGGATCAGGTGAACCCGTGGAGATGAGATTTCCCCTAGAAATACTGACCCGGATTCCTCCCAGTCAGATTCTGAGTAGGAGAAAGGTCAGGATGACTCCAGTGCACCCATCAGATTCAAACTCTCCCAAGAGGCAGTAGACGAATTGGTAGGGGCTATTCATTAAACGTTGGAGTTGAAGGAAGAAAAAACCTCACTCTCACGTCATGATAAAATGTATCCGTGTTTAGAGAAAAGAAAACCTAAAGTATTCACAGTACATAAACGAATGTCAGATTCGGTACTCAGGGACTGGGAAGAACCCGATTAAAGGCCCTTCTTTTTTAGGAGGATTGAAAAGGTTTCCCTTTTGAGGAGGACCCCAGTGCAGTTTGGAACCAGTCTCCAAAACTGGATGCCCCGCTAGCGAAGGTGTCAAAACACTCGGACTTATGCCGCGTACACACAATCACTTTTTGTGATGAAATTTTTTTTAATTTTTCTTCATGGGAAAAAAAAAAACATTTTTCCAACTTCATCATTAAAAATGATGTTGCCCACACACCATCGTTTTTGGAAAATGATGAACAAAGCGACGGCACTCTAAAGGGGAAGTTCTATTTGCCTTGAGGTTGCTTTTAGCTGGTTACTTGTTAGTAAAAGACGTTTCGTGCTTTTTTATCTGTTACAGCGTGATGAATGTGCTTACTCCATTATGAATGGTAGTTTTACCTCCCGTCTCCTAACTTGCTTCTGGGCATGTGCGGGTTTAAAATGTCGTTTTTGCCCACACACGATAATTTTTTATGACCCAAAAAATGACATTTTGAAAAAGGACATAAAAAAATTCAAGCATGTTCGAATTTTTTTTAGGTCGTTTTTCAGGCGGCGTACACACGACCGAGGTTCTCGCTGGAAGCTGCATTCCAGCGAGGACCTCGGTCGTGTGTACGCTCTCTGCGAGCTTCCCGTCGGGAAGCCCGTCGAGCAGAAATAGATAGCACGCTCTCTATTTGCTCGACGGCCCGCCTGGAAGAATGGCTGGTTGCCATTCCCGACGGGCGGGTCGCCGATTTCGACGGCCGGCAGGGAACCTCGACGAGCGGAACGATGTGTTCTGCCCGTCGAGGTTCTCTGCCGTATGTACACGGCCTCAGAAGACATAAAACGTTTTGCCCACACACGATCATTTTAAATGACATTTTTAAAAATGTAATTTTTTTTCATCACAAAAAGTGATCATGTGTACGCGGCATGGGACACTTAGCGGATCCTGTGGATAAAAGGGGGGATGTGATCCTTAAAGGATCCTAGGATACCTAGCAACAACGTGTGTAGCCCGTAATTTTGAATTCTGGCTTAAACAATTACAGGAACACCTGACGGCAGGTACCCCTAGAGCAGAGTGGCTGAAAACCTGGTCGGGGGGGATACCGCCTCTAAATTACGCTTATGTAGCGTTTCATTTTGAGGTATATTCTTGTTTGGCACCCCCGCTAGATGAAGCTTTAGAACGCACAGCGGATAAAAAGAAGACTTTTCCTTTAAGGGACAAAAGAAAGCGGAAAAAGGGAAGCCAAACAAACCCTGGGCGGCACAAGGAGGCAAAAGTGCTCTTTAACCCTCCTGACAAATCTCAAGCCGCAGTGATGCCAGCATCCAGGTGGGACTGGGGGGGAAGGCCAAGGTTTTTACTCGCACACTTTTTTGGTGCAGAAGCCATCAGGCAAATATCGCCTGATCTTCAATCTAAAACCATTGAACACGGCCATACAGTACAAAAAGTTCTGGATGGAATCAATATACTCCAAAAAGATTGTTTTATGGCAAAAATAGATCTGAAGCATGCCTACCTTCACATCCCTATCGGGGAAAGCCCCCAAAAATTCCTCCACATAGCCATAAGGGTGGGGGAAAGGGTCTACCACTTTCAGAGCCATCCGGGCAGTCAGATGGGCTAGGTTCCACCAAAGACCACTCCAGTCATTCCTCCTACAAAATCTGACAGGAAAAGACTTGGAAGACAAGGTGTACCTACCAGAAAAAACAAAACAGGCCCTCCTGGTGGTGGAGAAACCAAAACAGCCAAACCAAAAGGTCTGCTATGGAACCCCCCGACTACGCGCATCCTAACTAAGAATGCCAGCAACCAGGGATGGGGAGCCCATCTGGATGGACAGTGGGCACAGGGCACTTGGAGTCGCCTAGAGAAGAAATGCTCGTCCAATTACAGAGAGTTAAAGGTCGTAGCCAAAGGAATCTTAGCATTCCAAAGTCAGCTCAAACACCAATATCTACAGGTCAGGTCACACAACACAACCTCCGTAGCATACCTAAACAAACGGGGGGGGAATCTGGAATGCCACCCTGATGCGCATAGCACAAAAAGTGTTTGTTTGGGCTGAGGAAAATCTGGAGTCACTATCAGCAATCCTTCTCAAGGGTACACAGAACAATCTAGCCAACTTTTTGAGCAGACAATTGATCTCACGAGAAGAGTGGTCACTAGATCCGACAGTATTTGCGGAAATAGTGGCCAAGTGGGGTCCACCGGAGATCGACCTATTTGCCAACAGAGAAAACGCAAAACCAGAGTTTTTCTCGCCAAACCCAATGGATCAACCAGTGGCAGTTGATGCCCTCCAGAATGCATGTACGTTCACTTTGGCTTATGCCTTCCCACCTCTACATCTCCTCTTACCGATAGTCCTCTCCAAGTTTAGGACAGAAAAGACTTCTCTTATCCTAGTAGCACCTTTTTGGCCAAAAAGAGCGTGGTTTTCACTTCTGCTATCATTAGTAGATTGACCACCTTGGATGTTACCGTGCAGTCAGGACCTGCTATCCCAAGGTCCAGTACGGCACTCCAATCCAGCCATGCTAAAACTAGCGGCCTGGTATCTGAAATAGACATCCTGAAATCCAAGGGTCTATCGAACAGAGTGATTAAAACTCTGTTACAAAGTCGCAAACCAAATACCAGAGCAATTTACCTGTAATACTGGAAGAAATGTAATCTCTGGCTAACAGAAAATGGCAAAAGAGAATTTGATTCTCCAACAATATTGGAGTTTCTACAAGAGGGCATTGACAAAAAGTTATCTTTAAGCACGATTAAAGTACAAATTGCTGCCCTGTACAGCGCTCCTTACAGTAGGACCCGCTTATTAATAGGTTTTGCAAAGCAGTTGTTTAGCAATGCCCGGCTCCATGTCGTAAAGTTCCGGCATGGGACCTGTCTATTATGTTGGAAGCAGTCATTAGGGATCCTTTTGAGCCAATATCGGAGGCATCCTTAAAACTGATTACTTTAAAAACAGTCTTTCTAGTCGCTATGACTTCGAGCTCTGTCAGAGAACCATATATACAAATACTGGAGGATAGAATTATTTTCAAAGACTGACCAGTTATTTATCCCTAAAGTTGCTTCTTCCTTTCACAAGAATCAGAACATCATACTTTCTTCCTTTTGCAATAAACCTGCAAATGGCAAAGAGGAACAACTACGCTGGCTATACGTCAGAAGAGGTCTCCTTCCTATCTGGAAGCGACTAAAAATTTTAGAAAATCGGAAGGGAAAACAGGCTTCCAAAAGAACAATAGCCAGGTGGATTAAGGTGGCCATCTTGGAAGGGTACAAAACTCTGCACTTGGACCCTCCACAAGGCTTGACAATGCACTCTTCAAAGGCGTTTGCAACGTCCTGGGCTGAAAGAGCCGGTTTTACCCCGGAACAGATATGCAAGACCGCCACATGGTCAAGCATGTCCACGTTCATTCGACATTATCGATTGGACGTGTAAAGTGATCAGGATCAAGCTTTTGGGAGGAAAGTCCTTCAAGCAGTGGTCCCACCCTAATTTGGTGAGTACTTGCTCATCCTCTCAAGGGCTGTCCTGGAAGACGCCTTGGGAAAATCAGTTACTTACCGGTAACTCTGTTTCCAAGAGTCTTCCAGGACAAGCACGTTCCCACCCTATTTTTTTGAGGTAGGTATATATACATGGATAATATAAATTGTGTGTTAATAACTGTATTTCAGCTCCGTCCTTCGGGGCTTAGATTAAAACTGACCAGATGCCTGAGGGACCGCCTTTAAAGTGCTGGAAGTGATGTGTTTCCTGTTCAGGGAGGAGCTCCATCTCTCGGGGGCTTTTCCTGGAAGACTCCTGGAAACCGAGTTACCGGTCTAACTCTGATTTGTATTCCTACATTGTGTTTTTTTTTCCTCCTAATGGTTTCTATAATTTAGGGAGACTCTGGTGGTCCCTTGGTATGTCAGCGGAGATCTGGGACTTGGTTCTTGGCTGGGAGTACCTCTTGGGGTGTTGGTTGTGGAAGAGCTTGGATCAAGTCAGCGACTAGCAGTGAGGCTTTGGGCTCCCCAGGGATTTTTGCAAGAATTTCTGCTGTACTGGATTTCCTGAGAAACGCAACGACTGACAGTGAGTGAAGAGGTCAACCACACCTAGTTCTTGTGACTATATGGCTTAATAATGCCGCGTACACATGGTCGGAATTTCCGACAACAAATGTTCGATGTGAGCTTTTGGTTGGCTATTCCGACCATGTGTATGCTCCTTCGGACATTTGCTGAAGGAATTTCCGACGACAAATGTTTGAGAGCTGGTTCTCAATTTTTCCGTTGACAAAAGTTCTTGTCGGAAATTCCGATTGTCTGTAGCCAATTCCGACGCACAAAAATCCTATGCGAGTTCGGAATCATTGAACTTTGTTTTTCTTGGCTCGTTGTAGTGTTGTACATCACCGCGTTCTTGACGTTCGGAATTTCCGGCAACATTTGTGTGACCGTGTGTATGCAAGACAAGGTTTAGCAAACAATCTGTCGGGAAAAAAAATCACGGTTTTGTTGTCGGAATGTCCGATCGTGTGTACGCGTCATAACAGTGCAGAGAGACATTATGACTGCCGACTGATCCAATTCTAGTATACTGTAAAATATTGTTTTTACCAGTTTTTCAATATTTGTTGTGCTGCTGACCACCTGCAGTCTCCTTGTAGCCTCGTCTGATCTACATGCACTCTTCATACAGTCTGTCAAGGCAGGTTTCCTGATGGTGACCACAGTGAATCATTCCTGTGCAAGATGCTTCAGCTTGGCCAGTTGTAGTCAAATACTAAGCAAGTGCAAGGTGACAAGGTGACAATTTAGGGACAGCAACTGGGTAACAGGGACAGAGTTGTCATCCTATAACAGGAAGTGCCTGTACAAGGATTCTCATGGCAGAATTGCCATCTGTTGCTTTGCTGAAAGTAGCAGATTTTTTTAAATATTTAAAGTGGAACTACACTTTATCAGAACACCACATTCCAAAAATGCTTTGTATTTCGTTTTTAATATTAAAAGCAAACTCCATCCATCCATGTCTTCATGCTTTATTTTGCTAAGATATCACTTACACACTAGCATTTCTGGCTGTGGTCATCTTGAATAATGTCAGATCATTTTAAGTAGCCTTTAAAGGGTCACTAAAGGGATAAAAAATTGGGCTGAAATGACTTTACAGGGTATAGAGACATAAAAGTTAACTGATTCCTTTTAAAAATGATTAAAAATAGATAAAAATCAATCAATCAACCTACAGTTCTAGTTTCGTTTTTGCTGTTATTTCCTGTCTCTCTGATGTACAGAGCAAGACAGCCAATAGAGGGCAGTGATGGTTTGTCTAAAACCCCTCAGCCCAATCTACTTTCAGTTTACACACAGTATTCAAACCTCCTTGATTAGTGACCACAGTGAGAAAGCTCCCAGCACTGTGGTTATAAGGAAACAGACAAGCAGGAAGTGTGGAGATCAGTGCAGGATTACAGCAACATCAAAGCAAAAACGAACAATGAGGACATGAAAACGGCACTGCAGTAAGGTAAAGGAAAGTAAAGTAAAAAAAAAAAATCCTTTAGTGACCCTTTAACTCCTGGAATCCATCTGCCCTTAGCTCAGGCATGCAGGCAGGAGGGTGTTTGCTGTGAAAACCCCTTCTCCCCTCGTGAAGATGTATGACATCCATTTGTCTAGGCCTGGAAAACCGTAAGTAACTGAAAAAATGTAAAAAAAAAGTTTTAAACAAGTAAATATAATGATACTTTCATATCTACTTCCAAATGCTAGCAGTATAAGGATTAAAATAGCCAGTGTTGCTTGAGAGAGTGGTGTTCTACTTTAAAATGACATTTGAAACCGGTTAAAGCTTGTATGAGATTTTAATAAAGCTCTCACAGGCCTAAACAGTTTAAGGTTGAATATATTTTTATTCGGATCTACAGTGTATCCGGAAAGTATTCAGTGCTTCACTTTTTCCACATTTTGTTATGTTACAGCCTTATTCCAAAATGGATTAAATTCATTATTTTCCTCAAAATTCTATAATGACAACACGAAAGAAGTTTATTTAAAATCTTTTAAAAATAAAAAGAATAAAATCGCATGTACAAAACTATTCGCAGCCTTTGCCATGACACTTGAAATTTGAGCTCAGGTGCATCCTGTTTCCACTGATTATTCTTGATGTTTCTACAACTTCATTGGAGTCCACCTGAGGTAAATTCAGTGATTTGGAAAGGCACACACCTGTCTATATAAGGTCCCACAGTTAACAGTGCATGTCAGAGCACAAACCAAGCTATGAAGTCCAAGGAACTGTCTGTAGATCTCCAAGACAGGATTGTATTGAGGCACAGATCTGTGGAAGGGTGCAGAATTATTTTTTGAAGCCTTGAAGGACACAATGAGCACAGTGGCCTCTATCATCTGTAAATGGAAGAAGTTTGGAACCACCAGGACTCTTCCTAGAGCGGGCTGCCCAGTCAAACTGAACGATCGGTGGAGAAGGGCCTTGGGGAGGTAACCAAGAACCCAAAGGTCACTCTTGACAGAGCTCCAGCATTTCTCTGTTGAGAGAGGCAAAGCTTCCAGAACAACCATCTCTGCAGCACTCCACCAATCAAGGCCTGTATGGTAGAGTGGCCAGACGGAAGCCACTCCTCAGTAAAAGTACACAACGGCCTTCCTGGAGTTTGCCAAAAAGCACCCAAAGGACTCTCAGACTATTAAAAATGAAATTCTCTGGTCTGATTAAAAAAGGATTGAACTCTTTGGCCTAAATGGCAAGCGTCATGTCTGGAGGAATCCAGGCACTGCTCATCACTAGGGATGAGCTTCGTGTTCGATGCGAACACACGTTCGCATCGAACATTGGCCGTTCGATCGTTCGTCGAAAACGAACAAATCGGGTCCTTCACGCCAAATTCGAATGACCCATAATTCACTGCGGCGTCGCGCGCTGATGATTGGCCAAGCATGCACCATGACCCTGCATGCTTGGCCAATCACAGCGCCCAAAAAACGAAGAGACCTAATTGGGGCTCAGGGCTTTAGCACACGCCCCACACTATAAAAGGATGCCTCCCGGGCGGCCTTGTGTAGTGTGTTCCGGCTTGCTTAGAGAAGTGAGACAGACAGAGAGAGATAGATAGAGACAGTGTCTTTTCACATAGATAGATAGATCAGGGAGGCTACTAGTTAGTATAGTTAAATGTACAGTTTGTAGAGAATATATTCACATCCCTAGGAGTTGTCAGTATATTTATAAACTGTATAGCTTAGCTAGTTCTGCTATTAGATCTGTCAGGCAGGAGATTGTGCTTGATGCTCTAACGCATGGGTCTTCAAACTATGATTTCAATATACGATTATTGCGGTTTTTTTTTTGTTTGGTTTTTACCAAAAATACGTAGAATACGTATCGGTCTAAACTGAGGGGAAAAAACGTTTTTTAAAAAAAAATATTGTGATATGTATTAAAAAGGGAAAAATATTGTGTTTTTTTTTAAATTGTCGCTCTTCTTTTGTTTTATAGCGCAAAAAATAAAAACCGCAGAGATGATCAAATACCACTAAAAGAAATCTCTATTTGTGTGGGGAGAAAAACATAACGATTTAATTTGGGTACAGTGTTGCCTGACCGCGCAATTGTCATTCAAAGTGCAACAGCGCTGAAAACTAAAAATTGGTCTGGGCAGGAAGGGGGTGAAAATGCCCTGTATGGAAGGGGTTAACTGTTACTGCACGTGTGCTATTTATTTGCACAGAAAGGCAGTTGCTGTTAATGCAAGTGGGCTATTGAATTGCACAGAAACGCAGTCGCTCTGACTGTGCGTGTGCTGTTTAATACCACCTTAGCGCATTTGGTGTCACCGCACGTGTGCTGTTACATACCACCTTAGCGCATTTGGTGTCACCGCACGTGTGCTGTTACATACCACCTGAGCGCATTTGGGGTCACCGCACGTGTGCTGTTACATACCACCTTAGCGCATTTGGTGTCACCGCACATGTGCTGTTACATACCACCTGAGCGCATTTTGGGTCACCGCACGTGTGCTGTTACATACCACCTTAGCGCATTTGGTGTCACCGCACGTGTGCAGTTACATACCACCTTAGCGCATTTGGTGTCACCGCACGTGTGCTGTTACATACCACCTGAGCGCATTTGGGGTCACCGCACGTGTGCTGTTACATACCACCTTAGCGCATTTGGTGTCACCACACGTGTGCTGTTACATAATACCTTAGCGCAGTTAGTGTCACTGGACGTGTGCTGTTATATACCACCTGAGCGCAGTTAGTGCACTGTACGTGTGCTGTTATATTCCACCTGAGCGCAGTTAGTGTCACTGTACGTGTGCTGTTATATACCACCTGAGCGCAGTTAGTGTCACTGGACGTGTGCTGTTACATACCACCTGAGCGCAGTTAGTGTCACCGCACCTGTGCTGTTATATACCACCTGAGCACAGTTAGTGTCACTGTACGTGTGCTTTTATATACCACCTGAGCGCAGTTAGTGTCACTGTACGTGTGCTGTTACATACCACCTGAGCGCAGTTAGTGTCACTGTACGTGTGCTGTTACATACCACCTGAGCGCAGTTAGTGTCACTGTACGTGTGCTGTTATATACCACCTGAGCGCAGTTAGTGTCACTGTACGTGTGCTGTTATATACCACCTGAGCGCAGTTAGTGTCACTGTACGTGTGCTGTTATATACCACCTGAGCGCAGTTAGTGTCACTGTACGTGTTCTGTTATATACCACCTGAGCGCAGTTAGTGTCACCGCACCTGTGCTGTTATATACCACCTGAGCGCAGTTAGTGTCACTGTACCTGTGCTTTTATATACCACCTGAGCGCAGTTAGTGTCACTGTACGTGTGCTGTTACATACCACCTGAGCGCAGTTAGTGTCACTGTACGTGTGCTGTTATATACCACCTGAGCGCAGTTAGTGTCACTGGACGTGTGCTGTTATATACCACCTGAGCAAATATTCGACATAATGTTGCCACACAGAACTTGGGCAAGTAGCATTAATTACTTTTTTTTTATAGTCCTCTCATGTTATGCAGGGACATTTCTAAACACGTGCCACTACTATAGACACCCAGCAGGTGTGATATTTAAAGGAATTTTTTTTTTCACTTTAAGCATCATTAAAATGGCTTCCCCTGCAAAAAACGGCCATTTAAAAAAAAAAAAAAAATCCATTGATACGTGTTCCCTGGGGCAAGACCCGGGTTCTGAACGATGTTTTCCAACATTTAATTGAATTTTGGTCTTTAAAACGACCGTTTTTGAATTCGAACGTTCGGGTCCCATAGACTTCAATGGGGTTCGAAATATTCGTGCGAACCTGCGGTCTGTTCGAACGTTCTGGTGCGAACCGAACCCGGGGGTGTTCGGCTCATCCCTACTCATCACCTGGCCAATACCATACCCACAGTGAAGCATGGTGGTGATGTTTTTCAACGGCAGGAACTGGGAGACTAGTCAGGATCGAGGGAAAGAAAAAAAGCAGCAATGTACATTCTTGATGAAAACCTGTTCTGGACCTCCAACTAGGGCAAAGGTTCATCATTCAACAGGACAACAATCCTGAACACACAGCCAAGATGACAAAGCAGTGGCTATGGGACAACTCTGTAAATGCTTGAGTGGTCCAGCCAGAGTCCAGACTTGAGCCTGATTGAACATCTCTGGAGAGAGATCAGAAAATGGCTGTGCAACGACACTCCCCATCCAACCTGATGGTTGGAGAGACTTAAGGTGGTAATTGGTGCCCAAGTTGCTTTAACAAAGTATTGAGCAAAGGCTGTGAATACTTAATACATTTGTAAAGCTTTTAAACAGACAAATTTCTCACTTTGGCATTATGGGGTATTATTTGTAGAATTTTGACGAAAATAATGAATTAATTTTGGAACAAACTGTATAATAACAAAATGTGGAAAAAGTGAAGCACTGTGATTGCTTTCGGGATGCACTGTAAGGCCAGGTTAACACCAGGATAAATGGCTCATCGAACATGTGATGTTGAAAAGAGCTAGAAGAGATGGCCATTGCATACATTTATAAGGCATAAACATTATCAAACATACCTGAGCACACAGTGTGCAGGGACTGCCCTGTCATCTGCCGGCTCAGCGGGGATCAGAGGAGCGATCCCCGCTGAGCAAGCAGATGAGACATGTACGGATCCTTAAGGGGCCTTAAAGTGTGCTGGTGCACACAGAATCTGATGCAGCTGTACATAGTAACCAATCACTTTCTTACTTTAGCTTGTTCAATTAAGCTTTGACAATAAAACCTGGAAGCAAATCTCCCCTATATGTATCTTGTGTAGTAAGACAATTGTTAATTTTCAGTATGTTACAAATGTAGCAATTTATCTTGTAGGTGGTTGTAGCGCCCACCCGCTGATTATTGTTGGCACAAATGGGGTTATCAAGTATCCATTGGATGCCACCAGCAATTATTCCATCAACAGGTGAGAGTTGAATTCCTATTTGTACTTGGATGGGTTCACTACATGCTGAACTATACAGAGAGGCCGTTGAGGGTGGTTAAAAACAAAGGATATGGTTTATTCTTCCATTTTGCTGGATACAAGTGCCAGCATCAAAACAGCATAAACAAAACAAAACATAAAATAAACCCTTGCCGCTTGGGGTGTCTACCTTCAGAACACAGGAACCTACTTATGGAGTCTGGCACAGCCTACTGCTGGGCAGACACTGCTGGTCACTCAGCAGAAAAACAATGGTCTCTTTGATTTTTTTTATCACACAAAAAAATTAACACCACCTCACCTTCAGGAGGCTTTTTCAGCTCACTGCCCTCCTTAACTCAAAAGCCTCAGGATGCAGCAATCAGTAGTGATCCTCTGCAGAGGCCTTAATTGCCTCATTCTGAACAGCTGAAACTATCCAAGGTCCTTAAACCTGATAGCAATTGGTGCATTGTCTAAACAAGGCAGAAATGTATCTCCCGTCTGACAACACCCACAGATTTACCTGACTTCCTGTCACCTAGGCATAATGGTCTTTTCATACAGGGCTGTCCGTGTGCAGGCTCCACTTTGCTCAGCGGGAATCGCTCCGTCGGATGTCAGCGGGAATGTCACCGCTGACATTCGTGGCTCCATAGAGGTGCACGGAGCGCCCGTTCGGGGCCGCCTAAAAAAATGATTAGCGGACCTGACTCTGAAGAGAGAGAGAGAGAAGGGGGCAGGACTGAGCCTATAGACACAGAGGTGGCTCAGAAGAGCACGCACGAGTGCCCCAGAGCAAGTCACAAGGGGGAGAGGCCAGAAGCACTGGCGAGGGACCTGAGAAGAGGACTGGTGCTGCTCTGTGCAAAACCATTCCACAGAGCTGGTAAGAATAAAGTGCTCCTCATTTTAAAGTGTAACTCAACTTTTGTTGAGCGAGAAGAAGGAAAAAAAAAAAGCATTCCCTCTGTGATCTATGTACATTGCAAGGATTTTAACAAACTTTGTTGCAGATTCCTACCTTTTTGTTCTGAAGAAATCCCTGTGTGTTTGTGCCCACGTGCAGAAGTGAGTCTAATGGGAGTGGTTCCTTAATTGTCAACAAGCTGCTTCACCTGCAGGGCTCTAATGAGGCCCTTTAGATGTGATGTGATATATTGGGAGTATCCCACCAAAAATCTAAATTTTTGTTGCCTGAAATCTGACTTGTATCTTAGTGCAGACTTCTGGGAAAATCTGGGGAGCATTCCAAACTCATTCTTTGTACATAACACCTCCAGATAGCCATATTGCATTTCACAGAAAATTACAGAGCTTAAGATTGAAAAGGAAAGTTTTTTTTTTTATATTTAATTGCAATTTGACTTGTGTCACAACTCTAATGTTGTATATATAACCTGTGTATATGTATGTAATTTGCTATTTTTTCCCCCCACCAAAATGGAGTTGCCCTTTGAAGAGTGGGGGGGGGGGGGGAGGAACCCTTAGAACCACTTTAAATCGGCACCCTTCTGTGCAGTCTATGACGTTTCTTAAGAGGATCTATGAGTTGGAGTATTGTACAAGTTTCCTAGTTTCTATGGGCTCGTTTACACTAGCGTTGGCCCTCTAAAGTGGAAATCGCTCTTCAAAGGAAATTGACAGAGTGGAGGCATTATGCCACCTCCTTACAACTGGTTTTAATCCCTAAAAGTCCACCACAATCACATGCATTGCACACAGTTATAATGCTTTCAGCGGGCAATACTACCCACCAAATGCCATGGAGATTTAATTCTTATGACATGTGTACACATACCATCCACTGCCTTTGCAGGTAAAGAGTTGCACAGTTGCTCAGACAACCACCCTATAGGCAAGGTTCAAACAGTGAAAGTCCAGCAAAAGTTGGCACATAGCAGGATCTAATAAAAGACACAGTATTAAAAATGAATCAGACCCGCTTACATGTTTCAGCCAAGTGGGCTTAGTCTTAGTATATGCAAAACAATACCTGCTAGAAATCTTTTAAACTTGTAACGTCCTGAGCAAGTCTGCCTGTCCTGAACTATTATCAATATTGTTCTCTATTTGAACTACAGAACACATCACCCTGTGTTATGGAGAAGAGGGTATGGTGTTCTGTGTTCTCATCACTCCAAATGACTTTGTGCCAGAAGTTTTGAAGCTTGTCTCTGTACTGTTTGGAATATTGTAAGCAGGATACTTTGTGTCATTTGTGTCGTAATGGCTTTCTTCTGACGACTCGACCGTGCAGCCCATCTTTCTTCAAATGCTTCCTAATTGTGGATCTTGAAACAGCCACACCACATGTTTTCAGAGAGTCCTGTATTTTACCTGAAGTTATTTGTGGGTTTTTCTTTGCATCCCAATCAATTTTCCTGGCAGTTGTGGCTGAAATTTTAGTTGGTCTACCTGTCTATGGTTTGGTTTAAACAGAACCCCTCAATTTCCAATTATTAGAGTTTGAACACTGCTGATTGGCATTCTCAATTCCTTTTTATATCTTTTTTTTAAATCCCTTTCCTGTTTTATAAAATTCAACTACCTTTTCCCCCGATCTTTTGACAATTCTTATGCTCTCCCCATGACTCAAAATCCAGAAACATCAGTGTGGCACTGGATGAATGATGCAAGGGTCTGTCAGGAGTCCAGAAACTCGACCTTTTATATACACACACACACTAATTACAAGCACACAGATCACAGGTCAAGATGGTTACCTTTTTAATAGACGTTCAAACCCCTTTGTGTCAACTTGTGTGTATGTTATCAGACCAAAATCATGAGGGTAAACTTTGATCAGGGTCATTTTGGGTAGTTTCTGCTCTCATGATTTAAAAAAAATAAACCCGGTTGATTGATAATAAAATGGCTTCAGCCAAACACTAACCATAAGTGAAAAATATTTGCGTCATCATTCATATTTTCTGAAAAATGGCAAAGAAATCATAAATTCTGCCAGGGCATGTAAACGTATGAGCACAACTGTGTGTGTGTGTGTGTGTAATATATATATAATACAATTTGTGTGTTCTGCCTACTGTCCCATAAGTGTTGCCAACCTAGAGCTAGAAGTTTCTTGCTGGCAGGATCACCAGTGGCAAATGTCTGAAAAAGGAATCTAATGCAACCATCACATCTAGGCACTGGTAAGGTGCAATTTATTACATGTGTTTTTTTGGTTTTAGACTTGATGATGATATATTTTTTTTTTTTTTTTTTAGCCTGTGTCGCTGGACAGTTACTGTACCAAAGGAGGAGATCATCCAGATCCAGTTTATTCAAATAAGTATTGAAGATCATGTGACCTGCAGCCTTGACTCTTTAACTTTTACTGTAAAGCAAAAGATTATCAGTGAGTAATATCGGGTAGATGGTAATTTTTATGAAATGGAGAGGAGGTGATGGTAGATTTCTGTATCGGGGTCCAAATCATCTCTGGAACATACCATATTTTCCTGCTTGGGAGATACAATTTGAAGAATAAAGAGAAAGGTGCCATGACTGTCCTCTATCAATATGCACTTGAAATTGGAAAACAAGTTAAATAAAATAGAAATGCAGTATATAGTTACATAGTAGATGAGGCTGAAAAAAAGACACTATATGCAGGATTTTATGTCCGTATTGCATTGTATATTCCTGTATGTTGTGGTTGTTCAGGTGCTTATCCTTTTTTTAAGTTTTTTATCCCTATTGTGGGGTTGTGATGGTGGGTGAACCACAAAGGGGTTAATATGGATTCTACTGTTCCATATTTTGGAGTTCAGATAACTTTGCGTGCACGGCTAGGAATAACTCACTGACACATCCGTCTCAGTTGAACTACGCCGTTATCTCTGCTTTATTACAGGCAGTACTAAACTTTTTACACACAGCATGATACGTTACTATTATGTTAATGTAAAACTGGAAAGCACATCTGATTGGCTGAAATACAAGAAGAGTACAAAAATGTGATGGTCAAGCTTGGTTGTCCCTCTGATCTGTCTTCAATTCCGCATTCCTAAAGATGTGTGGGAGAAGAGGGTAGCCGCCATTTTTGCCTTCTCCAGTCTTCTCGGTGGGGGGGGGGGGGGTGTTATTAGAAGCTGATATGAGTAAGGAAGGATTACAGCAGTGGTGTACATGAAAAAAAGCAATATAGACTTTATAGTAAAGATGCATAGAGAATAGACATTTTCTAAATGTATCATTATGCTCATTACATTCCTTCACAGGGTCACCAGTATGGTATTTGTACATTGGAATCAAATCCCCTCTCTTCTCCAGAGAGAACACGTTCAGTGCTCACAACCTTTCCTCATAACTAATATCCTCCAGTCCCTTTATTGGTTTTGTTGCCCTTCTCTGGACTCTCACCAGTTCCAGCACATCCTTCCTGAGAACTAGAACTGGACAGCATACTCCAGGTGTTGCCGCCCCAGAGTATTGTAGAGTGGGGGAACTATTTTTTTATCTCTGGAGTTAATCCCCTTTTTTTTTTTTTAATGCATTCCAATATTTTGTTTTCTTTGCTCGCAGCTTGGCATTGCCTGTCATCTACTAGGAGCCCCCCAGGTCCTTTTTCATCCTAGATTCCCCCAGAGGTTCCCCCTCCCATGACTAGACTGCATTCATATTCTTGCCACCCAAATGCATAATTTTACATGGTTTCACACTAAACCTCCTTTGCCATGTAGTTGCCCACCCCATTAATTTGTTCAGATCTTCTTGCAAGGTTTCCACATCCTGCAGAGAAGTTATTGCCCTGCTTAGCTTCAGGGCCGTCTTTAATATGGTTTGGGCCCTGGGCAAACATTTTTTTTGGGCCCCCCTTCAGCTTATTTTGGGCCTGGCTGATTCACATGTATGTGTTTTGGCGGCCCTCATTTGTGCAGGCACAGCAGCCCATTGATTTGAATGGGCTGTCATGCCTTTGTTTCCTGCAGAAAAAAGGTGCATTCAGCATTTTAAAAATCAGTTGCCTTGAAATCCATTCTGCTTTTGCACCATGCTACTTACCTGCAGTTCTTGCACACACAAACGCACTGTGTTTTTAAAAGTGTGACCTAAACGTCTAAAAATGCAGCAAGTTTGACAGTGCGGGAACTGCAGATAAGTCACAGCAGACAGCAGAATGGACAGACAGTGCTGTATTTCATTGCTTGATGGGCATAGGTGTGCCGTGTGCTCAGCCTTTTACATGAGGCATCAAATGAATGGGCTACTGTGCCTGCACAAATGTGGGCCGCCAAAACACATACATGTGAACCAGTCAGGCCCAAAATAAGCCCATCAAGCAGTTAAATAAAGACAGTAATGCCATGTGCTCTGAGGCCTCACTCAGCCTGGACTGCAGGGCTGCTCTGTGACTTAAAGAGTTCTATTTTACACATGGCATGGCATGGGGTCCCATGGTGCTAAAGCAGAATGGACAGACGGTGCTGTGACCCCATGCCATGCCATGTGTAAAATACAGGAACTTTTTAAAAGACTGACCAGACCTGCAGTGAATCATCAAATATTATAAAGACTTTGGGCACACTCTACAGAAAACTTCTATTTACAATATAGATTAGCAAACAGTGACATACCTTGAGGAGCAGGACATGAAGAAGTCAGCCTCAGGAAGAGCAAACTGGGAATGCTATAAAATCACATTCTAATTAACTTTTATATACAAGCAGCACCCAGTGGCAGGAAGGGAGAAGTGCACGTCTAAAGGAAGCCAGGTGTTCTGTACATTTTAAAACACTGGGAAGGGAAGCAGTACTGTCACCTGGCTGCGTGCCGCTGATGATTTTCAGCCTGATTTGTGGGCAGCACAGGGGCTTAACGGGCGGCAGGGCCGCCATCAGGAATTATGGGGCCCCTTACACAGCTTCAGGCATGGGCCCCCTGGAGCAGAGAACGGGGGGGGGGTGCTGCCCCCTTAAATTGAGACGTTGGGGGGGTGGGGCTGCCGCGAATTTAGAAGCGGGAGGCCCTTTACAAAAAAAAGATTTAATAAAGAAAAATATATATAAAAAAAGGGGTGTTGCCATCCGGGACCTCTGGACCCTTTAATAAAAAATAAAATAAAAAAAATATATTAAAAATAAACACTTATAAAAAAAAGTGGGGTTGCCATCCAGGGCCCTGGGAACCTCTGGGCCCTTTAATAAAAAAAATATATAAACAAAAATAAAAAAATAAACATTTATAAAAAAAATTAAAAAGGGTTTTTGCCACATGGGGCCCTGGGGACCTCTGAGCCCTTTAATTTTATATATATATATATATATATATATATATATATATATATATATATATATATATATATATATATATATATATATATATATATATATATATATATATATTATATATATATATATATAAAATTAAAGGGCTCAGAGGTCCCCAGGGCCCCATGTGGCAAAAACCCTTTTTAATTTTTTTTATAAATGTTTATTTTTTTATTTTTGTTTATATATTTTTTTTTATTAAAGGGCCCAGAGGTTCCCAGGGCCCTGGATGGCAACCCCACTTTTTTTTATAAGTGTTTATTTTTAATATATTTTTTTTATTTTATTTTTTATTAAAGGGTCCAGAGGTCCCGGATGGCAACCCCCCTTTTTTTATAATTTTTTTTATATTTTATTTCTTTATATATATATATATATATATATATATATATAAAGAAATAAAATATAAAAAAAATTATAAAAAAAGGGGGGTTGCCATCCAGGGCCCTGGGGACCTCTGGGTCCTTTAATAATAATAACATTTATATTATATAATATGTATATATATATATATATATTAAAAGAAATATATAAAAAAGTTTTTTTTTTTATAAAAAAGGGGGGTCTTCATCCAGGGCCCTTGGGAACTACGGGCCCCTGGGGACCTCCAGACCTCAAAAAAAAATTGGCCCTTTAATAAAAAATAAAATACAAATATATAAAATAAATATATTTTTTTTATTTAAAAAAAAAAAAAAAAGGGGGGTTGCCATCTTGGGCCCTGGGGGCCTCCGGGTCCCTGGGGACCCCTAAAAAAAAGAAAATAGGCCCTTTAATAAAAAATAAAAATATATTTAAAAAAATTGGCCCTTAAATAAAAAAATATAAAATAAATATATTGTTTTATTTAAAAAAAAATAAAAAAAAGGGGGGGTTGCCATCTTGGGCCCTGGGGACCTCCGGACCTCCGGACCCCTAAAAAAAAAAAAAAAAAAAAAAAAAAAATTTTTTTTTTTTTTTTTTTCAAAGGGGGTTGCTTTGGGCCCCCAACAGTGACAGGGCCCTGGGCAGCTGCCCCTGTTTGCCCTATGGTAGAGACGGCCCTGCTTAGCTTAGTAGCGTCCACAAATGCAGAGATTGAACTGTTTACCCCATCCTATATGTGTGTGTGTGTGTGTAATAATATATATATATATATATATGTGTGTGTATTGGGGTCTCGGCATTTTAAAGGCTCACTTCACTGATGATCAATATGTAAGTGTTAGATGGGGATGATATTGAGGGAAGTTGATCATGGAGCAGCAACCACTGAGAAGTTGGCTGTCAATTTTACTGGTGCAGGTTGGAGAGAGTAAGTATGCATCTCATTGGATGTTATAGGCAACATAATCTTCTGTTCTACATAAAGCCCAATTGGGTATATTTTTTTTATTTTTTAGGGAAAGTGTGTGGATCCACTTTGCCATCTCCATTACTTATCCAATTCAATGAAGTGAACGTCACATTCTTTTCGGATGCTACCATTAATGGTGGTGGCTTTAAGCTAAAGTTCTTGGCCCTCCCAGCTTCTTCAGTGAAAGGTGAGTGCAGATTTCAGCCTTGCTAAGTGGCCAAATAGCAGGTGTGAGTGCTGGGGGAAAAAAAGGGGGTAAACTAAATGAAAAGTTACACAATATTGCTTTCTGCACCAGAATGTTAGCGAAGGCTTAGATGGTAAGTGGAGACTGCTTAGCGTGGATGGTAAGTAAAAGCTGCTTAGTGAAGGAAGGTAATTGAAGGATGCTTAACATTGATAAGTGAGTATGAAGGGTGAGTTGCAGATGTTGAGCATGGATGTTGGATGGAAGCTCTGTAGAGTGGATGGGCAGTGGAGACTCCTAATAGATGAAGCGTCTCAGGGTGGATAGACAGTGGGGACTCCCGAGGGTGGATAGCCGGTGGCAATTCAGTACTGAGACTTTATTAGGGGCTACTGACGGGATCCCAAAAATGTAATATTAGTGTTACCGTTTTATTCTGCAGAAGTTGCATTCAATATTTTCTTTGTTTTTGTCACAGGTTCTGGTTGTAATAGTGTTGCAGTGTTAAAGAAAGAAGGGAAAATCTACACTCGCAATTACCCAATGCTGTACCCCAGTAACACTAAATGTCGCTGGGTCATTGAAGCACAAAGAGGCAAAATTGTTGAAGTAATTGGAATTGCAGAGAGTTGGTTACAAGGGACATGGAAGTTACACATTACAGGGGATTCAAACCTTTTATTGTAGCTTTTTTGCTTTTTCATTGTTGTTTTTTTTTTTTTTCAGTTGCTTTTTTAAGACTTTGCTGTGGAGTTCCAGGAGAAATGTCTATATGATCGTGTTTCAGTGTACGGTGACAGAGGCCAAAAGCAACTAATTGGTAGGAGTTTTCAGTTACACAACAGTTAAAGCAGCACTCCATGCAAACATCTAAATATTTGAAATGCATAGTGTATGAATGTATGTATGTGTATGAATGTATGAATTATTTCATCTACCAAAATATTTTTAATTCTGTTCAGCCAGTATTATGATTTACATCCCTCTTCCACACTGAATGGCCAAGAAGTTGACACAAGCAGGGCCACCATTGGAAATCATGGGCCCCCATACAGCCTCCCAGACAGGGCCCCCTACACCCCACACAGAGAAAGGGCTTTAAATGTCCCCTTGCACATGCAAATGTAATCCTGCTAGCTGTGGTTTCCTGCTTCCTATGGGGGCACTCGCGTGTGGGTGTGCGTGCGCGCACGTGCCTGATCCCAAGCCAGGCTGTTTGCATCTATTTAGACACGCAGCTCAGATCCAACCCATCCTTTACCCCTTTTTGACTGACAGTAGCAGCAGCCATCAGCTCCTGCTGCTCTAAGCCAAGCACAGGGGAGAGAGGGGTGAAGAGCTGCTGCAGATGTGCACAGTGCTGGATCGAGATCAGGCTAAAGCGGAGCCAATGCAGAGAATGCATTAAAATCTAACTAAAGGCAAAACGCTTTTTTTTTTGGATAGAGTAGAGAGGGATTAGAATGCCTGTCAATTTTTATTAGGCCTCGTACACACGAGGCAATCTATCTGTTCAAATCGGACCGACCGATTTGAACAGATCTGTCTGCTTGGATTTTGGTTTGCTCGCGTGACAGACAGCGCGCTGACTTGTCGGTGACGTGGCGGTGACGTTGACGCCGCCACGTCACCGCACCAGGAAGTAAACACTTCCGCGCATGTGTCAATCATTCGGCGCGTGTGCGAGAAGACATGTCTGCTGGTTAGCATACTAACCAGCAGACATGTCGGGAGGACGGGTTCCCAGCCGACAGATTTCAAAGCATGCTTTGAAATCTGTCGGGTGGCCAAATCCGTCTATTTGCCCGTACACACGATCGAATCTGTCTGCTGAAACGGTCTAGCAGACCGTTTCCAGCAGACAGATTTACTCGTGTGTACGAGGCCTTACTGTCTATGTCCCCGCTAAGGAGAATCATTCTCTATTTGTCCTGTTTACCATTATCAATAAAAGTAAAAGAAAATTAACTTTTCAAAGACAGAGGTGATAGGGATAGCCATGCCTAATGCCTAAAGCCTTGTACATGCGGTCTGATTGTTGGACGACCGAGGGTCTGATTTATGCCAAAAGGGCCTGTTCAGGATTTTGTCTGGCAAACGAATGATATGCAAATTGTTGTTTGACAATCACGAACATAGTGACGTACTATGAGAGTATAAAGGGAGAGTTAATTTCTCAAGTGCCACCCTTTGGACCCCTTCTGCTAATTTTGTGTTGGTAGAGGTTTGGTAAACGTTGATTTGCGATTTTCAGATCGTACAAAACAAATACCTCTTTAAAATACATTTGGCATAACTACATGCAAAGCGGCTTCATCATTATTCCATTAAGGCCGCGTACACACGAGGAGATATATCCAATGAAAACGGTCCGACAGACGGATTTCATCGGACATGTCTCCTGGAGATTTTGGTCTGATGTGTATACACACGATCAAACCAAAATCCCCGCGGACAGACAGCGCGGTGACGTTGACGCCGCCACGTCACCAAACCAGGAAGTAAAATACTTCCACGCATGCGTCGAATCTATTCGGCGCATGCGGGAGATTTCGGTCCGCTGGTTAGGTGTACTAACCAGCGGACATATCCGACAGACGGGTTTCCAGCAGACAGATTTTAAAGCATGCTTTAAAACTTTTCTCTGCTGGAAACCTGTCTGCTAGCCCGTACACACGATCGAATCTGTCCGCTGAAACTGGTCTGCGGACCAGTTTCAGCAGACATATTCGATCATGTGTATGCGGCCTAAAGATGATGAGAATTTTGACATTTCATCAATTGCCGCGTCAGGAATGTTAATTCTAGATTACGAACAGTAGTTTAGAAGACCAAACTCTTCCCAGTCGTTCCTTGCTTCTGAGTATGCATATTTGTATTTTCGACTTGTGTGAATGATTTCTGTACTGACCATCCGAAAATCAGATGTTGAGTTCACATCAGACAAACATTTTTATAGCCTGCACATCCAGCTTTTGTCTGATGTAAAAGTCAAACCGTCTGTCGAATGCACCATACTAACGATCTGAAAATCCGTGTGTATGAGCCTTGACTCTCAAATCTCAAACTAGTACTTACAAATTCAAATATACAGACCGCACCCTGAAATACCTAGGCACTTAAATTCCTCCAATGAATAAATCAGGTCTTCAACTTCTCGCCTCTACTTTCAGAAGTTTGGATGCTACTTCAGAAGTGACATTCAGGTTATTTCTATTGGTTCGGCTGATGCAACATTTTTTTTTTTTTTTTTTTCTGTTCCAATTGTTTTCATTACTTTTTCAAAACAGCATACAGAACATTATGCTCAGATATTCATTAGACGATTGTGGAAACAAGGATGCAATATACAATGTGCTTGGTGGCTTTTATCAAATACCTAGTAACAAAACCCATTAAGAAAGGTTATATTTTGGCCAGAGAGACTTCCTTGTCTCCTGATGGCATCCTTCAAAACCATACATCCCCCCCCCTCCATCATTATGGTGTAACCAAACCATTGTCTAAAAAGTGATGGTGTCCATGTTACCTCAATTTTCTTATCTTATCCTTATTCCTGCCTCCCATTTTTCAAACCACCCAGTCCAACCTAATAGTTACCTGATCCCCATCTCGATCCAACGATGTCCGCAAGAGCCTTGGCTCTCTGGGGACTCACACACCTGATTGGCTTTCGCCAGCAGCGGGAGCCATTGGCTGTCAATCAGTCGGTGAGCCAATCGGGAGACGGAGTGGGTGGGGGTGCGCCTGCTCTAATCCCCCCCCCCCCCCATAGCAAGCTGCGGCAGGAGGGAAGGGCCAGGGGGACCGGCGAGGGAACCGAGAAGAGGAGGATCCAGACTGCCCTGAGCAAATCCATTACACAGAGCAGGTAAGTATAACATGATTTGTTATTAAAACAAAAAACAAGACTTTTTAGGTTAGCTGTGTGTAGTAAAGGATATGCAATAGCAGAGTCTCATTTTTTATTATTTAAATGTGTATTAAGGTTTGTACTGTCTGTTACATACTCGCTTGTGGCACAGTCATTAAAGCATATCATCATTAAAACCCCTCCCACTGTTCATACAATCTGACCACACCCACAGTTTTGGCATGGCACTGCTATATTGCCACATACCATTTTTCTGGGGAGGTTGGCTGCCAAAAGAATGACCAGCCCTGGATGTCGGATGTGCTATATACGCCACAAGTCTCTACCCCTTTTGTTAGTGGCCCAGGACACAAGTATTAACTATTTTGGCTCCACAGCTGTTCAATGTCGCATCCCTGCCTCCTTCTTGCTCACTAGATAAATGGTGAACATCAGGACCCCGCTGAGGTCCACTGTACGCTCTCCTTCAGTCATTTTTTTTAACCCCTTCACCTCCAGTGCCTGAAACATGTTAGGTTGGTAGCTCTGTCCAATGCAAATCATTGTATTACTATCTGTGTCCCCAGTGTGGAAAGTTCATCCTCTCTCTTTGGCCTGGTGGTCAATGTCACTGGACAGAAAGTAATGACCAATCCAAAATGTTACAATCCTCACAGGAAAAGAGAGGGGAATCTTTCAATGAGGGCATCAGTTTGCCTCACTTTGGCGGGCTTTTCTTTCACTCCCTTTTTTTTTTATGTCTGTAGGATAGAAAGTGAAGGGAAACCTCCCCATTCAGTTTGAAATAAATGTAAGGATTAGTGAATGACTTTATAGCGGAAATTCGAAAACCTCTGCACACTGCTAAATACCCTTTCTAGCAAACTTTGCAATAAAAAACAGAAACAGGGATTTTTAGTTAAAAAATATTGCAATACATGTTTAAGCCGGCCAACTGCGTCAAAGTAATCCATTTTATGGCCAGTCCTACTCTGCTCTGCCAATGCAAATGCTACTGCGGACACAATGCCAACATGGTTCAGACAGCCACAAAATGGGACCAGACTTGAACCTAGTAGTTCTACCCCATTTTGTGTCTGTCTGCCCCTTGTTGGCATTGTGACATTTGGCAGAGCAGAGTAGGACTGGCCAGAGAGACATTACTTTGATGCAGTTGGGAAGCTTAAACATGTATTGCAATATGTGGGAACTAAAAATCCCTGTTTTTTATTACAAAGTTACCTAGAATTTGTAGTGTTAACATGTGCTCACACCCTTTCGCACCTGATAGATTATGTGCATGTACAGGCTATTGGCATTTGAGCACTGGTATATCTTGTTTCTTTTATAGTTGCAATAACATGGGTTTTATGATTATCTGGGGTTTTGCTTTAACCACTAAAGGGCCCAGATATTACAGCCATTTCTTATCTGTTCTCTGTACAGTAACTTTATGTGGATTTTCTGTGACTCAGCCAATCTACAGCCCGGGGAACATTATGATGATTGTATTTGAGAGCGATGATGAGAATAATTTCTATGGTTTCAAAGCCGAATTCAAGTTTTTATATTCAGGTAAGACCTTTCAGCCATGGAAATGTCCTTCCAAAGCCATCTTTTGTTATCTAGGATTCGGTATATAATTTCATCAATGTGTGCACAAAGTTGGGTATAATTAAAAAAAAAAAAAAAAATCTAAGACCTACAAATTCTTAGAAAGTGTGTATAATTCCAAACAAAGTACTTTATATACTCCCTTTTGATTTGCTAAATATACCACTGAAAGTTTTTGTTATATCTGTTTAATAAGTGCAAAAAATATCTGTTAATTCTGCAAATCCAGTAAAACAAACCTTCTATAGTGAGGTGAAAAATATCAAGCTTTTTTTGCTCTGCCTGAATTTTGCACTACAGAACAACTTGCCTTTATGTTTTAGAAATGATGAGGGGGGTGTTTCTCTTAAACCCCCTTCACACTAATGCAGTTTTCAGGAGGTTTAGCGCTAGAAATAGCCTCTGAAAACTGCCTCCCATTCATTGCAAATGGGTCTTTTCACAATGGGGTTGTGCGCTTGCAGATGTTGCAAAAATTCCTGCAAGCAGCATCTTTGTGGCTGGTTGGGAGCACTGTAATTGGCTTTTCTTGTTTTTGTTTTTGCTTAAAATAAATGGCCCGCTAGCGCCCCAAAACAGGCACAAAAGTGCTGTTTAAAGCTCCACAAAAATGACTGGCGCGTTTGTGCTGTTTTTTAGGCGCTTCGTTGTGAAAACACCCCTAACCCAAAGCAAAGACCTCCAGCCTTACCCATCTTTCACAGTTGTAAAGGCTTCCCTCCGCGCCAAATTAGTTTAATCTGATTCCACTGCACACTGTAAACGTCTCATAGTGTGCATTAAAAGCTGCAGCAAGCCAAATAGAGCCCACCTCATTTCCTGGCTGTTCCGCATTATCAAGCCTTTTCGACCCCCACTTGATTATTCCTGAACCCATCCCATTCCGTACATGTAGATATTGCTTAGGAAGGTCTATATGCAAATACAGCCTGCCTATAAATGCCCATTCCTTCATCCACTTGGCAAAGCATGTGGATATTTGCACATCTTCTCTCAAGAGGGAGCCCACTGTTTGCATTACAACTGAAGGCTCTTGAAAGAAGTTAACACATAGGGGTTGATTAACTAAAGTCAAAAGGACTGCACTTTGCTAGTGAAGTTGCTCCAGAGCTTAATAAATGAAGTAAAGCTTCAATTTGCATAGAATACCAAATCCTGTGCAAGGAAACAAAAAATTATAAATGTTTTTTTTATTTTGCTTGCTCGTGATTGATTGATAGAAGTCAGCAGAGCTTCTGCTCAGTTACTAAGCTCTGGAGCAACTGCACTTTGCAAATAACACAGTCTATTTGAATAGATCTGTCTGTTTACACACATTACACTAGTTGGACCCCTTGATGTTAAGCCCTTCCCAGTCAGTGGCATTAGTACAGAATACAATATTATCACTGTATTCGTGTCACTAGCTACATCCAGGGCCGTCTCTACCATAGGGCAAACAGGGGCAGCTGCCCTTTTTTTTTTTAGGGGTCCGGAGGCCCCCAGGGCCCAAGATGGCAACCCCCCTTTTTTTATTTATTTTTAAATACAAAAATATATTTATTTTATATATTTTTATTTTTATTAAAGGGCCAATTTTTTTTAGGGGTCCCCAGGGACCCGGAGGCCCCCAGGGCCCCAGATGACAACCCCCTTTTTTTATTTATTTTTAAATAAAAAAATATATTTTATATATTTTTATTTTATTTTTTATTAAAGGGACAATTTTTTTTAGAGGTCTGGAGGTCCCCAGGGGCCCGTAGTTCCCCAGGGCCCCAGATGACAACCACCCTTTTTTTTATAAAAAAACTTATAATAATAATAATGTTATGTTATTATTATTAAAGGACCCAGAGTTCCCCAGGGCCCTGGATGGCAACCCCCCTTCTTTTTTTTTATAATTTTTTTTTATATTTTATTTCTTTTTTTTCTTTTTATTAAATAAATATATATATATATAAATTAAAGGACTCAGAGGTCCCCTGGATGGCAACCCCACTTTTTTTTATAAATGTTTATTTTTAATATATTTTTTTATTTTATTTTTTATTAAAGGGTCCAGAGGTCCCGGATGGCAACCCCCCTTTTTTTGTAATTTATGTTTATAAAAAAAAAAAAAATATTAAAGGGCCCAGAGGTCCCCAGATGGCAACCCCCTTTTTAAAAAAAAATAATATATTTTTTATTTCTTTTTTTCTTTTTATTAAAAGGGCCCAGAGGGCCCCAGGGCCCCGGATGGCTACACCCCTTTTTTTATATATATTTTTCTTTATTAAATCTTTTTTTTGTAAAGGGCCTCCCGCTTCTAAATTCGCGGCAGCCCCGCGCCCCCCCCCCCTTCTCAATTTAAGGGGGCAGCACCCCCCCGTTCTCTGCTCCAGGGGGCCCATGCCTGAAGCTTTGTAAGGGGCCCCATGATTCCTAATGGTGGCCCTGCCGCCCGTTAAGCCCCTGTGCTGCCCACAAATCAGGCTGAAAATCATCAGCGGCACGCAGCCAGGTGACAGTACTGCTTCCCTTCCCAGTGTTTTAAAATGTACAGCACCCCTGGCTTCCCTTTAGACGTGCACTTCTCCCTTCCTGCCACTGGGTGCTGCTTGTATATAAAAGTGAATTAGAATGTGATTTTATAACATCCCCAGTTTGCTCTTCCCGAGGCTGACTTCTTCATGTCCTGCTCCTGAAGGTATGTCACTGTTTGCTATATTGTAAATACAAGTTTTCTGTAGAGTGTGCCCAAAGTCTTTATAATATTTGATGATTCACTGCAGGTCTGGTCAGTGTTTTAAAAAGTTCCTGTATTTTACACATGGCATGGCATGGGGTCACAGCACCATCTGTCCATTCTGCTTTAGCACCATGGGACCCCATGCCATGCCATGTGTAAAATAGAGGAACTCTTTAAGTCACAGAGCAGCCCTGCAGTCCAGGCTGTGTGAGGCCTCAGAGCACATGGCATTACTGTCTGTATTTAACTGCTTGATGGGCTTATTTTGGGCCTGACTGGTTCACATGTAAGTGTTTTGGCGGCCCACATTTGAATGGGCCGCCATGCCTGCATTTCCTTCAAAGAAAAGCGCATGCCTCATGTAATAGGCTGCACACACGGCACACCTATGCCCATCAAGCAATGAAATACAGCACTGTCTGTCCATTCTGCTGTCTGCTGTGACTTATCTGCAGTTCCCGCACTGTCAAACTTGCTGCATTTTTAGACGTTTAGGTCACGCTTTTAAAAACACAGTGCGTTTGTGTGTGCAAGAACTGCAGGTAAGTAGCATGGTGCAAAAGTAGAATGGATTTCAAGGTAGCTGATTTTTAAAATGCTGAATGAACCTTTTTTATGCAGGAAACAAAGGCATGGCAGCCCATTCAAATCAATGGGCTGCTGTGCCTGCACAAATGAGGGCCGCCAAAACACATACATGTGAACCAGCCAGGCCCAAAATAAGCTGGAGGGGGGGCCCAAAAAAAATGTTTGCCCAGGGCCCAAACCATATTAAAGACGGCCCTGGCTACATCAGTGTTGGTCAATTCGCGTCCCTCCTAGTCAGTGCCAGTAAGCACTAGATTGCCTTCCTCACTATAACTCGCTGATCACCGCCATTACTAGTATAGTGTCTGTACTGATCAGTATGTTGATCATGGCCAGAACTATAGTGTCCCCAAAAACACAGGCTTTTACCAAAGACATGTAGCAGACATTTTGGCCTAAATTTATGAATACATTTAATTTGACTGGATATGTTTTATAACAAAGTAGACATTTTTTTTCTCAAAATTGTTTTTATATATATATATATATATATATATATATATATATATATATATATATATATATATATATATATATATATACTAAAATATACATAAAACATTGGTGATCAAATACCACCAAAATAAATCTTTGTGTGGGGGGAAAAAAAAATAAAAAATTCATTTTGGTACAGCGTTGCATGACAGCGCAATTTTCAATTACAGTAGCACAGTGATAAGTTGCAATATATTTCATTTTTTTTTTTTCTTGGCTGTTGATAAACTTTTTTTCAAAAGAATTTATTGAGAGAAAAAATACAGTACAAGATTCAATAGCAAGTATAGTACATTTCCATATAAACAGTGTGGTATAACTACATGGAACTTAATTTTAAACACGTAGCCTGACAGATGTAGACAGTGTGCATAAACTGAGAGTGAGTTACACAGCAAGTAACTTGTCAATCAGTACCAGGATAGCTGGACAGATCATAGTCAAACAGATATAGCAGTGCTATGAGGTGAAATACGTAACAACAAAAATAAAATGGAATGATAAACTTTAGCAATGGAAAGTATTTCACCTGCAAAAACCATCCCTTTTTGCTGGCTTTTTGCTTAACAGGGTAGATTTGGTGCCCTCTGAACTTGTGATACAGATTAAATAAACCCTGAATGCCTAATAAAGTAATATCCACATTTTTTTTTTTTTATCAATTAAAATCTTATAGGACAGCTGAGGCTTGTAGTTCTACAACAATGTAAAGAAGTTTGTATTAGGGTTACAGTATATAGTCATTGTGTGCAAGAGCATAAATATTTCTCATAATCCAAAATATAATTTTATCTACAACAGTGGTCTCCAAACTGTGGCCCAGAGGTCAGATGCAGCCCTTTGCTTGCCTTTATCTGGGGTACTATTCCTTACACTGACACCAACGACAGTGCACTATTCCTCCTCCCACTGACACCAATGATGGAACATTATTTCTTCCACTGATGCCAATGATGGGGCATTGTTTATTCACATTGATGTTGGGGCATTGGTCACAGTTTGGCCCCCCTCCAATTCTGAAGGAGTGTAAACTGGCCCGTTGTTTAGAAAGATTGGAGACCCCTGATCAACAACACTGGTTCCTAGTAGTGTACTGACCATGTAACAAGGTGTTGGCCTCACATTGTTTACCCCTAGTGAGATTTCTGCTGTAGTTCTCACTTATTGCTAGATGTTTCCCATCTACCCTTTATTCCATAATGGAGATTGTTTAATAGAAGTACTTCCCTTTTTGTTCTGTTATTGGGGATAGTTGGCCAGGGCACCAGTGTGTCCTCTGCCTCGGACCTTGGGTGTCATCTTGAACACCCATCTTTGAGACAGAGGGATTATACATACACACATAGAGATATCCTATATCTATCTCTCTATCTCTCTATCTCTCTATCTCTCTATCTCTCTATCTCCCCTATTGTGTGCCATTGAGGCAGAAATAGCCTCTCGCTTCCTCTGTGGTCACCAGGATAGGAAGTAATAGGAAAGCTCACCAGTAATGACAAATTTTACATTACATTAAAAATCTGAAATGTGTCTAGCTCTTTCCACAATGTTTTTTTTAAAGATGTTTTTGGTGTAGTCTAAATTTTATCAGAAATGTATATTTCTTGTTCTATGTAATAAGCATTCTGGTATTTTGTTAACACTGGAAACACTTTAAAACCAAACTTTTCGGTAAAAAAAAAAAAACAAAAAAAACCAGGGCTGCTGTCTCCTAGTTTAGTAGCTGTCCTTCTCTTCTTGCTTCCCCCTACTCCTGCCACTTTAATCTTCTGGTAGGAGTTATTGAAGCCAAATAAACCTGTCGTCATATGCACTCAACAAGAATGCCAAGCTATGCCTGCTCTTTCTGCCCACCTTTCAATTTATTAAGACTGTACTATAATTGCAATTAATAAAAAGTGATCTATGAATGGAGGACTGGTGGAAGACTGAAAAGTATCTCCTCCATTCATAGATTGTTTCTCATTAATAGAAGCAATAGTATATATTCTAGGAATTAAGGAGGTGGGTATAGTCAGGCACTCTGGATAAATGCCTGTTACAGCTACTTTGGCTCTATTTGTCCCTGACACATCAGAAGATGTGAAGGGGAGCTCAAAATTTCTTCTAAGCTAGGAGACGGGGCACACGGACATTTCACATTAATGGTGGTCACACATCCATTTTGCTCTAAATAAACTTGGGTGTTAATGCAAAACTTACAACCAAAGACACAAATTTAAACCAATCAGGTATCTCTAAGGATGTTAAAGTGTATTTAAAACCAAAGTTTGTTTTATTTGCACTTTAACATAATTTTTACAGTTTTATTACCTATGTTAATTTTTTTATTTATTTTTTACAGAGGAAGTAAAGTCGCAGGTCTTACCTAGCATTCGTCAGGCTCCCAATCTCAAAAGCATCCGCAAAAGTGAGTATTGGGGAAGATAGGTCTGGGTGAAAAGATGTGTTTATAAAACTACTTGAAAGAAGAAAGCTATTGTTAAGGGTGGCCAATGAGACTGATTAGATACTTTTAGGGCTCATTCAAACAGCCCATTCGTGCTGTCCTCTTTGGACTGCCTGCATGCACGTTTTTTTGTGGTGTAGCCAGTGCTCGTTTTGTAGTTGTCTGTCTTGATGCCCATTTTCTTAATGGTTCCCTGTGTTGTAGCCATCTTTTTTATGGTCTCCCATGTTGTAACCCATACTCTTCATGTGTACTCGTATTGTAGTCGACTTTTTCATGGTTACCCTTTTTGTAGCATCTCCTATTTATTGTTGTCTGTGTTTGAAGTTCAGAAATTGTCTCCTAATGACCATTGCTGCACAGAGCCCTCATAGGATTTTCTGTCAGTTGGAACAAGTCTGGCCATTCTCCTCTGCCCTTTGTCATTAACAAAGTGTTTTCATCACTTGGACATTTCGTTTTTTTTTGCACCGACCTTTCTAAACTCTTCTAAAGATCCTATGTTCGATGTTGCCAGCACCATGTCTGAAAAGACTTGTTAAAATGATTATTACTATGTGTAGCGCTGATGTATATATATATATAGTACATAAATGTGTATATTGCATTCCCTAGAGGGCATTCATGGACATTGAGATTGTTGAGTGTTTGGAGCCATCTAGTGGCCAATTGTTGTTAATGCAAGGAGGATTCCACTATCTGAGAAATAAAGAAGAAAGACTATTGGTTCTCAGAGTTGACCCTTGTAAATAGGAAGTTGATCAAAGACCCAGGAACAATTTCTTGGGCAGTGCATGCTGGGATTTGCTATATAAGGAGTGGGAGCAGCCATCTTAGGTCCCTTTTGGAACCGCATGGGCAGCCGGAGAGGATCTGTGAGGAGACGGGACCGAACAGCAAGGCCCACGGACATTTCCATTGAGCATCGGAGGACGGGAGTCCCCCAGCAGAGTTGGCCTGGTGTTTGATCCAGCAGACGGAGCAACGGGAGGAGGTCGCGAGACTGTACGGAGCCTGTGTCCAGTTAGGTGAGTGGGTTACGGCCCACAGTTTGTTATGCCTCACACGCCATTAGACTAACACACAGGCCTCACTACATACTTCCAAGAAGAAGCGGAGGGGTTGCCTTTAAGAAGGCTGAAGGCCTAGTTGTTCGGGACGCTCTCCAGAAGGCCAAGGCAGTTAACCCACTCATTGCAGAGACATTTCTTTTTCAGGAAGTTTACTCGTTTTGTTTGGATTACAAATTACTTGGGAAACATTATTAGCTAGCGAAGAAAGAAGATCAAGAACTGACTGTTTTTTTTTTTTGTGAGATCTCACGGTTACCTTACAAAGTAGGGGGAGCTCCTAGGCTTAGTTTTATTTTCTTATTCATATACCTGCAGGTATACTGTTTGCCATTTGATTGCTGTATAGATTTAATTTTATTGTGCTCTCATCCCATGTTAGGAGGATAGCACAGTTTATGTACTGGTGTTTCTTTACTTGCCAATTATCAACAGTAAAAGAATACTACTGTTTAAGCATACCAGGGTTGTGGCGTATTGCTTTATTCACTCTAGGTGCCGCTCGTGGATCCTGAAGTTACAAACAGGTATCTGGTATCACATTGTACAGTATTGTATTGTATTGCACCACAGCTGTGTAAAGGGGACTGAGCCTTATCATTGGGGTTGTAGTTAGAGTGCAGGCCCAAAATTTAATCAGCAGCTCCTGCGGGGGTCAGTGCTACACGTGGGGGCTCGTCCGGGATCCTGTCACTCTACAAGAAACCCACCCCCCCCTTGAGGTCACCATGGACCCCATCACAGTAGTCCGTTGGTGCGAAGCAGAAGGGACACGCTCAGAAGCAAGCGTGGCCATTGAACTCCCAGGGAGCTACTGGGAGAAGAAGCAAATCAAAGAGGTGGTACAGACATTGTCTCCAGACAGAAAGGCCTACGTGGTTGCAGTGAAACCAGACTTTGGGACTGATTGCACCTATGCCCTGATAGAGTGGGGACGGGGTGTTCCTGAAAATTTCCACGGTGCCACCATAAAATTGTCCGAGAAGACAGTGTTCCACCTGACACACCCCTGCAAAAAGCAGTTAGAACCCCTAGACAGGAACGCAGGAGCCGCCGCCCAGCGGCAGGCGGAACAACAACTGGCTGAGTTACAGCGACAATACCGTGAAATACAGGAAAAGTTTCAGGAGACATCCAGCATCATAGCAGATCGCATGGATGGACTGCGCGTCGGCTCAGAAGACAAGAGAGCTGGCCAGATGACACCAAACCCAAGGAGGGAGCCAAGAAGAAGCAGCAGGGGCTATCTGCAAGAAGTAACTATTAGGAAGGATTTCCGCATTGATGGCCAGATAGGAGAAAAGGGACAGAAGGGCAAACTGTCTTACACCGGCCTCCTACACCAAATAGAGCTGGGGCTACAAAAAGGATATCTGGAATCGGAAATCAGAGAGGCTGTGATCCACGCCATCAGCCCAGGCTCAAGTGTTAGGGGCATGTTAGAGAGAAAGAGTGATTTGACTTTGAACCAGCTTAAGAGGATTCTAAAAAGTTACTATGAGGAGGAAGATGCCACAGAGCTATTCCACCAACTGATAAATATTGCACAGGACAGTAAAGAGACTCCTCAGAACTTTCTGTTTCGGGCCATTGAACTCAAGGACCGCCTGCTGTTTACCTCAGGAGAGAGAGGGAGCGGGGAACAATTTGGAGCTGAGCTGGTACAGAAGAAATTCCGGAGATCCGTGACCACGGGGCTGAGGAGCGACTATGTCAAGCTCCACTTGAAGCAGTACTTGGAAGATCCCTTAACTCCAGACGAGGTCCTTCTTGAAAAAGTGAACGAAGTGGATAAGATGGAGATTGAGAGAGACCAGAAACAGAGAAAGCTTCAAACACCACAAGTGCTAAAATACAGCAGGTAGGTGTCCCCTCAGACACCCAGGAGTTGAATGTGCTGGCGGCAACCGTTGACCAGGGATCACGGTTTTCATCTGTACACCACCCACCCGCGAGTCAGACGGAGCTGGAGAGGCTTATGCAGACCCAGAAGGAGATACTGGAGATGATGGCCATGATGATGACTGAGCTGGTGAAACTAAAGGCAGAAGGAGTTATGCCAAGGAAGGTCCCAAAAGCTACCACCATTACCAGCCCTCCGAAACAAACACAAAGAGTCTGTTTCAAATGCGGAGGGATGGGACATTTCAGGCGAGTGTGCCCCAGCCCACTACCCGAGGAAAACCCACATCAGTCGGAGGGAAACTTCAGAGGGCCCCAGTGAAGGAGTCAACTGGGCGCCCGGGTGCAGTAGCGAACTCCACACCGACTCACGTGCCACGGCCCACTGGAGCCACCAACAAGGCGGGGCAGAAGAAAAAGAGGCCCTCAAAGGCCAAAGTCCGAGCCACAAAGCAGGCTAAGGGTACAGCTACCAGTGGATTTCCTCCCAAGCTGGTGGGACCTTCCCCAATTGTCCCCATCCAAGTGGAAGGGATCTACACAAAAGCCCTGCTGGATACTGGAGCCCAAGTAACCTTATTATACAGGGACTTCTATGACAAGCATCTCAAGCACCTGCCACTACGGAAATTGGAGGAGTTGGAGATATGGGGTTTGGGCACTCAGAACTTTCCATATGATGGTTACCTGCCAGTCAGACTCACCTTCGACCCAAGTACAGTAGGAGAGACGGAGACCTTTGACACATTGGCCATAGTGTGTCCTCGTCCTCCAGGAGCTGACAAGAGCTCTCTTATCATCGGGACAAACACTGACTTAGTGAGGAGACTACTTGCACCGCTGGTAATTAAGAAGGATACCCGCCCCACTGAAATACATCCCATGTTGGCCCAGACATACCGAGACCTTATACAGGAGGAGAAGGCTCCTGAAGAGGGAGTGGGAAAAATCTGGCTGCTGAACAAAGGAGAGAAAATAGTCCAGCCGGGTGAAGTAATCTGCCTAAAAGCCTCGGTCAAATTGAGCTGGAAGAAACCAGGCCCTTTCATTGTCCTGGAAAACCGCAAAGAGGGGAGAAACGGACTAGAACTCATCACTGAAGTGTTGCCCACCAGAGTATTGGAGAGAACTCACGGCAAAGTTCCAGTCAGTGTCCGCAACACAGCGACAGTGCCAGTGAGAGTGCCAGCCAGGCTACTGTTGGGACAGGTCAGTCCGGCTGTTCCAGTCGAACCAGGAGGTTTGAAAGGAGGGTCAGCCCCAGAAATCCCTGAAGAAGAGTTCAGCCCAAAAAATACGCCTCTTACTCCTGCATGGCGGGAAAGGGCCAAAGCCCAACTGCTGAGATGGAGAGCAGCCTTCTCGAAAAGTGAATTTGACGTAGGATTGGCAAAGAGTGCCACCCATCGAATTCGTCTGGAGGAAGACAAGCCATTTCGGGAAAGGGTCCGGCGGATCCCCCTAGGAGATCTGGAAGACTTGAGGGAACAATTGGCTGAACTTAAGAGGACGGGCATTATCCGAGAGTCCAGGAGTCCCTACGCCTCCCCTATAGTAGTGGTCAGGAAGAAGAATGGGTCCCTACGCCTGTGCATTGACTACAGGACCCTGAATCGGAGGACCATCCCAGACCAGTACACCACACCCCGAATTGAGGATGCCTTACAGAGTCTGTCAGGAGCAAAGTGGTTCAGCGTACTGGACCTGAAGAGTGGGTATTACCAGATTCCTATGTGCCCTGAAGACAAGGAGAAAACCGCTTTCATCACCCCAGTTGGGTTCTTTGAGTTCAACCGGATGCCGCAAGGCCTGACTGGGGCCCCAGCAACTTTCCAGAGGTTGATGGAGAAGACAGTGGGTGACATGAATCTCCTTGAAGTTCTGGTATACCTGGATGATGTCATAGTCTTTGGGAGGACGTTGGAGGAACATGAAGAACGCCTTGAGAAGGTCTTGAAGAGACTTCATGATGAAGGCCTGAAACTCTCTATGGAGAAGTGCCAGTTCTACCAACCCTCGGTGAGTTACCTGGGACACATTGTGTCTGAAGAAGGAGTGGCAACTGATCCCAAGAAACTAGAAGCTGTCACTTCCTGGCCCAGGCCCACCAACGTAACTGAGCTCAGGTCATTCTTGGGTTTCTGCTCATACTACCGAAGATTCGTAGAGGGATTCGCAAAAATAGCCCACCCACTCACTGAACTCTTAAAGAAGCTGGTGAAAGCGCGGGTCAGCCGAAAAAGCCTAAAGAGGGGTCTAGAAGGAAGAAAGAGTCCATCCAGGATCAGTGGACTCCAGAATGTGAAGAGGCCTGCAGGAGGCTGAAGTGGAGTCTTACTACTGCCCCAGTGTTGGCCTATGCAGACCCTGCCAAACCATATGAGTTACATGTGGATGCCAGCCGCGACGGGCTGGGGGGAGTGCTTTACCAGGAGCATGAAGAGCACTTACGGCCAGTTGCCTATGTGAGTAGAAGTCTGACCCCTGCTGAAAGAAACTATCCAACTCACAAGCTTGAATTTCTGGCTTTAAAATGGGCAGTGGTGGACAAGTTGAAGGACTACCTTTACGGGGCTGAATTTGTGGTCAAGACGGACAACAACCCCCTCACATATCTACTCACCACTGCAAAGCTGGATGCCACCGGTCACAGGTGGTTAGCTGCTCTCTCAGCCTTTACCTTCAGCCTGAAGTACAGACCAGGAGTTGGTAACCGAGATGCGGATGCCCTGTCAAGAAGACCCCATGACCCCTTGGAAGAATGGACCCAGCTTACTCTAGAAGGAGTGAGGGCCCTATGGGAGGGCACAAGTCAGTACCAGAGAGGTGGAGCCAGAGCTGAAGAAGTAGGAGTATCCTCAGCGGCAGTACCCAGGTGCTACTGTAACGTCTCCCAGGTCACACAGGAGGGCCTACCCAAGTTATCCAGGAAGGATCTCAGGAGAGATCAGCAGGGAGATCCACTGTGTGGGCTGGTGCTTGAAGCATTGGAATGTCGACAGCCTGATGTACTGCGGAAGAGTCCTGAGAGGGAAGCCCAGGTGTTATTGAGAGAATGGGATCATTTGCAGCTGCAGCAAGGGGTGGTCTACCGAAGGGGCCCCTCTGATGATCCAGAAGCAAGGTGGCAGTTACTCTTGCCTGAAAAGCACAGAGAGACGGTACTGATTGCTTTACATGATCACCATGGACACTTGGGAGCCGAGAGAACTCTCCAACTAGTAAGGGATAGGTTCTACTGGCCTCACATGAGAAAAGAAGTGGAGAGCTACTGTCACTCCTGCCTCAGATGCATCCAACGGAAGACATTGCCCCAGAGGGCTGCCCCAATGGGCCATTTAGAGAGTCAGGGCCCAATGGACCTGGTTTGCATAGACTTTCTTTGTCTGGAATCCGATCTGAGTGGGCAAGGTGACATCTTAGTGGTGACAGATCACTTCACCCGTTATGCTCAAGCTTTCCCTACTAGGGATCAGCAAGCAACCACAGTAGCAAAGACTCTCGTGGAAAAGTTCTTCGTACACTATGGCCTGCCTCAACGCATACATTCAGACCAAGGAAGGGACTTTGAGAGCAGACTAATCAAAAGGCTGTTGGATCTGTTAGGCATACAAAAGTCCAGGACTACTCCTTACCACCCACAAGGGGACCCCCAACCGGAAAGGTTCAACAGGACTCTCTTGAACATGTTGGGGACCTTGACTGCCGAGCAAAAACCTCACTGGAGTAAACACATTGCTGCATTAGTCCATGCCTATAATAGTACCAAAAGTGATGCCACTGGATATTCCCCATACCGACTGATGTTTGGCCGTGAAGCAAGATTGCCAGTGGACCTGGCGTTTGGTTCCTCCTTGGACCACACCTCCGAGGCCTCCCATAAAGGGTATGTGGACAGACTACGGTGGAGCCTGAAGACAGCTTACAAGCAGGCTCACGCCACCTCGGATTCCAGGGGGGAGAGGAACAAGAGGAACTTTGACCTGAAAGTGAGAGTCCAGGATCTTCAGCCAGGTGACCGGGTCTTGTTGAGGAACTTAGGCATTCCAAGCAAACACAAGTTGGCTGATCGCTGGAAATCACAGCCATTTGTTGTGTGCAGGAAACTTCCAGGGCTCCCAGTGTATGAGATCAAGCCAGAAGGAAAAACTGGGCCGGTAAAAACATGGCACCGGAATCACCTCTTACCTCTCACTGAGGCAGTCAGGACAAGCACAGAGAAGGAATCCACACCCACTGATGTGTGTAGACCAATAACCAGGTCCCAACCTGCACCTTCTATAGATGAGGATGAGGGAGTGGAGATGAGCTGGCTGTGGCTTCCTGAAGATTCAGAAACAAATGCTGATGTCCTTTCGGAGGTAGAGGAGGATGATAATGGAACTCTTAGGGCAGAGGCCCCGGAATTTGTGCCGACCACTCACTCTGTAGGAGAGCCCAGTGCTTTCATTCATTCCCCACCCTTAAGCATTGAACGGAATGATGACCTTGGCCCAGAAGGAATGGACACTCCAAAAGTGCCCAGAGCAAAGAGAGACATTCGCCCACCACGCAGACTGACTTATGACACATTGGGCGAATGCTCTGAAGCCTCACAGTTTGTGAGCAGAAGAAACTTTGAACTGCCTAGTTCCTCTACTCTTGATTTAGTAAGGGACAGCCCCAGCTCACCCCTTGACACATCTGTACCAGACATGGTAGTATCAGCTGTGGGTGCACAGGATAGCTTCCCACTGTATGACAATTGGTGGGAAGCTCCTCTGTCCGTTTTGTGTGAACGTATAGAAACTAGAATGCAAGATAGGATTAGCAATTTGGACCTCTTTGGGGGACCAAAAGAGACAAAGTAGGGGGAGTGTGTAGCGCTGATGTGTATATATATATAGTACATAAATGTGTATATTGCATTCCCTAGAGGGCATTCATGGACATTGAGATTGTTGAGTGTTTGGAGCCATCTAGTGGCCAATTGTTGTTAATGCAAGGAGGATTCCACTATCTGAGAAATAAAGAAGAAAGACTATTGGTTCTCAGAGTTGACCCTTGTAAATAGGAAGTTGATCAAAGACCCAGGAACAATTTCTTGGGCAGTGCATGCTGGGATTTGCTATATAAGGAGTGGGAGCAGCCATCTTAGGTCCCTTTTGGAACCGCATGGGCAGCCGGAGAGGATCTGTGAGGAGACGGGACCGAACAGCAAGGCCCACGGACATTTCCATTGAGCATCGGAGGACGGGAGTCCCCCAGCAGAGTTGGCCTGGTGTTTGATCCAGCAGACGGAGCAACGGGAGGAGGTCGCGAGACTGTACGGAGCCTGTGTCCAGTTAGGTGAGTGGGTTACGGCCCACAGTTTGTTATGCCTCACACGCCATTAGACTAACACACAGGCCTCACTACATACTTCCAAGAAGAAGCGGAGGGGTTGCCTTTAAGAAGGCTGAAGGCCTAGTTGTTCGGGACGCTCTCCAGAAGGCCAAGGCAGTTAACCCACTCATTGCGGAGACATTTCTTTTTCAGGAAGTTTACTCGTTTTGTTTGGATTACAAATTACTTGGGAAACATTATTAGCTAGCGAAGAAAGAAGATCAAGAACTGACTGTTTTTTTTTTTTTGTGAGATCTCACGGTTACCTTACAAAGTAGGGGGAGCTCCTAGGCTTAGTTTTATTTTCTTATTCATATACCTGCAGGTATACTGTTTGCCATTTGATTGCTGTATAGATTTAATTTTATTGTGCTCTCATCCCATGTTAGGAGGATAGCACAGTTTATGTACTGGTGTTTCTTTACTTGCCAATTATCAACAGTAAAAGAATACTACTGTTTAAGCATACCAGGGTTGTGGCGTATTGCTTTATTCACTCTAGGTGCCGCTCGTGGATCCTGAAGTTACAAACAGGTATCTGGTATCACATTGTACAGTATTGTATTGTATTGCACCACAGCTGTGTAAAGGGGACTGAGCCTTATCATTGGGGTTGTAGTTAGAGTGCAGGCCCAAAATTTAATCAGCAGCTCCTGCGGGGGTCAGTGCTACATATGTAAGTATCAACTTCATTAAATTACATGTTCAGTATTTTGTGTTTTCTGTGAGTCCTAGGTGTCTGTGGCTTGGCCCCTCTCTCTGCCCGGTGGCTTCTGAATCGAGTTGTTGGTGGGGAGGAAGCTTGCCCCAATTGCTGGCCATGGAATGTGGAGCTGACGTTCCAGGGAAACTTTTTGTGCAGCGGGGTGATTCTGTCAGCGAACTGGGTTCTCACAGTGGCCCACTGCTTACTGTAAGCTACAATAACTGCTTTATTTTGTAAAAATTTTAATGCATGACAAATGCTTGGAGAAGACTGAAACCATGTTTGACATGTAGCCAAAGCCAAAATTTCTGGAAGGAATATGTCTGTGTTCAATTGAAGAGATATTTTTTTTCACTTTTTGCCTTATGATACAGTGGTGAAAATTAATTATTTGATCCCCTGCAGATTTTTCAAGTTTGCCCACTTACAAAGAAATGAAGGGTCTATAATTGCATAGAACCCCAAAACATTATATATGCTTTTTTAGCAAAGACCCTAGAGAATACAATGGCGGCCGTTACAACTTTTTATCTCGCATGGTATTTTCGCAGAAAAAAATAATTATGTTTTGCTTAAAAAAAAAAAACAGTAAAATTAGCCCAATTTTTTTTCATAATGTGAAAGATGAAGTTACGCCGAGTAAATAGATACCCAACATGTCACACTTCAAAATTGCGCACACTCGTGGAATGGCGCCAAACTTCGCTACTTAAAAATCCCCATAGGCGACATTTTAATTACTTTTATTGGTTACATGTTTTTAGTTAAAGAGGAGGTCTAGGGCCAAAATGATTGCTCTCGCTCTAACGTTCGCAGAGATACCTCACATGTGTAGCTTGAACACCGTTTTCATATGTGGGCGGGACTTGCGTATGCGTTCACTTCTGCATGCGAGCACACGGGGACAGGGGTGCTTTAAAAAAAAAAAAAAATGTATTGTTCATTTTACTGTATTTACTTGATTTTGACACACTTTTCCCCAAAAATATTTTTTTTTTATCACTTTTATTCCTATTATAAGGAATGTAAACATCCCTTGTAATAGGAATATAGCATGACAGGTTCTCTTTACAGTGAGACATGGGGTCAATAAGACCCCACATCTCACCTCTAGGCTGGGAAGACTGAAAAAAAAAATATCCTGGCTTCGATCGTAGCGGTGAGTCTGTAAAAGCATCGGAGGGTGGCAGGAGGGGGGGGGACGTATTGCGGGGGGTATTGGGGTATTGCGGGGGGTATTGGGGTATTGCGGGGGGTATTGGGGTATTGCGGGGGGTATTGGGGTATTGCGGGGGGTATTGGGGTATTGCGCAGGTTATTAGGGTATTGCGCAGGGTATTGGGGTATTGCAGGGTATTGCGCAGGGTATTGGGGTATTGCAGAGTATTGCGCAGGGTATTGGGGTATTGCAGAGTATTGCGCAGGTTATTGGGGTATTGCAGGGTATTGCGCAGGGTATTGGGGTATTGCAGGGTATTGCGCAGGGTATTGGGGTATTGCAGGGTATTGGGGTATTGCAGGGTATTGGGGTATTGCAGGGTATTGGGGTATTGCAGGGTATTGGGGTATTGCAGGGTATTGGGGTATTGCAGGGTATTGGGGTATTGCAGGGTATTGGGGTATTGCAGGGTATTGGGGTATTGCAGGGTATTGGGGTATTGCAGGGTATTGGGGTATTGCGCAGGGTATTGCAGTGTATTGCGCAGGGTATTGCAGTGTATTGCGCAGGGTATTGCAGTGTATTGCGCAGGGTATTGCAGTGTATTGCGCAGGGTATTGCAGTGTATTGCGCAGGGTATTGCGCAGGGTATTTCAGAGTATTGCGCAGGGATAGCTCAGCTGGGATGGATGGCTGGATCTGTGACTGCAATTGTCACAGATCCAGCCCTCAGTGCTGCTGCTGCCACCCGCTCCCCCCCTCTCCTCTCACACTGTACCGATCGGTACAGAGCGGAGAAGGAGGAACCGGCGTCATCAAATGACGCCGGTTTGTTTACAAGTGATCGCTCCGTCATTTGACAGAGCGATCACGTGGTAAACGGCCACTATCAGTGGCAATTTACCGCGATCCGTGATGCGAGGAAGTGCACGAGGACGTCGTGTCAAAACCACTCGACCGCGCTGTAGCAGTATTTTTGCTATAGCGCGGTCAGCAAGTGGTTAATAAGACAATTGAAATTTACTAATATTACAATTTCAAGAGCCACCTTTCACTTCTTGTTTTTTTATTATCGTTATTCATTTTCCAATATACCAAAATATAACTATTTCACATTTTTTTTTACATCAACATGATTTGATAATGACCTTTCACTTGTTTTCAAATACAACTTAAAAGGTTCATAAACCCTCATGTTTTTTCACCTTAATGCATCCTGTGCATTAAGGTGAAAAAACATTTGACTGTTACCAGGCCCCCCAGTCCCCCGTTTTACTTACCTGAGCTCTTGGAAGTCTAGCATCGAGAACACGATTGATGTTTCCCGAAGGATCTCGGTTCTTCATTCGATAGATTCATAGCAGCACAGCTATTGGCTTCTGTTGCTGTCAATCAAATCCAATGATGCGGGGGCGGGGTTGAGTCCTGCACTCAGTGAATATGGATGCCGAATGCAGGACTCGGGAGCACGCCTGCAAGGTAACCCCCTTGGCTGAGCGCTTCCAATAAGGGGTTATCTGAAGAGGGGAAGAGCCGAGAGAGCCGCCGGGGGACCCCAGAAAATGGCGTTCAGGGCCACACAGATACCTATAGTATCGCTTTAAAGCAGGAAGCAAAAGATGCCTCCTAGTGATAAATTAATACAGACTTTTTTTTTTCTTGCTGGTACTGGCACAGGTCCCCTGATCCCTCCCTATATGTGGTAATTGGTGGCATCCATGACAGATTCCTAAATGAATCAAGTGAACAGGTAAGCTAAATAAATTTCATGCCTGAAGGCCATATTGATTTTACTATTTACAGCATAACTTACATTTTTGTACGTTTTGGGTGATAAAGGTAATGGTTTATTGTCCTGTCCGCCTTAAGGCCTCTTGCATCACAGCTTGAAAAAGCTTGGTACAGCATTTTTTTTGTATTTTTTTTTTTTTTTACTTAACTAAAATGCAGCCCATTTCTTACAATGTGCCTGTACACAAAAGCTCATAAACAAGAGCTGCATATTCACAAGTTAAAAAATCTGCTTTCCAGGTCAGTATTTTGCACTGGTACATGCATATATATTATTTTGAATATTATTCGATTTTGCCTAAGGAATGCTTTGTAAGCGGAAATGTGCGTGAATATGTGTTAAGCGCTGTACACACCGCCCAGAATCTCATCAGGAAAAAAACATTGTTTTTCCTGACGAGATTCTTGGCAAGATTTTCTTGCCGGCCGAGTGTACACAACCGTTGTTCTTTTAAATGGCACGAACACGGTGACGTCATCGACTACGACGAGCATGCGCTCGTCACATTCGATGTCGCCGCCATCTTGCTTCACCCTACCTATGCCTTGGAAACTACCGCACAAGCATCAGTCATTTCAAGCATGCGCGAGTTTCCATGGAGAGTTAAGTATACAGACACTCTGGTTTCTCAGCAGGAAAACACTGCTGAGAATCTCAAGACGAGGAAATAAAGAGCAGGTTCTCTATTTTTCTTGTCGAGATTCTGGGCAGTTTTCTTGCCGTGAAACCTCAGCCTCATACACACGTACGGTTTACTCGGCAAGAAAGCTCTGCCAGCAGTTTTCTTGCCGAGCAAACCGTGCGTGTGTACGAGGCCTCACACAATTTCCTGAAACTTATGTCCAGAAATGCTGATGCCGAGACTTCAGTACCATGTGCAAGAGGCCTTGCTGCTTTCTGTGAACTCAGCAGGTAGACCCCTCTACCCAGGGCATCTTATGTTTAGCTGTGAGATTCAAGCAACTTTCACACTTTTTCAAAAGGTGAATTAGTCCTGACGGCATATAACGGCATTGCTTGTCCCACTGCCTGTTCAGCCAAATTCCAATAGGCTGAAAAGAGAATGTTGCTGAAAGACCAACTTCCAACTTCATCATTAAAAACTATGTTGCCCACACACCATCGTTTTTAAAAAATGATGAGCAAAGCACGGTGACTTACAGCACGTACGACGGCACTCTAAAGGGGAAGTTCCATTCAAGCTCCCAACTCATAACTTGCTTCTGAGGATGCGCGGGTTTAAAACATAGTTTTTTTAACGTCATTTTAGCCCACACACGATCATTTTTTTACAACCCAAATTTTAAAATTTTAAAGAAGATGAAAAACGATGTGAAGCCTACACACGATCATTTTAAATGACGTTTTTAAAAACTTTGTTTTTCTTTTTTTAATGCCGAAAAATGACCGAAAAACATGCCGGTCCTTACATCAATCCAGCGGCTCCTTCGGGGGTAAGCGCTACACTTGCAGGAAAGCTGCAGGTACACTGCACTTCACTTGCTGTGTGTGTAAACCGCAGCATATCAGTGTGAAAGCAGCCTTATACTATTATGCCCAGTGTATTGCTACACACTAATCTGAAGATCTCTTCTCTCCTGATGCTGGCACCACTCTGGAGACCGCTATCGGGCATAATAGGTGGAGTGCAGTTGGTATTACTTCGCATTGGACAGGAGCCAGCACTACAGAGGAGGCATCGGCTTATGCGGCTTTTGCTCCTTACTACAGCTCACAACCTTACAAGTAGTCCCTCTGCATTGCACTCCGATGCTCTGGGATGGCAGGTCAGCAAGCCGGAATGAGAGGTCAGCAAGCCCAGATGGCGATCTACCAGTCACCTGGTTGCTGACCCCCCCACACTGAGTGATAATCGCTGAGAAGATGTTTTCCTGATGTCTTAATCTTGCTGGCTTTGCAACGTGCGGTAAAGGGGTCCTCTGGGCCAGTGGTTCTCAACCTCAGACCTCAAGTACCCCCAACGGGCCATGTTTTGGGACTTTCCCTTAGATAAAATAGATATCATCAATACCATGTAATTGATGTTGATTTAAAGCAGCTGTGCAAAGTAAAGGAAAACATGGCCGTTGGGGGGTACTCGAGGACTGAGGTTGAGAATCATTGCTTTGGGCCACCTAACTGATTCATTTTGCTGGCTGCCATTTATAGGAGCCTCATGACCTAGAATGGTCAGAAAAGAATGGACCCTTTGGGAATCTTGTCAAATAGTTTGCACCAGAAAAAAAAAATGGATGACAATTGTTTCCTTCTCACTGCTAAACATATTTCAGTAAGGTGACTGGCACCTGTGCCCACTCCAAGTGAACTTGTCAGGGGTCTAAAATTACCATTTTATTAGTTCAGTAAGCACACAGAACAGTTTTAAAATGGCAATATATTTCATATGAATCTCTGCTGACCAAACCGATGGATTTGCTCATCTCTAACCATACTGTAGATACCATAATGAGGTAATTGACCCCCTGAAGGATTCACTATATGGATATACAGATAATGCACTCCAGAGAGTGGGACTGGCAGTTCAATTGAGAGTGAAACCAGGGACAGCTAAGCAAAAAATTGTCATGTACGCCATTCCATCGCTGGCATCTTCATATTGTTTCTCTTTGCCTTCTTCAGAGAAGGAATGTTCTGGCAATCGCAGCTCATGAAAACTTTGACCTCTTCACCTTCGACTACGATGTTGGTTTACTTCAGGTGGAAAAGCCCTTCGTGTTCAATGACTTTGTGCGCCCAGTCTGTCTGCCCAGAATGGATGAGCCCCTCGAGCCTTCCTCCCTATGTGTGGTCACAGGTTGGGGCAACATGAGAGAAGGTAACTGCCCACAGAATTTGAACAATACTATTACTATAGCTTTAAAGGGCCCTCCCCAGACAAAACCAATATTTCAGTTACAGGTAAATGTTGGTAGGATGAATTCCCCCCCCACTTGTATTGCTTGTGTCTGCTTATACAAACAACATTTAACTGTAGTTCCAACTCTCACTTTAATGTTCTTTTGTGTTTGTATCTAGTTACAGAGCTTTCCAGACGCTTACAGCAGCTACAGGTACCCATTCTCAATGCTGCAGTCTGTAACACTACTTACCACCCTGGGATGATTTCAGAGCGCATGATCTGTGCAGGGTTTCCAGACTCTGGAGGAAAGGATGCCTGCAAGGTGAGAAGATTATCTATACAGAGTCTGGACCAAGTGCAATAAATCAGACCTTTCCGTGACTTTACAATTCTGCATGAATAAATTCCTAACAGGTCAAACTATACACTACCGATATTCTATTTCCACATTTTAAGGCTGCCCTTGTGATGTTAATCTGCCTAGTCTAAGATTATGTCACTAGTCTGCAGGAGGCAGAACAGCACAGGCACCAGGGTAAACATGATTGTGTGACCTCTGAGCCAGGATATCAGTCCAGATAGTAGGTGGTAGTAGTAGTCCCACAAAGGAAGATCCATATAAGTTGAAATGAGGGATGAAGGAGATGAAATGACTGTCCACCAAGATGAATTCTTCCTCGTGCGGCACACACAGGTGAAAAGTGGAACCTTACCAGATTAGATAGACCTTTCAGTAGCAAGGTCGTGGAAGCTTGCACATAAACCTTTGCAGGGTCTTAGTGCTAATCCAAAGTATCGAGATCGCCCAACTCCTATGATCCTCCTCGTCTCCACTCTTAGGGTTGCCAATGGGAAAATATAGGTATCCCTCTCTCCAAGGGGAAGGGACCGTAAATGGCAAAAAATGAGAGAGGCTACAGTGGTGCATTATCTCAAAAAAATCTGGATCATTTATTATTAGGAGAAACGGACGGTACAACGAATAAAATTAAATAAAATCTGAAAAGTTAAAGCCAACATTAGCTAGGAAAACAGACGTACGCCCGTGCTTTCGGGGTCACGCGGGGACGTGGTGACGACAATACGTAGCACCGCCCAGAAAATGGCATTGTTGGGGGGAGTACTGTGATTTCAGTGAATGGCAATAAATACCTAAACATATTACACTGACATATTACTTGACATGCTGCACCTAATATGCCATTGCAGTCAAGACAGCCATATGGACAGAAAATCATGGGAATGATTAGGGTATTTAAATGTCTTTTCTACAACGGTGTTCTTGTACCTTGGGGGTGCTTAGCCATTGTGCACAACTTCCCAAACATTTTTTATTAAGTGATTAATTAAAAAAAAATATTTAAAGTTAACCTAAACCTCAACTGGATAACATTTAGTTTGCCAAAGCACTGTGCATCATAAATAATTGCCATCACAAAGGACACTTCTCATTGAATTTAAGTACTGTCCCTTGTGCTGTATACATAACCTCTCTCCAGTGACCGCTTTGTCATGTCATGCTGCTAATGGTGACAACAGTGGCTCATGCACAAGCGCTATCGGGAGACAGTTGTTGCCCTATAACAAGAAGTGCCTGAACAAGGACCTTTATGGCAGGATCACCAGATATTATTTTAAGGAAAGCTGCAGATGTAAAGAGATTGAAAATAACTTTTGAAATGACATTACCATGTTAACAATTATACGATTTCAATGATTAATGAGTTCACATCTGCATGAAATTTGCCTTTTTGGCTTTTTTAATAATGCAGGTAAAAATCAATCAAAGAAACAATGTCATGCAGTAACTGCAGTAACCCCTAGTATCCATATTGAAGTTGGATCAGTAAATGGTGAATTGTGATTGATTTTGGATATTGCCCTATCGAATAATCCCAAACACTGTAATTTCAGGGTGACTCTGGCGGTCCGTTGGTCTGTCGTGATGCAAACAACTCTTATGTAGTTTATGGTATTGTCAGTTGGGGTGTCGGGTGTGCTAGGCCCCGGAAACCAGGAGTGTATACCAGAGTCCGCTCCTTCTTGAGTTGGATAGAAGACACTCAACAAGGTAAATGGTAACAGGTTCAAAGGTGGAATGACATAATAGAGAGTGCTTGTGTTCCTCTGGCTTGATTTACGTTGTAATCCTTTTTTTTTCTTTCTTTTGGATCTGTTATAGGAAGAAACAACCAAAATAAAAACCAACTTACCCTGCCAGAGAGACCGGAGAATTTATATCAAAACTCCAGGCAGCAAAGTAATTCTTTGTCCCAGGCCCTCCATCCCTTTAACAAAGTACACTCTATGTATTCTAAATATATGAAATGTAGCAGGCGGGTGACCAATGCATTCAAATTATTTTCCTTCCTTTGGTTTGGTGGAACAGGGCACCGTAGTGATGCATAGACATGTGCAATTTTTGTTTAGTTCCGAATTCGTTTTTTAATGAATTTTGACAAATTGGTTATTTCTGGAATTTCAGAATATTAGAATTTTCCGAAATTTAGAATTTCCCAAATTCTTCTGAAATTCTGAATTTAGGGTTAGGGTTACGGGTTAGCAGTTAGGGCTTATGGTTAGCAGTTAGGGTTTAAGGCTGGGGTTAGAGGGTTGGGGTTAAGGTAAGAGGGTTAGGGCTAGAGTTTAGGGTTGGGGGTTAGGGCTTAGGGTTAGCAGTTAGGGGTTAGGGTCAGGGCTTAGGGTTAGCAGGGTTAGGGTTTGGGTTAGGAGTTAGGGTTAGGGCCAGGCTAAGGGTTTCGGGGTAGATGTAGGGTTAGGGTTTCCCCTTGAAGAATAAGTCTAGGACTCAGGAATTGGAATAGGGACTTCCCCCAGAGGTCAAATGTCCGAATGCAGGTTCCCAGAGGTCAATGGTCACAAGGCATGGCTGACCCAGTCGGGGAATGAACAAATCGGAATACCGAAATTTTGGAAACGTTGAAAATGAGGGGGTTGGGGTTAGTGGTTAGGGCTACAGTTAGGGGTTAGGGTTAGCGGTTAGGGCTTGGGGTTAGCGGTTAGGGCTTAGGGTTAGAGGGTTGGGGGTTAGGGGTTAGGACTAGGGTTAGGGCTATGGTTGGGCTTAGGGTTAGCAGTTAGGTTTAGGGTTGGGGTTAGGTTTAGGGTAAGGGTTAGTGCTAGGGCTAGGGTTTAGGGTTAGGTAAATTTTAATATCTTGGGGATTAGGTATTGAAATTTCCTTTTAAATTTGGCTGTTAGTGAACGTAACGAATTCATCTGAAGTTATGAATTATAAAAATAACGAATGGAACGGATCTAATAATAATAAATAATAATAATTAAAAACTATTATTATTATTTATCATTTTGTTCCATTCCATTGGTTCCATTCGTTATTTCGGCTAATTCGTAACTTCAGATACATTTTTATTCATTACATTCACTAACAGCCAAATTTGAAAGGAAATTCCAATACCCGTAATTTAATAGTTATTAATAGTTATTATTAGTTAGTTCAAATTTTACAGATTTTTTTTCTTTCATTCTTTTTTTTTCAGATTTTCGAAAATTCGAAATTCCAGAATTCGAAAATGGGAAATTTGAAAAATTTGGATTTTCGAATTTCTGAATTATCAAATTTCCAAAAAAAACGAATGAAACACATTTTTTGGCAGTGCACATATCTAGTGACGCAAGGACTACATGTGCAGCTCAAGCTGTTATGGGAATGACCAATATGATGATTGGGCCATTAGTAAAGACCGCTGACTGCAGAGGCGGCATCATTATGTCATCCGTCTAGCACTGAGAAGTACTGGGGGTTGTAAAAGATAACTGGTCATGACAGAAAGTCGCTTCTGGCACTCGGGGCCCAGGGTTGATTTACTAAATACAAATAGACTGTGCACTTTGAATAGTGCAGTTGCACTCTGCAAGAGCAGTTGCTCCAGAGGTTACATTACATTACTTTGCAAATTGTACCCAATTTACGTGAAAGTAAAAAAAAACGCATTTTTGCTTGAACATGATTGGATGATGGAAGTCAGCAGAGCTTTTGCTCATTTATTAAGCTCTGAAGCAACTGCTTTTGCAGAATGAAGCTGCACTTTGAGCAAGCACTGAGGTGAAAAATTAAAAAGAGGAAATCCATCTAAGGAACACTTCTTTTTTTTTTTTTTAACATTCATTCTATTTCAAATTAAATAATGTTAAAATATTATTTGAAAGTCTCCATCCCTAGTTGTCAGCGCTGTAGTTTTTCTGCTAACATACAGAATGGCACAAAGGTATGGTTTACAAACTTGGCAAAGCTGCATTTACTTGTGTCTCTAGGTTGTCCACGTCTAGAGGTCCTCTCAGCTGGTTCCGGTGATCTTAAGTCTCCTGGCTATCCAATAACCTACATGAATGGCCTGGACTGCTGGTGGACCCTAGCCTCGTCTTCTGGCCAGCAGCTCCAGGTTCTCATCATAGATTTGGCCTTGGAGGAGTCCACAAACTGCACCCTTGATGCTCTGAATATTTATGATGGCACCAGTAATGAGAAACATTTATTGGGTAGGTGTCTTATAGGGTATGTGCAGATGCGTCTCAACCCTTTTAAGAGTGCACAGTGATTGGATTACCATTGACTGACCTACCCATGTTGGGTAGTGTCCCCAATGCTTATTTGAAGAGAAAGGGACATTTGATTGTGTGATGAAATGTCTATTAACATGATTAAACAAGTTAAAATGAATGTGAATAATCGCTACTAGCTACATGGGACTGACAGGTGCTGATGCTAGATCAAATTCATGTACTTGCACTGCTTGCATTTCCAAAATACATTTGGCCTCATGCATACAGGACGTTTTTTTTTTAACTCTCTAAGGCCCCTTTCACACGGGCGGATAGAATTCAGCTTTTCGCTGCGGATAGATCAAGTTATCTACGGCAGCTAAACGCAGACAATGCTTTCCTATGTCCACATTCACACACTGCCTTTAGCAATGGTTTCATTACATGGGGTTTGGTGCGGATAGAAAAAATAGCTTTGACTGCGTCCAGGAACAATTTAATGCAGCTATCTGCAGTATAATATGTCACCTGCAGATAGCAGCGGCAACAAGGAAAGAAAAACAGAAAGCAATTGAACAGTGGAACACAAATGGCAAGAATGTTCCAACGCAGCTAAATGCAGCCGCACGTAAACGCAACTAATCACAATGTACAACTGCAAGAGAACGCTGTGCCAGGATTCTCTATATTTTAAAATAACAAAACATGCTTTTAACTGCGGCAGAACAGCCTCCCGTGTGAAAGGGAGCCAGCAGCGTTTTAGCAGAAAAAAATGCCTGTAGCCTGTAAAAGTGTCTAAAGCTATTACAGGTGTCGAGCTCTTGGACAGTAATTCATTTAATTGGCCAGAATAAAAAATGTATTCTGGCAATTGAAATTAATGCTGAAGCACTAGCGTTTGGGCAGAAAAAAAAGCTTGACGCTGCTAAAAGCGCCTAAACTCTGCTGCTTCTGGGCACACTAGTAGTGTTTGTTTTTTTTTCTGCCTCTAAAGCTCCTGCCACTAAATTCTGCTAAAAGCCTATTTGTGCATGGACACCTAGGATAACATGGAGGGGCGTTTAAAGGCAGAAAAAATGCCCATAGGAGCAAAAAACTGTAATGCCGCGAACACACGATCATTTTTTGGCATGGGAAAAAAAACAAAGTTTTTAAAAACGTCATTTAAAAAGATCGTGTGTGGGCTTCACATCGTTTTTCATCTTCTGAAAAACGCCCCCAAAAAAAATTCGAGCATGCTGCATTTCTTAACGTCATTTTAAAAAAATTAGTTTTTTGGGTTGTAAAAAATGATCGTGTGTGGGCTAAAACGACGTTAAAACGTTTTAAACCCGCGCATGCTCAGAAGCAAGTTATGAGACGGGAACTTCCCCTTTAGAGTGCCGTTGTACATGTTGTACGTCACCACGCTTTGCTCATCATTTTTTTTAAACGATGGTGTGTGGGCAACATAGTTTTTAATGATGAAGTTGGGAAAACCTTCTTTTTTTTTTTTTTTATGCTGAAAAACGATTGTGTGTATGCGGCATAAGAGTAACCATTTTTACCATTTTTGTTTTGCCATAAGGAGTATTTCTTTTCACTTTCTGTCCCATAGCCAAAACAAGAAGTCAGAAGAAATCCCTCCAAGGTGAGGGACTCCCAGTGTGTCACCAGAACTAGTGTCCCCATTGGAAGATTTTACTGTTCTAATCTAATGTCAACCCAAAATTAAGGATTTTCTTTTACTTTCATTTAGACCCCTTTCACACTGAAGGCGCTTTTAGGTGTTATAGCACTAAAAATAGCGCCTCTTAAGCCTCCCCAGTGTGAAAGCCCCAGTGCTTTCACATTGGGCAGTGTATATATCGCTCTCAAAATGCCCTGCCCATTAAAATGAATGGGCAGCGCTGCCGAAGCACCTGCAAAGCGCTTCGGCAGTGGCTGAAAAGCTCTGCTAAAACACCAGTGGCGCTTTACCATTAACGTGGCGTGGTCCCAGTGTGAAAGGGGTCTTATAACAGTAACCAGGACAAATGGAGATGATGAATTTCCCTAACAGGGTCACAGATGACAATAAAAGCTGACAGGTGTTCTAATCCCTCTCTGCTCTATCCAAAAGTTTTGCCTTTAGTTACTTTAATAGTTACTGATCTGCTTTCACTTGTGTCTTTTTAATTTCTACCTGGAGTTAAGCTTTAATTAAAGCAAAGGTAGTCGCCATATATCGTCTTCTAGTAAAATGTCTTCCATCTTGTTCTAGTTACCCTATGTGGAAATGTTTCCAATCTGACCTTGCAATCCAGCGGAAGCCATTTAACGCTTCACTTCCACACTGACTCGTCTGGGACCAGCCGCGGGTTTTACCTCCATTTTAGTGATGGTACTGCAAAAACACTGCGGTCCCTGGAAACTGACACAGAAAATGGTTAGTTTTTTGTCTCTTTATTTATTTATTTTTTTGTGATTTTTTTTTTTTTTTTTTTAGCATGTATAAATGAATTGTTTAAAGAAAAAAAATCACAAGTGTGGTTATAACCCTTCTCAGCCAGATCCAAAATTTTGAAAAAACAAATAATTAAATTGCATTAAAGTAAAGTGAGATAACAAATGCACATATATAAAGCTTTACCTAATTGGCAAAATTTATAGAATTTTTATTTATTTTTTCTATGAAGCTGCGTGCAGTTTTTTTCCATGATGTCAGCCATTCTGGGCTAAAAGAGGATAATTAGATGGGGCTAAGAGTCGGTTCACACTGGGGCGACTTGGGATCAGACTTGAAGTCGTCTCAAGTCGTCCCAAGTCGTGCTGTCCAGAAAAGCAATGTAAGTGAATGGGAGCGGTGTTAATACACACTACTCATGTCGCTCCGACTTCAGAAGAGGTTCCTGTACTACTTCAATCAGACTTCTAGGCGATTTGTACCCATTGATTTCAATGGAAGTCGCTTCCAAGTCTGATCACTGTTTTAATTGAAGCGACATTTCAGCAAGATAACATACATTTCTCAGGCAAACCCCTCCCTCCCCCTCCCTCTCCCAGAGCTGATTGTTGTTTTATTGGCCACTGGAATGTCTCCTGACCTGAAAAGGACTTCAAGTCGTGTTGTAAATCTCCCCAGATCGCCCTGTGGTTCATGCTCAAGTCGTGTTGAAGTTGCTTCTGAAAGTCGTGCTGGAAGTCGTGTCGCCCTAGTGTGAACCGACTCTAACTGAGCAGGGAGAAAGTGTCACCCCAGGAACAGGAGAAAGTGTCACCCCAGGAACAGAAGTTATTTGAGTTCATTTCTGAAAAACCCTCTTATAGGGTAATGACCTAGCATTAGCCATCTCCAAACTGGACACTTTTCCCCCATTCCTGCCTAGTCAATTTTCAGCTTTCAGCGCTGTCGCACTTTTTAAATCACAATTGCCCAGTCACACAACACGGTAACCATATTTAATTTAATTTTTTTTACACAAATGGAGCTTTCTCTTGACTATTAAATTACCACTGGCTTTTTATTTATTTTTGCTAAATGTAGCACTACCAGCTGCTGGTTGTTTTGGGTGGCACATTTACCTCATGGCTCTCCTGAATTCCTAGGGGTGAATGATGCGTATTGCATTTGGTAGAAGTAATTGAATGTCCACAACAGGTGCTTTTTGCTGTGCTCTTTATTACCCAGCTGGGTAAAAACAATAAACTTGTGGTGAGGAAAGTAAAGTTATAGAAGAAAGGAAAACAGCAGATTCAGGCGTGATGATAGGGAAACAGTCCTGCTCCCAAGCGTAACACTTATTTGCTCCACTCCTGCCTGAGTGGGTTTAGTGTACCCAGACAGGCCTCTCTCACCGACCTGGCAGCCGGAGTATCACTCGAACATTTGTAGGATAGAGTCTCTGCCACAGACCCTCCTTGGTGAACTTGAGGAAAAGTCTCTGCCACAGACCCTCCTTGGTGAACTTCATGGAGACACCTTTGCCACAAGCCCTCTCTGACTTGTAGTTACGGAGGCAATCCTCCTTACATGGTTTTACTGAGCCTGGCAACCCTGATGGGGCCCCCTAGTGGCATGGGGCCCTCGGGCAGTGCCCGAGTGACTCAATGGTCAGTCCGCCCCTGGATCTCCTTCAACTTGCCGCCCAGGTACCCACTGACAGGTGATAAATCCTTCAGTGACCGGCTACCTTGATCCCCGGTGGTTTGTCAAGGCCCTTTTGGATTGCCAGCATCTCAATGGCGCTCCTCAGACGGACTCCCCACCGAACAGCAATACAGCTTGGGATCCTCAAAGGTAGGAACCCAGTCACTCACTGTGTCCCTGTCGCTGTTCAGATGCTCCGGGCCAGCATGGTCTCGGAACCAGGAACACCGCGTGGCACGCACGCCCCGGCCAGGAAGGCCATATCGCCGGGGCGCCGTGATGTGGTCACCCTAAAGGTGGGTGCCACACTCCAAGAAGAAGACCCAGCACTAATGGCGTCTGCCTCATAAATACCCCTCCCAGCATGCACAGCAAAGCCAAACCTTCCTGATTGGCTGCTGGGAAATAGCACCCAAACCTTAAGGCCTCGTTCACACATAGCCGACTCCGTCTCAGTCCTTTCCGACGGAGTCCGCCTGTGTCTGCCAGCTCAGCGGGAGATCAGTCCGCAGATCTCCGCTGAGCCGACGGATGACAAGCTCCTCTCTGCTCACTGAGCGGGGAGGAGCTTGTCGAGTCCCGCTGTCCTCTATGGAGCGATCTGATGAAAACGGACAGCATGTCCGTTTTCATCAGATCTTTCCCGATCCGATCCGCATGGACGGATGGGGACGTGAGCCCCATACGTTTGTTTTTAGCGGATCGGATCAGGTCGGATGTCAGCGGACATGTCTCCGCTGACATCCGACGCTCCATAGGGGTGCATGGAGCGCCCGTTCAGGTCCGCCTGAAAAACTGACAGGCGGACCTGAACGGATCCATGTGTGAACGAGGCCTAACTCCACTGCTGCCACCTGCAGCACCAGGGTTAGAAGAACACCCCAGCGCAACAGAATAGACCACAGCACAGCCAAGCTGAGACAGAGACCCTGTTTTGCACTTAACAATTTGGATCAGAGTTTAACTACATTCTGATCTCCCTCTAAATTTAACTAGCACTGGTACTATAAAGTACCCAGGCGCTACATAAACAAAAAAATACAAAATTTTGAAAAAAACATGTTTTACTTTGTTTCTGCTTTAACCTTTTTGCATATAATATTTCTTCATAAATTTAGGCCAAATATATATACTGCTACGTTTCGTTGGTGAAAATAACCCAAATCAGTGTATATTTAGTCTGTGGTATATACAGTATATTTGAAAATTGATCAATCCTGATGTACTGATCTCATTTCTGGACAGAAAGTGTCAGAACAGTACAAATATCCCCCAAATGCCCCTCATACAGTCCATGGTATTTAGTAAGAAGCATGGTGAGTTTTTTTGAAGTTGTATTTTTTTGATCAGTTTTTTGGAAAATTAAGAAATTTATAAATATTATTTTTGTTTTTCACAATCTATTTTTTTTTTTTTGTTGCATACTATCACCAGTGCAGTACAACATCATAATATACTTGGTTTGACGGTGATCAGGGACACTGACTGGTGACAGTATGTACAAAAAAATCTGTAATTTTATTTAAATTTAAAATATATATATATATATATATATATATATATATATATATATATATATATATATATATATATATATATATTTTTACTTTTTGTTTTTTACATTCTGTGACCCTAGCAATAGTAACTACTCTGGGGAGTTGATCAGTTTTTTTTTTTTTTATACACTATGATTGCTATGATTACTGTTTTATAAACCATTTTTACAGAAAAAATAGATTTATTTAGTGTGTATTGTGATTATCTGTGATTGCCCACAGCTAATCACATTAAAGATGGCCTGTTATAGGCACTGTCTGTACCATGGGATCACTGTGACCAATAGTACACAATTAATTTTGTACAATTGTCATGTGATCTGCTGTGATTGGTAACAGCGATCGCATGGTACTGGCAGTGGGTCAGTACACTGCTCTGCCATCTGCTGTGTCTGCTGGACACAGCAGGTGACAGGTTGCGCTGGGGCGGGTCCCGATCCTGGGAGGACGTCGTATGACAGCCTTACAGAATAACAGTTCCTGCCCAGCCTATTGTAGAATGGTGGCCAGGGATAAAAAATAACATACAAAAGTAACAGCAGAAAATAGAACAAGTTTTTTGTTAAATAAGTTTATTGTGGGTTTTCTTTTTTTTTTTTGTTAACTTTTTTGGTCCGAGTATAGATGCATGTTTGGAGCTACCGGTACTTACTTCTGACTGCCTCTTACTACCTCTGAAAACTATTCCAAGCATCAACTATCCTTTTCAGTAAATACTACTTTCTAAGATTAGTTTTTAACTTTCCTCTAGTTAGTCTGAGGTCCTGTGCCCATGTTCTTGATCTTGGTTTCATATTGAAAATTCTGGCCTACTTGAAACTTATTCACCCCCTTGATGTATTTAAAGGTTTTAATCATGTCTCCTTGTTCTCTAATGTCAATAGCACCTTTAGAAATATATTTACCTAAAAATTGGTGACGTGTTCAATACCCATTTTACCCGCTGTGTGTGTGTATGTTTATCCAAAAATTATTTTATTGATTTTTCAACAATACAATAAATACAAATACAATACCCATACAGACATACAACATAGATGGTTTTAAAATGTACCCCTTACTGATAAAATAAAAAAAAAAAAAAAAGAGGAGGAGGAGACAGGTTCTCCCATTCCTAATACTGGTTTTTACCTCTCCCATTTCGGGCCCAGACCAATACTTCCTGCATGTTCTCAGAGGGAGGGGAGGGACACAGCGAGAGGGCAGATAAATCTGGCGAGGAGGAAGAGGGGACAAAAAAAAAAAAAAAAAAAACATTTTAGGGGAAATGGCTTTCCCTTAGTTATTTTTTTTGTGTGTATGTATGTGTGTGTGTGTGTATATATATATATATATATATATATATATATTATAAAAAATGTGTGTGTAGCACTACCCCCAAAGGAGCTGCTGGTTTAGATTTGGGCCTACTATTCTTTGCTTTCGTCTCAGGGGCTCTCCTTGAAGAGCCATCCAGAAGAAATGTCTGCACCAACACAAAGTCTCTCCCAAGGGTCCTATTGAACAAACTTTCCAACAGAGGGATGGGGAGGACCCAGGCATCCTACCTGCAGATCACGGATTTTCTCCCAGGTCCAGAGAAACAACTGTCTCCACGCTGGACTCAGCAACCGGCGCGAAACTCGATCAAAAGAAAGTCGCCGCCACAGACTTGGTAGTAGAATTTGTTCATTAGTCTCTGCCACAGACTTGGTGAACTTAGGATTCGCTCAATAGTCTCTGCCACAGACTTGTGCAACCCCTCACTGGGTTAGATTCTGAAGAACACAGCTCTCAGTGCCAGGATCTCTCAGCCGTACCGGCAGTACTGCGAGGCAAACTTTGATCCGGATACATCCTCCAATTGAGTCCTCAATTGCTTGGTCCCTTCCATCAGGTAAGGCGACACAGGATCATCCCTGGATCAGTAGGCCCCAGCAACTCCCGGGCCCACATCCCAGCTGCAAGGCCTCAGGCCCCAAAGCGGAAACTGCCAACACATTCCTGAGGCCAGGAGGGCCCTCGGGTGAGGATCGGAAGACGAACCCCACAAAATGGTGTCTGCCCCTTAAGTACCCTCTCCCAGAATGTACCGCTGGTTCACTACGCCCTCTGGGCTGCTTCTGGGAAAAGAGGTACCCAATGAATCCAGCCCATTGTCTTTCCAACCCTGACCAGCAGTGACAGCGACAACCATCAGGAAGAAAATCATGCAACCAGCTGAACTGAGACAGAGCCACAATTTAGACACAATCCCTCTGAGCCAACTACTGCTTAGATAACTATAATTTAACACATAGCACCCAGTCATTGGGAGCAGGGCCCTATATATATAAATTACACAATTTTGCCCCTGTACAAAGAATTAGTAAGACCTCATCTGGAATATGCAGTTCAGTTTTGGGCACCAGACCAGTTCTCAAAAAGGATATCGGGAAACTGGAGAGAGTGCAGAGAAGGGTAAATCAAACTCATAAGAGGCATGGAGGAGCTCCACTATGAGGATAGATTAGAAAAACTGAATTTATTATTTTGAGGAGAGGATCAACTGTGGGCGAAGGATTGTGTGTATGGTATGATTTGATTTATATTTATCTTTTATTTTTTTTATTGGTTGAACTAGATGGACTTTTTTCAAACTGACTATGTAAACTTTTTTTTCCCTCTTTTAAAATTTAAAACTTTTTTGTTTTCGTATATGATTTTTCAGTTCTTGTTTTAATATTAAAACCAAAAACATTGATTATCACTAGATTCCAAAATGTACCCCACCTCAACATCAGACAATTGATTCCCATTTGCCAGTACTAGGCCTAAAAAATTATCACCTCAGGTTTAACTCTAGCTGGCATCCGTGATTGCCGTAAAAGTGATCAGGTGGGTCTATAGCCACAAATGCAGAGAAGTGACTGTACAACACATACAAGCTCGCAGCTGCCACTGTATCCATGAGCTTGTTTTAGCCTCTCCTGATTTTGCACATACAAGGCATGTCCCAAATGATTAACTAGGTAAATGTAGGTAGCTTATACATTTTATTTTTTTCTTTTACAGAAAACTGTGGGAGGTCACTCATCGATCCTATGCTGAGAAGTGGGCACATCACAATACCTGAGATTGCCACAGATGAAAGAGGGACAGGGCGTGTGGTCGGAGGCCTGGCCGCCACCTATATGTCATGGCCTTGGATAGCCCAAATCGAGAACAAGAATGGAAAACACTACTGCGGAGCAACAATAATCGATAAAACATGGCTCTTGACTGCCGCTCACTGCAAATTCACGTAAAAAATGATTCTTTCTTACTGTGGACATAATTTCACCAGGAGCTACATGCTGCTATGGCATGTCTAACACATTAGCAGAATTGAACCCAAATTTTGGATGATTGTATTTCAGACTGCATTTCATCGCATAGTCAAATCTGAATTTCAGGATTATTTCTGGCTTATATTTGCTGTTGCTGTCTTGAGTGCCCTTAGCTTGACTACCAGTACCATCTGGTCCCACCCTTCTATCTGGGTATCCCTAGTAGAATTACTAAAGGAAATGGCTCGTGCTTCTTTCTGGACCCATCTTTTCGTCAGACCAGGCTGGCAGGGCCTTCACAAACCATTCTGCATCGATTTGCAGAATTTCCTGCTTTGTAACATGCACTTTTATTCGGGCTGGTGAGGTTTTCCATAGGTTTTTCTGTTCAATTTTTTTTTTTATAGACCGGTTGAAATTACATTTAAACAAGTTAAAAAGGCAATCCAACATTGCAAAGTGCAGTACATTTAGTTGTCAAACACCAGTTTTCTATTCCTGGGTATGTTTTGTATGGAACTTTACCAAGCAGGGCTTTACTGGGTGGCAAGAGAGAAAAAAAAAACAAGAAAGGGAAAGGTGCCAGGCTTGAGAACCCACCATGAACAATTTTTTTTAGTACACACAATCGGAATTTCGGATGCAAAAAGTCAGAAGGAATGTTTTCATTCCGACCATGTTTGTGCCCCATCTGAGTTTTTCCATCGGAAATTCATACAGATTTAGAAAGAGAACATGTTCTCTTTCCGTTCGTCTGTATGGAACTCCGACAGAGAAAAAAAACACACATTCTCAGAATCAAGTTGATGCATGCTCGGAAGCACTGAACTTCATTTTTCTCGGCTCGTCGTAGTGTTGTACATCACCGCGTTTTGAACGGTCGGAATTTGGTGTGACAGTGTGTATGCAAGACAGCTTGAACGGAATTCCGTCAGAAAAATCTGTTGAGTTTATCCCGACGGAAATTCCGATCGTGTGTGTAGCACTACCTCTGGAGGAGCTGCTGGTTTTGTTTTGGGTGCCACATTTACCTTGTGGCTCTCTAAATCTCTAGGGGTGTATGGTGCATATAGCAATAGTAAAGGAATTTCCGCAACAGGTGTCTTTTGCTGTGCTCTTTATTACCCAAACGGGTAAAAACAATAAACTGGTGATGAAAGGATAAAGTTGAAGGAAGAAGGAGATCAGCAGATTCAGGCGTAGTATTTGGAAACAGTCCTGCTTTCACATGTAACACTTTCTGCTCCACTCCTGCCTGAATGGACTTAGTGCACCCGGAAAGGCCCCTCTCACTGACCTGGCAGTTGAAGTATCGCTCGAACATTTTTTTTTCTGGGAAAAGTCTCTGCCACAGACCTCCTGGAATGGACTCGGGAAGAAACCTCTGCCACAGGCCCTCACTGATTACAATTACGGAGACAATCCTCCTTGAAGAATTGCGCCTGGATCTCTTCCTTATCGTCGCCCAGGTACTGACTGACAGGTGATCAATTCTTCAGTGTCCGGCTACCTTGATCCCCGGTGGTTTGTCGTAATCCTCTTGGATCGCCAGCCTCTCATTGGCTCACCGCAGATGGACTCCCCATCGAACCGCTATACCGCTTGGGATCTTCAAGAATGGGAACCCAGTCGATCACTGGGTCCCCGCTGTTGCTCAAATGCTCCGGACCAACATGGTCCCAGAACCCGGAACACCACGTGGCACGCATGCCCCGGCCACGTAGGCCATAACGCCAGGGCGCTGTGATGTGGTCACCCTAAAGGTGGGTGCCACACTGGAAGAAGACCCCGACTCAATGGCGTCTGTCCCATAAATACCCTCTCCCAGCATGCCCAGTGAGGAAACTGGCTGCTGGAAAAGAGCACCCAAGTCTCGACTCCACTGCTGCCACCTATCGTCCTGGGGTGGAACGTCACCCCAGAAACAGAATAAGCCCACAGCACAGCCAAACTGAGACACTTTTGAACATAACAGTTTGGATCAGAGCTTACTAATACTCTGATCACCCTCTAAATTTCAATAGCACTGGTACTTGGAAGTAACCAGGTGCTACATGTGTACAAGGCATTAGGCTTTTTATTAATAGTCCATTCTGTAATTTCTTATAGCAGTAATTTTTCCGTTGAATATCTTCCAGGTTACTTTACACATTTAACCCCCTGTGGATTTCTATTGATTTCAATAGGACTCCTGGATTAGAAATTCATAATTTTAGAGGATAGCACATTTTTAAAAGATCAGCCAAACCACAACTTATCAAATTTTTCATACCTTGAGAAAAATTGGTGGTATCCATTTGAAACCTGTCGGTATAAGCAGGAGATGATGTCACCAGTACAGGGGCATTGTTGTCACTGTCATCAGCATTTTTTGTACCAAATACAGGCTCAGCTCAGCCCGTTTTTGCTAAGTTTATTAGTGCTTCTCTTCCTTGCTCTGCTCATACTGAACCTGTCATTAGGCCCATGTGTGCTTGTACTGCATTAGCAACAATGCAGCTGGCAATATATAGTGAGTGTCTTGTTTTGTTATATATGTGTAGCGCCCCTATACTTTCAGTACGGACGCTGTTTAACTTTAGAAGGGGGATGAGAGAGTGTTCTAGCTCTCATCCAAATGATTTGTGTCAATTTAGTTTCTGGACTGTGCCGTCGGTTCATTCTGTGTTCCAGAGGTGCCTTACCACCCCAGGGCGTCAGGTGGCGGCAGTGGAGCCTAGGTGGGAGCGCCCTATTTCTGTTTAGCCGCCATTTTGGGTGGGGGAGTTTGAGGTTGGATCCGGGTGTGGCACCCAACTTTAGGGTGTGCGCACATCACGGGCCCCGGCAAAATGGCCTACCAGGCCGGGGCGCAGGTGCTACTCATTGTCGTTGGCTCCGGGACCATGCTGGCCCGGAGCGACTGAATATGCAATGGGACCCAGTGACCTATTGGGTCCCCAACCATCTTAATAGAAGATCCCAAGCAAGTTGTGCTTTTCGGTGGGGAGTCAGTCTGAGGAAAGCCCGGAGGCAGGGGATCCAATAGGGGCCTAGACGTACCATCGGGGATCTAAATGACCGGACACTGGGAGTTTGTCTAACTCTGGTGACTACAACCAAGAGCTACCTGAGGGAGATTTAGGCAACTACTGTTATTGAGAAGGAATTGCTTCATTAAGCTGCGTTCCAGAGCAAGGACCTGTGGCTGAGGCATCACTCCTAATTTCCATTGAGCCAAGTCTGTGGCAGAGGCTTGTCTTCCTTCTCAAAGTTCTTAGTGATATTCTGGCTGCCAGTTCTGTGAGAGAGACTGTCCGGGTACACTATACCCACTCCGGCTGGAGTGGCGACGAAGCAAAGGTACTGTTGAAGCAAGACTGCTTCCACAAATAGTTAAGGCCTGAACCTGCAACTTCTCCTCTTCTTCACCATCTTCTCTATTCACCTGAAGTTAACTGTTTGCCGTGTTGGGCAAGAAAATAAAAACACAGAAAACGGCACCTTGCTGTTTGGACATTCCGTCATTGCTCACATCATCTATTCATCATCATACCCCTAGACATGCTACAGAGGTAACACGCCGATCCCAAATCTATCCATCGGCTCCTTCGGGGGTAGTGCTACATATGTAATTTATTTCGTTTTTGTTTATTTTTGCACTAAGGCTCCATTCACACTTGTACGACTTCAAAGTTTCGCAACTTTGGATGCAACTTGGATACGACTTTGGCTTTGACCAGTGATAATAGACAACTGATGCATTTTATAACATTCAGGCATGACTTTTTTTTCTTCTTTTTTTTTTCTTCCTTTCCCCTCCCCCTTCCCCCTTCATATCCCCTATCACTCTTCTCTTCTTCCTCACTTTTACCCTCTTCCTTCCCTTCATTCCCCTCTTCCTTCCCTACACCTCCCTTAGCCCTCTCTCTCTATCCCCCTACCTCCCTCCCCCCCTTTCCCCTCCCAATGGTTTGTTCCTATATCTCTTTCTTCTAGTATTTTCTTCAGATATTCCTCAGACAACTTGAAGTCTTCCCACAGTCTCCATTTCTTGTTGTGTTTCTTAAGGCATGACTTTCGTACAACTTTTCAATATTGAAGTCTATGGCCCTGAAGTTGCATGTAAGTCGAACCAAGGAAGTGCATAAACTATTTTTGAACTTGCTGCAACTTTAAGTTGCTTGTATATGAATGGGTATCATTGGAAAATATGGAGAACGTCTTGTTGTGTGACTTTGATGTCCAAAGTTGCATGACAAGTCGCACAAGTGTGAGGAGTCTAAGGATTTGTGCGTGAACGCTGCAGATATTGTTTACAAACACTTTAGATGTTTGCTTATCTCTACTCATGGGTAGAGTTTCTAGACGCAGTCACTGTCCCAAATGGACAATGATCTTCCCAATTTTCTGTTTGTTATGTAAAATAATGAGACCATCTACATCTAGAAAATGTAAAACTCCTTTCTGAACGGCATGAAAATAACGTATCCAACTTGTATTTGCAGTGTCGGGTCGGACAAAGTGTTTGTGGGAGCCACTGACTTGTCACAGCGAGAACGAACAGAAGTTTTTGTAAAACGCACTTTGGCGCACGATCTTTATGATGTTGACTATACTCCTCCTGAGCATGACCTCCGCCTGCTGGAGCTTGAGACTCCCCTTATTCTGGGTGACGTATTTTTCTTTAAAGCTAAATTATTGTCCTAGCCCCAAGGCTGGTGACAGAAGCAGGGAGAGACATGCTGCTACATGGGAGGGAAGGGTTATGTGGTTGTATTTCAAGATAGAGGGTCACTTGCTACTGACCCCCAAACTCCACCTCACTCACTACTGACCCCTGAACCCTGCATCACTTTTTATAGACCTCTGAACTATGCATCACATACTACTAACCCCTGAATTTCACCTCACTTACTACTGACCTCTGGACTCTGCTTAACTTACTACTGAACTCTGCATCACTTACTATAGACCTCTGAACTGTGCTCCACATACTACTGACCACTGAATTCCACCTCACATACTACTGACCCCTGAATTCCACCTCACATACTACTGACCCCTGAATTCCACCTCACTTACTACTGAACTCTGCATCACTTACTATAGACCTCTGAACTGTGCACCACATACTACTGACCACTGAATTCCACCTCACATACTACTGACCCCTGGAATTCCACTACTGACCCCTGAATTCCACCTCACTTACTACTGAACTCTGCATCACTTACTATAGACCTCTGAACTGTGCACCACATACTACTGACCCCTGAATTCCACCTTACTTACCACTGACCTCTGGACTCTGCTTAACTTACTACTGAACTGTACATCACTTACTCCTGACCCTGTATCACTTATACGGACACCAAACCTGCGTTTTACCGCTGAACCTTTGCATTACTTACTACTGACTTCCTGAACTATTTTTTGCTTACTACTGACCCCTGAATTTTTTTTTTCTTTGCTTACTACTGACCCCTGAACTTCTTCTTTTTTTTTTTTTGCTTACTACGGACCCTTGCATTTTTTATTTTTTTGCTTACTACTGACCCCTGAACTCTGCATTTGCTTATGACTCCTGAACCCTACATCACTTTTGACTGACTTCTGAAATCTGCACCACCTTCTACTGCCCTCTGAACACTGCATCACTCTGTATGCGCTATGCTTTTTTTTTCTCAAGTAGAAGGGCCCAATTTATGATCTTGCACACAGGCCCATTGCTTTTAAAAAACACCCCTGTCTCCATGACTCCCAACACATGGTGGGTATCGTCGTGTGTGACATTTTACCTTCAGTGGCTCTGACATGAAATCTTTGCTGCTAGAAGGGTTTGTTCTCACTTGCTATAGGCAATTGTAACAGCACTGAGCAAAGGTTTTGTAGGACAACGTTTAAAGCGGATGGCCCATTAAAAACAATATATTAAAAGCCAGCAGCTACAAATACTGCAGCTGCTGACTTTTAATATTAGGACACTTGCCTGTCCTGGAGTCCAGCGGCGTCCGCAGCAGAGGACGAGCGATCGCTCGTCACCCTGCTGCTCCCCCCTCCATCCACGGTGAGGGAACCAGGAAGTGAAGCGCTCTGGCTTCACTGCCCGGTCCCCTACGGCGCATGCGCGAGTCGCGCTGCGCCCGCCGATTGGCTCCCGCTGTGTGCTGGGAGCCGAGAGTTCCCAGCACACAACGGGGAGGGGGGCGACGGGATGTCGCCAAAAAACCCGACTTTTGCCCGAGACTGCGGGCCGGAAGTGGTTGCAGATACCTGTCTTTAGACAGGTATCTGCACCCCCCCTCCCCCCTGAAAGGTGTCAATTGTGACACCGGAGGGGGGGAGGGTTCCGATCAGCGGATCTTCACTTTAGGGAGGAGATCCGCTTTAAAGACAGAAAACCTTACATTTTCATTTTAGGTGCATCAGTTGGTGTAATATGCTTACCTGAGAATAAAGAAGAACCTATAGATGATGGATGTCTGACAGCAGGGTGGGGAGTTATAAAAGGTAAACAGAACTTTTAAAACTGTACGCCAGGCACAAACACTTTTATTTAAGTATATGTCTCAATAACCTTTAAGACATCTAGAGTGTGCACAACATGCTTATGCAAACCTTGTAAAAATAGCGGTGACATCAGTTGTAATTTTTAAGGCTGTTTATATTTGCACATTTGGTATCTACTGCCATCTTGTGCACTGTTCTAGTATTACTCTCTACTTCACAACCTGTTGCACATAGTTTACACAACAGTTTAAATAACAGCCCAGCACCATTCGTTAAACTCACATTGGGGGTTATTTACTAAAGGCAAATCCACTTTGCACTAAAAGTGCACTTGGAAGTGCAGTCGCTGTAGTTCTGAGGGGTAAGGAAAATAAAAAACAGCATTTTAGCTTTCACATAATTGGATAATTTAATCAGCAGAGCTTCCCCTCATTTCAGAGCGACATCCCTCCAAGGCCAGGGCTGTATTCATACTGTCATCTGCATAAATACACACCTATGTTCCAGAGAGTTGTACAACTTACTGGAAAGCAGAGGGAGCCATCAGACTGGCAGCAGCTGAGAACACTGACTAGACTTAACTGATCAATTGCAGCGTCACTGTTTAAAATGAGGCAAGCTAAATTTACCTATTAAAAACACCTCTTTACTTAACACAGTGAGCCAACACTATATCTAATCTCGGCACCTATCTAGGAGGGTGCTACGTTAGAGTGACCGGACAGTCCCCGGATTGAGGACACTGTCCCCGGACCAAGTCTGTCCCCGGTTTTGTCCCTGGATTAGATTTGAACAGGGGCTGGGGCAATTTCAAACACAGTCGGTGCAGAATTTAAAAAACGATTCTGAATTACACCAGTCCCCCCCACGCCCACTCTGCCGCTCCTTCTAGCTTAGGGGGTGTATTTTTTCCATTATCTGTGCCCCTTTTTAATGATCAGTTTCGGGCGCATGCCCATTCAGCTCCCCTCGCATGTTCTTCTGCCTTCGGCCAGCCCTGTTTATCTCCTTGCCTTCCCTGGTGGAGTGATTTTCTCCGCTCCCCACCCAGTAGTAGCCGGGGCCCAAAGAGTGAAACTTGACAGGCTGTGAGGCGGGTGGTGGTGGCGACGGGTATAGAGTCGCTGATTAGCTGCTATTACTAGTAAAAAAAAAAATATGTCCCCAGATTTCATTTTAAAATTCTGGTCAACTAATGCTACGTACAGTGAGCAGGCGTTGTCAGTCTAGTACAGGAAGGGTTACTGTCAGGATCACAAGGTTGATAATGTCCAGAATCCAACTTCCACACTGTCTGTGGGCAGGTCTTTTCCTCTATTAACAATGACTCTGTGGAACTTATCCAAACCTACGGTTCTCCTGCTATCACAGTGTTGAATGAATGAATGAATGAAAAACTTATATAGCGCTGCACATGCGAACTGAATCGCGTCTGGGCGCTTGTTGTTCCTGTCTCCTTTGATATCAAAAGAGAAAAGTCTTGACCTTTTTCCTGAATGCTAGGTGCTTCTCCTCCAACCGAATGCTGGTTGGTAAAGCGTTCCATAGTCTGGGACCTTGGATCGCAAATCTTCTTTCTCCTTTGGACTTGAAGTTGGCTTTCGGAACCTGGAGCAGGTTCTGATTGGCGGATCGCAAAACGCGATTGGGGTTATGAGCTTTTATTATTTCGCATAAATAAAGGGGGGCATTCCCATGGACACATCTATGCGTAAGACAGAGTGCTTTAAAAGCAATTCTGTCTTTAACTGGCAGCCAGTGGAGAGATCTCAGTGAAGGTGAGATGGATTCCCAGGGTTTTTTCCCAGTCACAAATCTGGCGGCCATATTCTGAACGACTTGCAGACGAGCGATTTGGTACTTGGGGAGTCCGAGGTAGAGGGCGTTTGCATAGTCCAGTCTGGAGTTTACAATTGCTCCCACCACGACCGCTAAATCTTCTTTAGGGATGTTGGCTTCTATAATGCTCAGCATGGGGTATAATAATGTGTCTGTTTTAAGGTTCACAGTATGCCAAGATACTACAGCAAGCGAGGATTCCTCTGGTGTCTAAAGAAGCATGCATGAAATTCTGGGACGAAGACATAACAGAACGAAACGTGTGTGCAGGGGGAGCAGGCGCTTCATCTTGTTTGGTGCGAAATTGCTATTTTAAATGTTGCTAATGCCCATTTTCTATTCCTGCTAACGTGACTGCCAGAAACATTTGCTTTAATTCAAAGAAAGTAAATGTAATATTGCTTACTGCTGCTTCTGAAAATGCTATTTGCCTGACTGTCATGCAGATGGATTCAAAGTCCAAATTAACTTTCAGTTTAGAGGGGTTGTAAAGGTTTGTTTTTTATTTTCATAAATAGGTTCCTTTAAGCTAGTGCATTGTTGGTTCTCTTACCTTTTCCTTCCATTTCCCTTCTAAATGTTTTTTTTCTTCTGAATTTCTTACTTCCTGTTCCTCCAATAAGCTGTTCTGGCTGACTAACCCCCAGCCAGAACGGCTCGAATGATGGGGGCAAGCTTACTGAGGAGAAACAGGAAGTGAGAAATTCAGACAAAGAAAAAAAACATTTAGAATGGAAATCGAAGGAAAAGGTAAGTGAACCAACAATGCACTAGCTTAAAGGAACCTATTTAGAAAATAAAAAAATAAACCTTTACAACCCCTTTAATTTGGCAAAATACATTTCAGGTACATCAAAATACAAAGTCCTACCATTAATTGTCTTTAGAAAGTATCCACAGCCCGAGTTGTGCCAGTGCAATGCCCTTTCCTTTCCAGCATGTGGAGGATGAGAACCATTGCTCTCTGTGTGGAAGCAGTGGTCTCTCTGCAGAGCTCCGTCATATCCCCCTGCTGAGTCAGACGTATAGCTTCATAATCAAAAGGTCATGCTCTGCTGATTGGGGGAGATCTCGCGCTGACTAGTCGGGTGTATGTTGGACCTCCTTCAGAGAGACCACTGCTTGCACAAAAGCAAAAGTCCAATTATGCAGCATACTGGCAGAGCACAGGATTTTCTGCTATTGTAAGTTTCTTTCCAAAGAAAATAAATTGTTTAAATCAGCTAAATATATTCTAAGTGCATAAAAACAAGCAAAGTTTTACAAAGTTTAGCACTATTTTCCCCAAAAAAGTTTTTTTTTTTTTTTTTAATACCTGTCACTAGACATAATCTGGAAAGATTCGCCCCCTTCTATTTGACGTGGTAATCATTGTTACTGAGATAGAAAGGCAAATCCTAAACCAACAGACCAAGAGGTAGTGGGAAAATCTTCCAATGGGGATGCTTTTTTCTAATGACAGTTGTCTAAGTAGGGAATTCCCATCATTTTCCTCCCAGTTCCTTCTGCAACTCTGGGATAGGAAGTTAAAGGATATCTCCCCAGTGAAATACCCAAATACATTTTCAAGTGTTTTAATCTTTCCCTACTCTTTCCAAAACTCTTAGGCTCCATTCACATCTGAGCGACAAAACGCTGGACGCCCGTCGCGCTTGTCGCTCGAGATGTGAAATAACATTGCGGTCTATGGAGACTGTTCAGATCTCCATGCCTGTCACCTGAAAAAAAGTCCCGGACCCTTTTTTTCAGGCGACATTGGCGTTCGCTCATAGACCGCAATGTTAAAGAAAGAAAAAAAAAAAAAGTTTAATCTACAGGCGGCAAGATAAGCCGTGTACGCGGCGTATTGTGTCGCCTAGGTGTGAATGCAGCCTAAACCGAAAAAGTTCTGGTTAACATACACTTTAGCCACTTACCCTGGCTATGAGAATATGCCCCCAAAGTGGGTCTTGAGGACTATTGTTGGGAACCCCGCTGTGTACTGTATTACGTATCAAATCACTTATGACATTATTGTGTTCAGCTTGACCTTTTTCTCTTTTTCAGGGGGATTCAGGAGGTCCACTGATATGTAAAGTGAAGAACAAGTACAACCTGGTGGGAATAGTCAGCTGGGGGAGCAATATTTGTGACCCCCAAATACCAACTGTTTACACCTCATTAGCTAAATACAGAGATTGGATAAAATTACACACTGGAGTATAATAAAAATGTATTCTCTCATCGTTTGGTTTGACTATCTGAATGGCACTACGGTTTACCAACATTTTAGGCAGGGCATGGTTTAAATGTATTCCTCCACTAGGCCAGCTACCCTGTGTTGCCATCCTATGAACTGCTATGCCTGGAGTCCAGCTTTAATGGAAGGAGGTGGCAGGACTAAGCAGCACATTTTCTAAGGCCAGGAGGAAGAGAGGATAATGGTATCAAAAATACAAGCCACTTAGATTACCTCCATACACAAATGAACACGTTTGGAAGTAGGCTGGGCAGTTAATTGCAGCTGTGCCACAATACCTCATAACCTACATGACCTAGCCAATATATACCTGGTTTTGTGCCTCTCTTAGCCTGTGACTAAACAGTGAAAAGAAAAGCAGCATGATGAAAAGGCCCTTTCTTTGTCATTCTACTCTCTCTCCTCCTATTAGCATGTCCCTTGTTTGCATATGAGCACTGAAGCATACTTCATTGGCTTCTTATGCTGCTTCTCCCTCTCCCAGCTGCATGGGTATTGCAAGAGGCTGATACCAAGTCAAATTCAGAAACTTCTACTGCCTGCATAAAAAAAAAAAAGAAGAAAACTTAAAATTGCCATGGTGATCAAAAAATGTAATTTATTCCCGGGGGCGCCTCTCTGTTAAGTCCACCAAAAATCTCAATACGTCATGTGCATATACACAGCTGGGAAAACCAATCCATGCTTAATATACGGTCTATAAACCTTATAGAGGCTGTACAAGACAGAGGTCCATGTAGCACCAAATCCCTCAATGGCAGAGGTCCCCTTTGCACTGTAAAGGGGAACCACGCAGATTCTGATGTAAAAGAGAACTGAAGACTCTGATGTATGTGTAGCACCCTCTACCATAGGTAGGTGCTAGAGGTGTAGTGTTTGGTAGGTTCTGTCAGTACAGGTAAATTTAAGCAGGCCTATGCTGCAAGCTAGGCCTGTTTGTTTTTGATCTGGGGCAGGGAGTGGTTAGTTTAGCAGTGGGTTTGACTAACATGTACTTCAGCTCTTGGGCGCCTCCCCTGCTTTCAGTGAGAATGTTCTGGAAGTGGGAAAGGGCTAAAAGATGGAGTACATGCGAGGAGCCCTGTCCAATCCCCCACTAGGTTTGGCAAGGGGCAGGCCTCCTACATATACTCAGTCAGCCTGCTGGGGAGGACTTGTCAGCTGGGTGTATTAAAAGATGGAGTGCTAGACTGCGTGCTGGAGAGACACCCCCATCTGGGGGGGGGGGGTGGATTCGGTGGAGGAGTTTGGGAAGTGGGAAGGAGCCTCGCCCGACACGTTCTTGGAGAGGTGTCCTGGAACAGGAGCTGGAGAAGCAGTTGGTCCGTGTAAATCTCGGGGGCAGGAGTTGGTGAGTGAAGCACTGTGAAGATCTGGAAGAATCATGCCAGGAGAGCTGGGTGCAGAGCCAGAGGAGAGACTGGGGTTTTGTGTCAAGTCTCTGCAGTCTGAGGACTCAGGATTTGGAAGTCAGGCTTGCTGGAATCAGTAGTCCATCATCTAGTATGCTTTATTAATTAAATGTTCAGGGCCATTAAGAAGGGGGACTGCAGGCCCCTGGCCTATTATCCATCAAGTGATGTTTCAGCTAGGAATTATTTAGAGAGCGGCCTAGCCTGTTCAAGATGGTGGGACAGGATGTCTAATGCTGTGACAGGGAAGTGTTGCGCAGGAGGTGAAGAGTCCTGGAGGTAGAAGTCTGCAGGGAGAGTGCATTCTCGCCAGTCTACATTACCGTTGCGTTAGAACGCCACCTGCAGTGGGGAGTACAGACTGCACTTGCCTACACGCTGCTGGTATGAAAGCTGGGGCTTTCATGCAGGGAAACGATCATGATGTTTATCTACTCCTCGTCTCTTCTTGTGTTTTGTGACTGAAGTTCTTTGTTAAAGTGGAACAAAAGTTAGAAAAAATACAAACCTGTAGGCACCTAACTGCAGAGGAGACATGCAATGTCTCTTCTGCAATAAATTAAACGTACCTGCTTGTTTGAAATCTTCTGCAGAATGTACGCTGAACTACGCATGTGCAGCTCAGTATACATTTCTCGCACAGGAACAGTGTGTCAGGATGAATGACTTGTGCATATGAGGGAAAATCTCCATCCTACGTAGGCCAATCAAGACAGTCAAAGACAGGCCTCCGAAAGAAGTTGGGGAGAAGATGCTACTACCGCTGAGGGACCTCACATGTGTTGTACCATTGGAGCAGATTGTATTGTTTCTACAAAGCTGATCTGCCCACAATCCTGCATAGCAATCTGTTAGTAAGTACGGAGGGATCACACAACTTTCCCCATAACACTTTCATCTGTTTTAACCACTTCAGCCCTGGAAGGATTTACCCCCTTCCTGACCAGAGCACTTTTTGTGATTCGGCACTGCGTCGCTTTAACTGACAATTGCGCGGTCGTGCGATGTGGCTCCCAAACAAAATTGGCGTCCTTTTTTTCCTACAAATAGAGCTTTCTTTTGGTGGTATTTGATCATCTCTGCGGTTTTTATTTTTTGCGCTATAAACAAAAATAGAGCCACTATTTTGAAAAAAATGCAATATTTTTTACATTTTGCTATAATATCCCCAAAAAATATCTAAAAAAGCATTTTTTTCCTCAGTTTAGGCTGATACGTATTCTTCTACGTATTTTTCATAAAAAAAGATCGCAATTAGCGTCTATTGATTGGTTTGCGCAAAATTTATAGCTTTTACAAAAAAGGGGGTAGTTTTATGGCATTTTTTATTAATATTTTTTTTTTTTTTACTAGTAATGGCGGCGATCAGCGGTTTTTTTCGGTACTGCGATATTATGGCGGACACATCGGACAATTTTGACACATTTTTGGGACCATTGGCATTTTTATTGCGACTAATGCTATAAAAATACATTGGATTACTATAAAAATGCCATTGGCAGTGAAGGGGTTAACACTAGGGGGCAGGGAAGGGGTTAAATGTGTTCCTATTTGTGTTCTAACTGTATGGGGGGGTGGCCTCACTAGGGGAAATCACTGATCTTCTGTCCATACATTGTATGGACAGGAGATCAGAGTTTCCCCGCTGATAGGACCGAGAGCTATGTGTTTAACGTGTCTGTAACGAACGAGCGCGCGTGCCCGGCGGCGATCGCGCGCTCCCTAGCGGCCGCAAAAGATAGGACGTAGAGCAACGTGCTCTCGCGTAGCAGTGCTGACCTGCCGCAGTAATATGACGGCGGCTGGTCGGCAAGTAGTTAAGCCACAAATTAAATTTTGCTCAGTAACACATTATTTTGCATCAAACTGAAATAAAATATTTCCTCCGTTTATAATGACTATACCCATTTTATATTACAAGCCATTCCTGCATATTTTCAGATTTCTATAATGCACGAAATTTAAATTTCTGATGAAGTGACCATCCATCATGAAACAGGTTGGCTGTTTAATAAATTAATCTATACTAGAAAGTCAATATGGCATTCAAATTGATTAGTATTACTTACGCACTTCTACCTACAGGTGCCTCTTAAACTTGTCAGTTTTTTTTGTGTCCTCCTTACTATCGCCTGACCATTACAAGGTTCCCACAGGAGAACCATGATTGGTATATTCAGAGCATCTAAAGTGACCCTGTGATAGAATTATTTTAAAATACTATATTTAATAAGTTGAAGCTAACTCTTTTATTAGAACCACTAATGTGTTTCTCCATTATAATCCTTTAAGTGTTTATATATTCTTTTTATACCTTTTTTTTTATATATACATCATATATGTATACATGTATGAAATCACATAAGTGCTTTATTTTCCTTGATGATGTTACATAAGATATGTGTTACTCGCTGGAATTTGAGTATACAGGACTGTATCTTAAAAGTCACTCATTTCTAATCCTGACCCTCCCCTGTGAAGCTAACTTTCCCCTTTCGTCTTCCAGGACAGCCCTGAGATATAGCTCCTCCCTCCGGGACAGGAAACACATCAAATGTAAATTATAAAAGGAAGTCCTCCAGGCCTTCTCAGTTTTGTGTTTCCTGCCGGACGGGAAGGAGCACATTCAGGAACGTGCCTCTTGAAGAGGTGTTGTTTACCTTAGGCTTTCAGCCGGGGTAAGAGCGGTTGGCCTTACCTTTCCTGCAGCACGCCTCTGGCCCTAGGGGTTGAGAGTGTAGCTGGGACCACCGCTGCCGTTGCTCGGCGAGAGTCGGACCCCCGGTGGCGGCGGAGAGCTACTGCCCCCAATCGCTGCATCCCTGACAGCGGAGAAGGCGAGAGACGCCAGGCAAGCCGCATAGGTCCGTGGACTTCCGGGAATGGCGTGGAGGGGCGGAGCTTCTGCGTTCCAGCAAGGGGAAGTGACGAATTCCCGGCGGAAGTGCGTCATCGGGGGGCGCCCGGAAACGTCGTTCCGATTCCAAAGGGCGCGGCGGTGGCGTTCAGGAAGCCGGAGCTGGTGCAGAGGTTCAGAGCGCTGAACAAAACACCCAGAACCATGGAGGCTGCAGCGGCACATCTCGATGCTGGTTCAACAGGCTCCGGTGCCTCTCAGGTAAGCTTGGTGAGAGCACATGGCTTACTCTGGGGGGCATTGAGCTGTTAGGCTCAGTACCCCCCCTGGGTGGTGAACCTTGTTGGTGGTGGGTTAGGCACTTCCTAGGAGCAATGCACAGAGGTGAAGAGGGCTTAAGCTGGTTGTAGTTGGGTTTATTTTTTCTCTGTTTTTTTATTAACAGGTCAAAACCCACCAGACCCCTAGAAAGAAATGTGCCGTGTGTGGAACAAAGTTAGCCCCCAGTTGGGATAAGCCTTTGTGCCCAGAGTGCGTTAGTAGCTTGGTGAAAGATTACTCTGTAGCTACTTGCCATAAAATGTTGTCATCTGTAAAGGATGAACTTGCTTCTACTTTTCAGTCTTTTAAGGGGCTGATGGATAGAATGCAAAGTCCAGCCCCTCCCTTACCCAGGGCTTCCAGCATGCCCTCCTTAACTCAAGCACAGGATGAGGAGGAAAGGGAAAGGACTCCCAGGTCTGTTGCTTCCTCACAGGCAGGTTCAGCCACAGAATCAGAGGGAGAAGAGGATTCCTCCAGGGGGGCGAGGTACAAATTATCCTTAGAGGATGTAGGGGACCTACTAAAGGTAATCTATGATACTCTAGATATTCGGGAAGAACAGGTTCAGCTCTCCAAGCACGACCTTATGTACCAGGGGTCTTGTGCAGGTAATCCCCGAACCTTTCCGGTTCACAAATCCTTGATTGACGTGATTTTGCGGGAGTGGGAGCAGCCTGAGAAACGCCCATTCTTTTCAGGCAACCTTAAACGTAGTATTTGAACAAGAGGGGAAGGAAAAAGGAGACGGGATAGTCGGCCCACCAGGGGCCTAAAGGGGTTACTTTAAGCAGCACAAAATGATCTGAAAGATGATAATGATACACCATATAATTATTCATTTATTAATAGTATCAAAATTTAAAAGATGTTTAAGCACAATAGTATAAAAATTGAACTGACCGTGTGGTAATCAAACGAATATTGATTACCATATATACAAAAAGAAAAACACATAACATTTAAACAAAACAGGAACACACATAGACATAGACAAAAAACATGGTCCGGACACTTTTGTATTCAGCCTGCACGAATGGCAACACATAAATCTATAGTGATGCGACTAACCATATAGTGATGGCAGGTGGGATCAGTTGTATCCACTACCAATAGCCGCAATTGACCAATCGGTGTTAGCGATATGTGGAGGCTGGATACAAGCTCGTTATGAGGTGGGGGGGAGGGAAGGGGGAAGGAAAAATAATGGGAGGGATATGCCTTGGTCGTAATAGTGGATCCACTGTTCGTTAACCAAGGTGTATATGATTTGGATGTTTACTTGCATAAATGACTTGGTATATATTTAAGTACTGACATAGTCCAGGTAGTAACAAGCAAGTTGGTAATTGAACAGTCCTGAATGTCCTGGTAATGAGATACGTATCACAATAGGATTTTTAGATGATGGTTAATACTGGACTCACGTTGTTAAATGTGTTTAGATTAATTTAAACATCTAAGCTAGAGTCCATAGTCATTCACATGGGACCATGTAATCAGCACATGACAAGCCTTGGTGTTTATTAATAAATGAGAGCTAAATTCCGTTTAAGGCTCTCTGCGTAGTATCAATAGAAAATGAAACACCTTTAGGTAGATATACGTTACCACCTTGGTAGCCGTCGTATGGAATGCAGATCTTTATTCACAGTTGATCAGATTGTGCGCGCTGTTCAGTTACCCCGTTGTGATGTTGTCTGGTATGACATCAATTCCACTATAAAGTCCAGTATAGAACAAGGGACTGGTTCAGCGCGCAGGTATGATCGACATCAAACAACCTTCAAGGATTGTAAGTGGTTTTGACCATCCTGCATATTCCTCGCTGCAGTCGTTTTTAAATTTTGGCGTCTGCTGCCGCTATCCCACCGTCCTCCACACGAGCTGCTGGTGTCACGGAATCACGTTTAGGTGATGACGTCAACGCGTTTCGCCTGGCTCATTGGCGTAGCTTCGTCTCGGACGTATGAATCGACAGTGTGGGCGCTTGCTTATACGCGTCACGGCTGCCGGTTATCACCAATAGGAAAGAAGGTAAATAGTAAATGTCGGGTCATTGCTGGTAGACCTGTTTTCATTTAAGGATTTTCTTTTTGGTTTGAGTATAGAACATATAAGGTCAGCAGTTTTGTTATTGGTAGTTGGATCGTCTGGTTAGAAGCATGGGTTATAGCATGGGGGAGAGAGAGATTTTGTAAGTATGAAACACACAATATCCCCCAATATATAAAGAGCTATCCCATGCCGTTTCAGACGAGTCAACTATAGGGATCTATTCTGTTCACATATGCTAGAAGAAAAAAAGGGGGGACAAGTTACTAGGAAATAGGGGGAGGGGGGAGGGGGGGGGGGGGAAGGGGATAGAAAAAATTAGAGAACAACTACAAAAAGGCACAAACAAACAAAAGACTAGCATATAGAATGGACACATATATAGCGATTGTAAGACTGGCGATTTTACAGGCGCCAGTGTGATTAAATTCAATATAGCTATTTTTGCTAAAAATAAATTGGTCTTATTAAGCAGTGATCTAGATGAGGTTAAGTGAAGGTAAACATTATATCCATGATGTTAATATTTGGATTATATGTCAGACTAGTAGATTAAAAACTGAGGAATTTTGCTTTTATTTTAAGGAACCAAAAAGGCCTGTAAGTTTAATTCTGTGTTAAGTCCCACCGGTACTAGAGATTTGAGGTGGTATACCCACCATTTTTCCTTCTGAAGGAGGACGCGATCAAAGTCGCCACGTCTGTTGGGCAACCTAAGTGCATAGATGCCTTTAACCGTTAGTCCTTTTGAGCTTCTGTTGTGATGTAATGCAAAATGTTTTGCAAGGGGTTTCTCAGGTTCTTTTTCCTTGTCATTAATTTCTCTTAGATGTTCACCCAACCGTACCTTTAAAGCTCGTTTGGTTTTGCCCACGTACATTTTTGGGCAGGGGCAAGTAATAACGTAAATTACACGGGTTGTCGAGCAGTTTATTAAGCTTCTTATTTCATAGGAGCCCTGTCCGTACGCATCAGTGAAGGTGGATGTCCTGTCCACATATGGGCAAACTTGACAACGGTTACAAGGAAACATTCCAAGTGTTCTTGGATAGTTGGACAGCCATGTTGTTTCTGGTTCCTTAGTGAATTCAGATCTTATTAGTAAATCACCTATACTCTTAGCTCGACGTGCTACCAATTTAGGAGAATCACCGACTATGTCTGTCAAGACTGGAGCATTGCGTAATATGCTCCAATGTTTCTCAAGTACTTTTCGGACATTGTCCCATTGTGACCCATATGCGGTGATAATCCTAATTGGTTCTGGTGATTCTTGAGCAAGTTTTACCGTCCTTTTTTTAGTAAGGAGATCGATTCGATCCCGAATCGCTGCCCTCTTTTTAGCCTTTTTAATTATACCATGAGAATAGCCACGTTCCCGAAAGCGGGTATATAGTTCCTGACTTTCACGTTTGTAGTCCTCCGGGTTGGAACAATTCCTCTTAATGCGGAGGAACTGGCCAACCGGAATGCCGTTCTTCAACCAATAGGGATGATGGCTTGTCGCATAGAGTAAATTATTGGCTGAAGTGTCTTTACGGAATGTACATGTGTGTAGTTGCCGTTGTCTCATGGAAATTTGCAAGTCTAAAAAGGACAGTTTTTCTGTGTCAAAAGTGTATGTCAGGTGGATATTTCGTTGATTGGTATTTAGTTCCTGCATGAACTGGTGTAATAAATCAGTTGAGCCCCGCCAGAGCATCAGGACATCATCGATGTACCGCCACCACGTGATTACATGGCGGCGGTACATCGAGGATGTATATACATCCTCCTCCTCCCAGAGGCCAAGGTGGAGGCAAGCATAGGCGGGTGCCCAGGCCGCCCCCATCGAGGTACCCCTTATTTGGTGGTAATAGATGTTTAAGAATTGAAAAAAGTTATTATGAAGTGCGAGATGTAATATCTCCACTAGAAATTCATTTTGGGGTCCCGATGCCGGGTATGTTAGTTCCAGGAATTTTTCCACTGCTTCAATACCCACTTCATGTGGTATCGATGTGTACAAGGACTCTACATCGATACCAACAAGCAGTATGTCATCAGTTTGTCCCTTAATGTCCAAGTCATTTAATTTCGCCAGGACATGTTGTGTGTCCTGGACAAATGACTTGAGGTCCACTACCATCTCCTTAAGTAGGAGGTCTAAATATTTACCTATTCGCTCAAGTGGGCCATAACAGGCCGAGACAATTGGTCTTCCAGGGGGTTCATTCAGGTTCTTATGAATTTTTGGGATAATGTAAAAAGTGGGGGTATTGTAGTCTTGGATTTCTAGATAGTTATATTCCCTTACAGTAAGGAGGCCTTCGTCTCTGGCAAGTCTCAACTTTTGATTCAAGGTGTTAACCAGTATGGGAAAAGGATTATGATCAAGTTTTTTATAAGTACCTTGGTCATTCAATAGGCGTTTAGCCTCACGTTCATATTGTTCTTGTTTCAAAAGGACTACATTACCACCTTTATCACTGTTTTTAATGACTATACTTTTATTTGTCTGAAGGTCTTTTAAGGCTCGACGTTCGTCTATGGTCAGATTATCAGTCATTTTATGGGACCAATCAATTTTTTCAAGGTCTGCCTGTACCATGTCAAGAAACATGTGTATCCAGCGATTTTTTGATATTGGAGGCATTTTTAAAGACCTGATTCTGAGGTTGGCCCGTCTGATTAAAGTCAATGGTTCCACGTCCGGTGGGGTGTTTTCGTCTAATAGGGAGTTTAGTATGTCCAAAATTTTTTGATCGTCGGGACTAATATCTTTCAAGAAATCTGAAGTTATATCAGTCTTTGTATATAGCGATCGAAAAAACACTTTACGCAAAAACAGGGTAATATCTTTAAACACTGTGAACTCATCCATAGTTGATACCGGGGAAAAGGACATCCCTTTCTGTAATAAACTGAGGTGGTCAGAAGTTAAGATGAGGTTTGTTAAATTAATGACTTTTAAGTCGTTGGGTTTGTCAATTGGTTGTTGTATAGTATCACTTATTTGCTCTTCTGACTTCTGGTGTTTGTGCGTTCCTGTGTTGTTTTTATGGGTTGGGTTTTTCGGAAAGTTGATTTTGGGGGTGATTTCTGGATATTTTCCTGTGTCCCCCCTTCCGGATCTAAAAAAATAACTGATTTAGTGGGATTTTCCTCGGTATCACTATGAGACTTGTTGCGACGCTGGCGCGACTGTGGTCTCGGTAGACGACCCCTGGATTTACTTCGGCCACGGGGTATTGTAAGATCGAATATTTCGTTTTTTTCGAAGTCTATCACGTCGCGTCTATATTTTCCCTGCTTGGTGATTTTTAGATTTAATTGTGCTTTTTCTATTTCCTTTTTCAATTGATCATTTTGTTTTGTAAACTCGTCCTGATCTTTTTGGACATCAAGTCCCTCTGAACTGATTTTAATTTGTTCTTGTATTGAAAGTAGCTGTAATTTTTCTTCCTCAACGATTAATTTCATCACCGTGAGACCATGTTCAATACATAATTCCTTCCATTTAGGAAGGAAAGTTTCTGTGTGTAAATGTTCAGCCGGGATTAATCTTTCTCTCAAACCTCTTGGAATTATCCGCTGGGATATATAAGTTTCTAGGGAAGTCACATCCCATTTCCTATTTAGGTGTTTTAATAAGAGCTTTTTATGTTCCTTAAATTTAGTTTTAATTTCCTGAGAAACCCCTTGCAAAACATTTTGCATTACATCACAACAGAAGCTCAAAAGGACTAACGGTTAAAGGCATCTATGCACTTAGGTTGCCCAACAGACGTGGCGACTTTGATCGCGTCCTCCTTCAGAAGGAAAAATGGTGGGTATACCACCTCAAATCTCTAGTACCGGTGGGACTTAACACAGAATTAAACTTACAGGCCTATTTGGTTCCTTAAAATAAAAGCAAAATTCCTCAGTTTTTAATCTACTAGTCTGACATATAATCCAAATATTAACATCATGGATATAATGTTTACCTTCACTTAACCTCATCTAGATCACTGCTTAATAAGACCAATTTATTTTTAGCAAAAATAGCTATATTGAATTTAATCACACTGGCGCCTGTAAAATCGCCAGTCTTACAATCGCTATATATGTGTCCATTCTATATGCTAGTCTTTTGTTTGTTTGTGCCTTTTTGTAGTTGTTCTCTAATTTTTTCTATCCCCTTCCCCCCCCCCCCCCCCCTCCCCCCTCCCCCTTCCCCTATTTCCTAGTAACTTGTCCCCCCTTTTTTTCTTCTAGCATATGTGAACAGAATAGATCCCTATAGTTGACTCGTCTGAAACGGCATGGGATAGCTCTTTATATATTGGGGGATATTGTGTGTTTCATACTTACAAAATCTCTCTCTCCCCCATGCTATAACCCATGCTTCTAACCAGACGATCCAACTACCAATAACAAAACTGCTGACCTTATATGTTCTATACTCAAACCAAAAAGAAAATCCTTAAATGAAAACAGGTCTACCAGCAATGACCCGACATTTACTATTTACCTTCTTTCCTATTGGTGATAACCGGCAGCCGTGACGCGTATAAGCAAGCGCCCACACTGTCGATTCATACGTCCGAGACGAAGCTACGCCAATGAGCCAGGCGAAACGCGTTGACGTCATCACCTAAACGTGATTCCGTGACACCAGCAGCTCGTGTGGAGGACGGTGGGATAGCGGCAGCAGACGCCAAAATTTAAAAACGACTGCAGCGAGGAATATGCAGGATGGTCAAAACCACTTACAATCCTTGAAGGTTGTTTGATGTCGATCATACCTGCGCGCTGAACCAGTCCCTTGTTCTATACTGGACTTTATAGTGGAATTGATGTCATACCAGACAACATCACAACGGGGTAACTGAACAGCGCGCACAATCTGATCAACTGTGAATAAAGATCTGCATTCCATACGACGGCTACCAAGGTGGTAACGTATATCTACCTAAAGGTGTTTCATTTTCTATTGATACTACGCAGAGAGCCTTAAACGGAATTTAGCTCTCATTTATTAATAAACACCAAGGCTTGTCATGTGCTGATTACATGGTCCCATGTGAATGACTATGGACTCTAGCTTAGATGTTTAAATTAATCTAAACACATTTAACAACGTGAGTCCAGTATTAACCATCATCTAAAAATCCTATTGTGATACGTATCTCATTACCAGGACATTCAGGACTGTTCAATTACCAACTTGCTTGTTACTACCTGGACTATGTCAGTACTTAAATATATACCAAGTCATTTATGCAAGTAAACATCCAAATCATATACACCTTGGTTAACGAACAGTGGATCCACTATTACGACCAAGGCATATCCCTCCCATTATTTTTCCTTCCCCCTTCCCTCCCCCCCACCTCATAACGAGCTTGTATCCAGCCTCCACATATCGCTAACACCGATTGGTCAATTGCGGCTATTGGTAGTGGATACAACTGATCCCACCTGCCATCACTATATGGTTAGTCGCATCACTATAGATTTATGTGTTGCCATTCGTGCAGGCTGAATACAAAAGTGTCCGGACCATGTTTTTTGTCTATGTCTATGTGTGTTCCTGTTTTGTTTAAATGTTATGTGTTTTTCTTTTTGTATATATGGTAATCAATATTCGTTTGATTACCACACGGTCAGTTCAATTTTTATACTATTGTGCTTAAACATCTTTTAAATTTTGATACTATTAATAAATGAATAATTATATGGTGTATCATTATCATCTTTCAGATCATTTTGTGCTGCTTAAAGTAACCCCTTTAGGCCCCTGGTGGGCCGACTATCCCGTCTCCTTTTTCCTTCCCCTCTTGTTCAAATATTAGATTTTTGGTTACAGCTGCACTACCTAGTTAGGTATTAGATCTATATAGGCGGTGGCTACTCCACGCCTGTTTATTAGTGGAATAACTTGCGCATTCCTTCTTCCCCAGTTCCTTGTTTTCTAAATAACCTTAAACGTAGGTTCCCATTCGAGACGGATGCATCTCAGCCCTGGAATAAGATCCCCAAGCTGGATGCTCCATTAGCCAGGGTCTCTAGAAAGACAGATCTGGCGTTTGATGATTTAGGATCCCTGAGAGACCCAATGGATAAAAGAGGTGAGCTACTGTTAAAAAGAGCATGGGACGCCTCTTCCATTGGTCTAAAGCCTGCACTGGCAGCGTCTTGTGTGGCCAGAAATCTTGAGTGTTGGCTCAGACAGTTACAGGACCATATTGTTGCTGGCACTGCCAGACAGGAGCTGGTAAAATCTTTTCCGCTCTTATATAAAGCAGTGGGTTTCTTAGCAGATGCTTCAGAGGAATCTGTGAAGCTGGCGGCCAGAACAGCAGCTTTGGTAAATGCAGCCAGAAGGTCAGTTTGGTTGAAGACGTGGGCAGGTGATGCCGCTTCCAAACTAAGATTGTGTGGTTTGCCTTTTTCAGGAGACCATTTGTTTGGCTCGGGCCTCCAGGAGGCGTTAGAACGCACTCAGGATAGAAAAAAGGCTTTCCCAGAGAAAAAGAATAGGTCAGAGGGAAAACGCTTTTTTCGTGGGTTCAAACAGCAGAACCAGCAAAAAGAAAGCCAGCCCAAGAAACATTGGGCTGGGCATAAGGGGCGGGGGAGAGGAGGAATCCTGTTTAATCCTCCTCAACCCACCCCTAAAACTCAGTGACGGTTGTGTCCCAGTGGGAGGAAGATTAGGGCAGTTCCTCCCACAATGGACCAAGGCGACTTCAAGTCCGTTCATTCTAGATCTAATAGAGAACGGATACAAGTTGGAGTTCGCATCAACGCCCCCCTCCAATTTCATGATCACTCAGCTTCCCAGGGACAGAGTGAAGGCAGAGGCGCTGGGCCTGTCTCTGGGGGAGTTGGTAGACCAAATGGTATTGATTCCGGTACCCCAGAGGGAGCAAGGGTAGGCAGTATACTCTCATGTTTTCATAGTCCGAAAACCATCAGGCAAGTTCAGGATGATCCTGAACCTCCGACCCTTAAACAAGTTCCTCAAGTACAAACGATTCACGATGGAGTCCATCTTCACAGTAGCAAGGCTCCTTTTCCCCAAGTGTTACATGGCAACCCTGGATCTCAGGGATGCATACCTCCACATCCCTATCCATCCAGATTTTCAGAAGTTCCTCAGAGTAGCAGTGAGGGGGGACTCGGATATGCGACACTACCAGTTCCGAGCCCTTCCCTTCGGTCTGGCCTCCTCACCGAGAATTTTCACGAAGGTGCTGGCGGAAGCCTTGGCCCCATTAAGAGACAGGGTGATAATGGTAATCCCTTATCTGGACGACCTCCTGTTTGTGGCAGGGTCAGCCCAGCAGTTGGAAAGAGACTTAAGGGAAGCCCAGATGTTTCTATCCTCACTCGGGTGGATAGTCAATCGAGAGAAGTCCCAGTTTATCCCATCCCAGGAGGTTCTATACCTGGGGTACAGGGTGTCCTCAGTGGAAAGAAAAATCTATCTCCCCGAAGAAAAAATAGAAAGGGTAAGCCAGGCAGTTGCCCAGTTGCAATCTACCCAAAGAGCTTCGGTCAGGGAAGTAATGAGGGTTCTGGGAATGATGACGGCATGTTTTCCAGCTGTGCCTTGGGCGAGGTTCCATCAACGTCCCTTGCAGGAGCTCATGCTTCGCTTCTGGAACGGCCTAAGTCAGGGCTTAGAGTAACAGATTCCAATCTCCTCAAGGGTCAAGAGGGCCTTGTGGTGGTGGCGAGTTCACCAAAACCTAAGCAGGAGACTAGATTGGGTTATACCGGTAGAAGTAGTAGTCACCACAGACGCCAGTGCCTGGGGATGGGGAGCTCACCTGGAGGAAGCAGTGGCCCAGGGGCCATGGTCCCTAGAGGAAGCAGGCTGCTCCTCAAACCAAAGAGAACTTTTAGCAGTCCTCAGGACGATAGAGGTGTTCCGAGAGAGGATAATAGGTCGTCATCTGCAGGTATGCACAGACAACGCATCCGTAGTGGCGTACCTAAACAAGCAGGGGGGGACAAGGAGCCCTGCCCTTCAGGACATATCCAACAGGATTCTTTCCTGGGCGGAGACGAACCTGGCCTCACTAACAGCGGTTCATTTAAAAGGGGTACAGAACACTCTGGCAGACTACCTGAGCCGTCAGCTGGTGAGACAGGACGAATGGGCGCTCAACGAGGAGGTCTTTGGGCTAATAGTGCAAAAATGGGGTCTCCCAGAGATAGATCTTTTTGCAACAGAAAGGAACAGGAAAGTAACCCAATTCTTTTCAATCCATCCTGGGGACCAGACCAGGAGGATAGATGCGTTCTCCAGTCCTTGGAGGTTCAACATCAGCTACGCATTTCCTCCAGTAAGGATGATTGCCGCAGTTCTCCAAAAATTTTGGTTAGAGGAGACGGATTTAATTTTGATAGCACCCTTTTGGCTGAAAAGGCCATGGTTTTCCACCTTGAAGGAACTGACCATTTTTCCACCGTTTCGGTTGCCCATCAGGGAGGATCTGATATCTCAGGGACCCATTCTTCACCCGCAGGTGGACAGATTGAACTTAACGGCATGGTATCTGAGGAACAATTATTAAAATCTCAAGGTTTCTCAGCAAAAGTAATTCAAACCCTGTTACAATGTAGGAAGCCTGTAACTAGGGCTATCTATAATAAGGTTTGGAGGAGGTTTTGTTCCTGGGTAGGAGAAAAAGCTCTTTCTTACCCAGGGATACCAGCAATTCTTGAATTTTTGCAGGCAGGGGTAGACCTGGGTCTTTCACCAAGCACCCTAAAAGTACAGGTGGCCGCTCTTAGCGTGTTTCTACAATGCTCCCTTCAGCAAAATCGTTTTATCAAGAATTTCTTTACAGCCCTGTCAAGGTCCACACCAGTGAGAGTGTCATCCTGTCCTTCCTGGGATCTTTCAGTAGTACTTAAGATCTTATCAGGAGGTCCGTTTGAACCTCTGGAGGAATCCAGTCTGAAATGGGTTACCCTTAAGACCGTTCTTTTAGTGGCAGTAACCTCAGCTAGGCGGGTTAGTGACCTAGAGGCCCTCTCTATTAGAGAGCCGTTTTTGATGATAGAGTTGTGTTAAAAACAGACCCCAGTTTTCTCCCTAAGGTGGCGTCAAAGTTCCACAGGACACAGGATATTGTCCTACCTAGTTTTTGTTCCCCTTCGGGCCTTGAGTCTTCATCTCCCAATTTACTAGACGTCAGGAGATGTGTTTTGTTTTATTTGGATGCGACCAGAGAACTTAGAAAGTCGGATTCTCTTTTTGTTAATTTCTCAGGGGTTAGAAAGGGGCGTAAAGCTTCTAAAGCTTCCATAGCCAGATGGATCAGGATGGCTATTCAGAAGGCATATGAGTTAGAGGGTTTGCAGGTTCCGTTTGTGAAAGCGCACTCTACTAGGGCGGTCTCGAGTTCGTGGGCAGAGAGGGTCGGTGCCTCACCAGAAGAGATTTGTAGAGCGGCGACTTGGTCCAGTTATACCACGTTCGCTAAGCACTATCGCCTGGATTTGATGTCGAAAAAGGATCAGGCATTTGGCCGAAGGGTCCTCCAGGCAGTAACCCCACCCTAACAAGTAAGTTTCTTGTTTATCATCTCAGGGCTGTCCTGGAAGACGAAAGGGGAAAACCGGAGTTAGGCTTACCGGTAACTCTTTTTCCAGGAGTCTTCCAGGACAGCCTGGTTTCCCACCCGGTGTTTTTCTAAGTAACTGGAGTTGGATGAATGTACTAACGGTGTCTTAGTATGTCATGTTTTTCAGAGCCTTCAGGATTTCTTGGATGAACTGAGGAGAAGGCCTGGAGGACTTCCTTTTATAATTTACATTTGATGTGTTTCCTGTCCCGGAGGGAGGAGCTATATCTCAGGGCTGTCCTGGAAGACTCCTGGAAAAAGAGTTACCGGTAAGCCTAACTCTGGTTTTTATATTGAATACCTGGACTTTGCAAGAGGACGCCAAACACTTACCATCCCCCACATCCTGTACTGAAGGAACTGCTGCAGGTCATGTGACCAAGAGAAGCTGTGCTGAACTGTTCCACCTTATATGGCAAATAACGACGGACTGATTAACTCCTTTAATCAGAGAATTTCTTCCAAACATGAACTTCCCCCTTCTCTTAGGCTGTTCCTCCCACTTGTAGCCCATCCCATTGGCAAAAGGAATGTTTCTTGAAGATTTTTGTGGGAGACCCTGTATATGAACTTTAAACAAAAGACTAAAAGCACATGTTCTTGAGTGGGCGTATGTGGGGTGGGTCAATAGCTGGATGGGAGGAAACTGGGTGTATACTTATTATGTGAACCAATCAACATGCCTGTGTCTTGTGATGTCATCAAGTAATAAAAACTGTGAGGGGCTGGCTGAGCTCCAAGCATTCCTTTCTTTTCCCTCTACTGAGAAGCGTCCTGTTTTTTGCTTCCCTGTTGCAGTGGGACAGTACCAGCCTTCCCTGAGTTTGTCAGGAGATTAATTAATCAAAGAGTCTTTAGTATTTCTTTTTCAACCCTTGTGGACACAGAAGTGCCCTCCACAAGCAAGTACTCACAGGTACATTATATGGCTGTTTGAAACCTTATCAGATGTGATGCCTCTACTGTTATGGATTGATTAATACTCTAATTAAATGACTATTTCTATTATGTACACATATATGTAGCGCTACCCCTGCAGGAGCCGCTGAGAAATGATGGGATGGCATGTTACCTCTGTAGCTCTGCCCTCTAGGGTAGTTGATGAGAGCAGTAATGATGGATTGTACAAACCGCAGTTGTCTTTTATCTTGTGCTTTATTTACCCAACATTGTAAATGGTAAAACTTGCAGTGAAGGTAAAGATGTACTAGAAGAAGAAATAGCAGGTTTAGGCGTAACAATGAGGAAGGTAGTCCTGCTTCCAATAGCACTTTTATCTTCTTCACCACTCTAGCCACAGTGGGTTTTGCGTACCTGGAGAGGCCTCTGCCACAGGCCTGGCAGCCAGAGTATCATTCAGAACTTTGAGGAAAATGAACCTCTGCCATAGGCCCCTTCCTAGAATTTCGATCACGGAGAATATTCTCCTCAGTAAGCTTTAAGCATGAGTCACTTCAGGTAGTTTGTAGTTAGGTTGTCCCTGTATTGGACCTGTTCAAGTAGCAAAAAAAAAAACCCGACAGTGCAGGCATAAGGCCTACAGATAAAACCTGGGATCTGGCAGAGCAATAATGTCCCCTTGATCATTCATCGTGGTAATGGAATAAACTCGATACATTTTTCCGGGGCTCTTTATGACCATTCTGTCATGTAGATGTACCGGCCAGGACTCCAATCCTGCATGCACCCTGGAAAACCAGAATAAAGGAGTAGTCAGTACTGTGGGCAGGCTTTAGTACATTTAGATCAGGGGTGGGGAACCTACGGCCCGCGGGCCGCATGCGGCCTGCAAAATCGTTCCATCCGCCCCCCCGTCCTGCTGAGTGTGTGTTCGCGGAGCTGTCAGAAGGAGCCGATGTTTACCTTGTAGTTCCGGCTCCTTCTGACAGTGTGAGTCACAGTTGGAGTGCATTCGATATCACTCCGCCTGTGAGAGAAGGTGCCATACAGATGAAGCAGCGGCTTTCTCTCTACTACAGCCGCTGCTTTCTCTGTACAGCGTCTTCTCTCACAGGCGGAGTGCATTTGATATCACTCCGCATGTGCGCGCTTGGATCAAAAAATTTCCACAGTGACGCCGCAGGCTGCAGCCCGCCCATGGAGCCCAGGCCCCAGAAGCACCACAGAGCCCAGCAGCACCACAAAGCCCATAAGCCCCACAGAGCCCAGCAGCACCACAAAGCCCAGCAGCCCCACAGAGCCCAGCAGCACCACAGAGCCACCACCACAGAGCTCAGCACCACCGGAACCACAGAGCCCAGTACCACAGAGCTCAGCACCACCGGCACAACAGAGCCAGTACCACAGAGCCCAGTACCACAGAGCCCAGCACCACAGAGCCCAGTACCACAGAGCCCAGCACCCGGAACCAGGGATTGAGGTGAGGGATTGCATTGTGCTTTTTGGGGGGGTGAGGGACTGCTGCAGATTGTGTTTTGGGGATTGGGGGAATCGCATTGTGGGGATTGTGTTTTTGTATCTACCATGACACAAAAACTTATACTTCTGGCATGCATTTTTTGACCAAATGTTTGACCAAATATAACAGGCTAATTTTTAAGTTGATCATTTTGTACGGCCCCCGAATGATGTTACAAAAACCCAAATGGCCCTTGGCAGAAAAAAGGTTCCCCACCCCTGATTTAGATAGTTCCAGGTGGCATCTTCGCACCATTCCTCACGCTTCAATTCAATCAGGTCTGCGGGCACAAACAGGAACTCCCATCCGTAATCCAGGGCTACTGTCACGTACCTGGGTGAAGTCTGAAATGACGAGGTTAACCTCTCTTGAATCTCCGGCCCTGGTCCCGCTGAGAGTGGAGACAGGGGAAACCAAGGGCCAGGGGAGACACGAGTGCCTGTAGATGTAACTTGGGAAGCCCGCAACCGGTGATGCAAGTCTTGCAAGGCAGGAAGTCGCAGCAGTTCGCAGGGACGAAGTCGCAGCAGGTTGCAGCAGCGAAGTCGCAGCAGGTGGCAGGGACGAAGTCGCAGCAGATTGCAGCAGCGAAGTCGCAGCAGGTTGCAGGGACGAAGTCGCAGCAGGTTGCAGGGACGAAGTCGCAGCAGGTTGCTGGGATGAAGTCGCAGGTACCCGGGAGGTAGAGCGGAGCCAAACAGGGAGCAGGATCGTGGTCACATGGGAAGCCGGGTTCAGCAACGAGCGGGCAGCGAGGTACCAAGTCATCAGGCAGGAAACAGGGTCACGTGGAAAGCCGAGATCAGGAACCAAGAGTCAGGGGTGAAGCGAGTCCAAAACAAGGTCAAGGAAGCCAAGGATCAGAAGCACGGAAACAGGCACAGGACACAGGAACCGGAACCGCTAAGATCCGTCAGCACTCGGCTAGGGTCAGAGCATCCTTTAAATAGGCTGTTTGGCGCCAACGGACGCGGGCGCGCGCTCCCGCGCACGTGCGCATGCACCCGCAAATTCACGCGCGCGCTCCCGTGAATTCGCGGGGACAGCTCTAGCAGCTCTCTTACAGCTACCTTCTTCATAACAATGCGCTGAAGACGAGCTAACTTTGGCAGCGTATGAAGGTGTCCTAGTCCCAGCATAACAAGAGCATCCGGGGCCCTCTTTATCACTTGGGATGCAGTTGAGATAGGCACAGTCTCTTTTGGGTCACAAACATTTGGCACTGTGACCCCCCAAGTTAGTCCCCACCGGGAATCGGGAAACTCCGGCTCAAACCAGTGGTTGTCCCCAGCCTCAGACGATGAGTCGGAAGTGTCCTACTCTTCAGCTGGCAAATACACTCTTTCCATAGTGGGTGCACTTACCTTGTCCTTGGTTGCGGCCTCAACAGGGGCATCATTCTCCCTGGAGTCCGGTTCAGGTCTGCGCAGAGGTGTGCCTCGACCACAGCTGTGGGAGGCCTTCATGGGGCCTGTTTTCATTGTGGTGGGCCAAGCAGGGACCAACGCCACGCTGGCAGTCTCGGTGGCAGCGTCCACCTTCGAAACAGGTACACATTTCTGTAGCTCAGAGTCACTCACTTCAGGCGACACCATCGGAGTGGCAGCCGACGGCAATGTCAGCGTAGATAAGACAGCATCAGTATCAGCAACAGTGGTAGAAGGTGCAGGCCAAGGAACCTCTTCCTTCGTGGTGACCGTTCCAGTGATCCAATCGACCTGGTTTTTGCGGGGAGATTTCGTTGGCTGTTCCAATCGACCTGGTTTTTGCGGGGAGATTTCGTTGGCTGTTCAGATTTGAAATTACGGTGGCGTATCTGGAAATACGCCGCCATAATTGTTTGTGGATCTGGCCCAACATTTGAACATTTTCAACCAGTGCCAGTCACAGTTGTACTGTGAGCACACAACTCCAAAAGGGGGAGGGGCCTGTCCTTACTATAAGTGCTGGACAGGCCACCTACTTCCTGTTTCCATCAAGGGCATGGCCCATTATAGCCATTTTATGCTGGCAAGGTCAAGAAAAACGCAGCAAGCTGTTACATCCAATAGAAAGAAGGGGCAAGAGGGTGGGCAACTCTTCCAAGCGCGTTTCCCATAAAGACCCAGAATTCCCTCGGGCGATCCCATTTACCCGAGCTCAGGCCCATCCCATCCCCCAAATTAACCAATCCTTTAGCGACCACCACCTTGTCCAGTACCTGGCCATGCCCCCATCAGTCAAGGCTCTCTTTCCCTAAGGGGCTCAAGAGGCCTTCATTAAAGGGCTCCCCTGCCTTCTCCCACTTTTTTTTTTGTGTATTCCAAATTCCTTGTGTAGCGCCCCCCCCTTATTTGGCGGGGTGTTATGCTAAAGTTAGTGGGGAATGGGAGAGTTAAGTTACTCCCACTCACAAATTGGTTAGGTTTGGGCTGCCGTCAGTTTGGAACTGCTTTCTAGGCCAGTCTGCGTGCTAGGGGATGTGTTTTTACCCCTGGGTGACAGTTGGCACTGAAAGGGGTTCTGACAGACCCACTTTCTCCCAGCAGCTAATTAGAGGAGGATTTTCCCTCTAGACATGCTGGCGGGAGAGTATATTTGTGGCAGACGTCTGAGAGAAGGTGCGATGTTCTACACGGGGCCCACGTTCCAGGTGCGCGCATCCATGGGCCCCCGTCACCAAGGCCTGCCTGGCCGGAGCTACGCACCAAGCGGAGCTTCACCCTGTGATCTGAAGGGGCCCTAGCGGCTTGCCGGGTCCCAGATCCTAAGCTGGTAGCTGCACGGTGGGGGATTGGCTCGGGAGACCCAAAGGCAGAGGTTGTCCGCGAGGCCTAGGCGAACCACCGGGGATCCGGTCATCACTACATGACAGGTACACTTCAACTGTCCTCTGATGACCCTAGAGAAGCGACTTACTGGGAGGATCTATTAGTTCTACCCCTTTGAAAAGTATGGAAATTCCTCAGGCCTGTGGCAGAGGCCCTAATTCCTCCCAGTGATTATCGCAAGTGACCTTTCGGCTGCCAGGCCCAAGTTAAACGCCTGTCCGGGGCACTTTACCCACTCCGGCGGGGGGGAAGTGTCTATGCACGGAGCCATGTATAGATACTCCCCCTTGCTCGGGATTGGACGGATCCGTCCAATCCCGAGAAGGGGAGTGTCTATACATGGCGCGGCGGGGATTACAAGTATTCAAACGAAAGCTGCCTGTAATGTGGCGCTGTAATGCACGGGGATTAACGCGGCAGCGGTGGCATCATCTACCACTAGGTATGGGGGACAGGACATGGCTGCATATGTGAGGGACAGGACATGGCTGCATATGTGAGGGACAGGACATGGCTGCATATGTGAGGGACAGGACATGGCTGCATCTGTGGGGGACATGGCTGCATCTTTGGGGGGACATGGCTGCATCTGTGGGGGACATGGCTACATCTATGTGGGGGGACATGGTTGCATATGTGGGGGACATGGCTGCATATGTGAGGGACATGGCTGCATCTGTGGGGGACATGGCTGCATCTATGGGGGGACAGGACATGGCTGCATCTGTGGGGGACATGGCTGCATCTATGGGGGACAGGACATGGCTGCGTCTGTGGGGGACATGACTGCATCTATGGGGGACATAGCTGCATATATGGGGGGGGGACATGGCTGCATATATGGGGGGGGGGGCATGGCTGCATATATGGGGGACATGGCTGCAATATATGGGGGGACATGGCTGCAATATGTGGGGGGGACATGGCTGCAATATGTGGTGGGACATGGCTGGATATATGTGGGGCTGGATATATGTGGGGGGACATGGCTGCAATATATGTGGGGGGACATGGCTGGATATATGTGGGGAGACATGGCTGGATATATGTGGGGGGACATGGCTGCATTTGGGGACACATTTAAAAAAAGTATCGGTATTCAGTATCGGCGAGTACATGAAAAAAAGTATCGGTACTTGTACTCAGTCCTAAAAAAGTGGTATCGGGACAACCCTAGTTAATGCGCCGACCCCGAAATCAACCAGCGGCTCCTTCGGGGGTGAGGGCTACACTTGTTTCCTAAGAGCAAGCCAGATCCAAATGACATTTGAAGTTACTGTATATGCAGACACCTGGGTGCCTGTGTTATTTCATAGTCAATCTTTTACCTTATCTTACTTTATGGAGCGGAAAGGTATAAAGTTCACCAATTATCTCCTCCCTTGTTTTTGTATAAACACAGTATAAACGTACTCTCTGCGTATTCTTGTGATGGCGTCTGCTGATCTGAGAAAAGAGCTGGAGTGTTCCATTTGTCTGAAGGTTTTTAAGGATCCTGCAACACTACAATGTGGACACAACTTCTGCCTGGATTGTATCACTCATGAATTTCAAGCAAAAAAAAGGCTTGAAGGTTATTTGCAACAATATGAAGTCTACTCCTGTCCAGAGTGCAAAAAGGAGTTTTACCGTTTGGATGGAATTATAAAGAACGTAAACCTGCGTAACCTGACAGAGCGTTTATTCAGTAAGAGCCCCACTACTCCTGGGACCATCTGTACCTTTTGTGTAGAGTCTCCTACTCCTGCGGTACAATACTGTCTACACTGTGAAGCTTCTCTCTGTGATAATCACCTGACAGTCCACAGCAAGTCTGTACAACATGTCTTAACTGATCCCATCCCTCATTTGGAGATCCAGAAATGTTCTGACCATAATAAAAGCCTGGAGTTATACTGCACTGAGGACTCTGCTTGTATCTGTGTTTACTGCTATCTGATCGGAGAACATAAAGGACATAAGGTTACTGCTTTGCGTGAAGACCTCCGTACACAACCAAAAGATCTGGAGGCAACCAGAAGAGTCTCTACACAAGATGCAGAGCATTCTCTCACAGTCTCTGATCTGATCAAGGAGCAGGAAAAAAAGATGGTCTCCAGTAAGATTCTGCACACTGAAGAGCCATTTAACAAAACTGATCCACTGCTTGGCTTACAGGACTCAGGTGAGCTGAGTATTACTGAAAAGGGAGATAATTATGTAAGTTAAGCTGGCGATATACTGTTAGGGCTAGATTCAGGTACGGCCGTGTAAAAATGTGCGGGCATTTCGTATCCCATTTACGCTACCTTAAAGTCCACAGAAAGTCAGCACAACACTTTTTAACTGATCCCATCACTTCACTAGAGATGAGCAAATGTTCCGATCATTATAAAATACTGAAGTATTACTGTACTGACGATTCTGCCTGGATCTGTCTCTACTCCTTGAAACTTTTACGGGCAAGTGCTGTATTCACAAAGCACTTGCCTGTAAAGCTGCGGCGGCGTAGCGTAAATGGCCAGGCCTAATTAAAATTCAGCGGGTAGGGGGCGTGTATCATGTAAATGAAGCGCGTCCCTGCGCCGAACGAACTGCGCATGCGCTAGGCCAGAACGTAGCCCAGTGCGCATGCTCCAAAATATGTTGGAAATAGTCAATGAAAATGACGTGTTTGCATAGTATACTAGCTCATTATGTAACACTCACCTCAGATCAAAGCTCCTAGTACACCGCTCGGGTGGCCGACAGCTTTCCCGGGTGTTACAGTGCAGAAAATAAGTATTTGAACACCCTGCTATTTTGCAAGTTCTCCCACTTGGAAATCATGGAGGGGTCTGAAATTGTTATCGTAGGTGCATGTCCACTGTGAGAGACATAATCAAAAAAAAAAATTCCAGAAATCACAATGTATGATTTTTTTAACTATTTATTTGTATGATACAGCTGCAAATAAGTATTTGAACACTTGAGAAAATCAATGTTAATATTTGGTACAGTAGCCTTTGTTTGCAATTACAGAGGTCAAACGTTTCTTGTAGTTTTTCACCAGGTTTGCACACACTGGAGGAGGGATTTTGGCCCACTCCTCCACACAGATCTTCTCTAGATCAGTCAGGTTTCTGGGCTGTTGCTGAGAAACACGGAGTTTGAGCTCCCTCCAAAGATTCTCTATTGGGTTTAGGTCTGGAGACTGGCTAGGCCACGCCAGAACCTTGATATGCTTCTTACAGAGCCACTCATTGGTTATCCTGGCTGTGTGCTTCAGGTCATTGTCATGTTGGAAGACCCAGCCTCGACCCATCTTCAAAGCTCTAACTGAGGGAAGGAGGTTGTTGCCCAAAATCTCGCAATACATGGCCCCGGTCATCCTCTCCTTAATACAGTGCAGTCACCCTGTCCCATGTGCAGAAAAACACCCCCAAAGCATGATGCTACCACCCCCATGCTTCACAGTAGGGATGGTGTTCTTGGGATGGTACTCATCATTCTTCTTCCTCCAAACACGGTTAGTGGAATTATGACCAAAAAGTTCTATTTTGGTCTCATCTGACCACATGACTTTCTCCCATGACTCCTCTGGATCATCCAAATGGTCATTGGCAAACTTAAGACGGGCCTTGACATGTGCTGGTTTAAGCAGGGGAACCTTCCGTGCCATGCATGATTTCAAACCATGACGTCTTAGTGTATTACCAACAGTAACCTTGGAAACGGTGGTCCCAGCTCTTTTCAGGTCATTGACCAGCTCCTCCCGTGTAGTCCTGGGCTGATTTCTCACCTTTCTTAGGATCATTGAGACCCCACAAGGTGAGATTTTGCATGGAGCCCCAGTCCGAGGGAGATTGACAGTCATGTTTAGCTTCTTCCATTTTCTAATGATTGCTCCAACAGTGGACCTTTTTTCACCAAGCTTCTTGGCAATTTCCCCATAGCCCTTTCCAGCCTTGTGGAGGAGTACAATTTTGTCTCTAGTGTCTTTGGACAGCTCTTTGGTCTTGGCCATGTTAGTAGTTGGATTCTTACTGATTGTATGGGGTGGACAGGTGTCTTTATGCAGCTAATGACCTCAAACAGGTGCATCTAATTTAGGATAATAAATGGAGTGGAGGTGGACATTTTAAAGGCAGACTAACAGGTCTTTGAGGGTCAGAATTCTAGCTGATAGACAGGTGTTCAAATACTTCTTTGCAGCTGTATCATACAAATAAATAGTTAAAAAATCATAAATTGTGATTTCTGGAATTTTTTTTTTGGATTATATCTCTCACAGTGGACATGCACCTACGATGACAATTTCAGACCCCTCCATGATTTCCAAGTGGGAGAACTTGCAAAATAGCAGGGTGTTCAAATACTTATTTTCTGCACTGTACTTTCGGTGTGATTGGCCAGAGCCGCGGTGACGTCAATCGTGCCATGACTGGCCGACAGAAACGTCACTTTTGGTTGATTGCAAGCCGCAATCCCAACCCTGCGCTGCTCTCTTGCTTCTGGATAGGCCCTCAGACAGCCTAGCTGCCAGATTAGCCCCGGATAGGCCCCATCTCTGGCCTAGCAACATGGGCAATACAACACACGTCCACCAAGACAGCCGTACAGATGGCACAAAACCTGGATCACCTGACCTCACCCGAATATATAGGCTCTCCCAGCACGCCAAGGGATCCAAGAAAACCCCTGCCCATTGGCTGAGATACCACATTTACCCATAATTTGACCTTGCGTTGTCCTTCTTGTATCTAGTACCAACAAGTACCCGGTCACCTAGTAGTAGAAGAGAAAAGTGCAACAAGGCCAAACCTAAAGAGAAATAAATAGCTCTCTAGCAATAAACCAGGATAACTACTTCTGGCAAGTCAATTTTGTGAGGAGCAACCTTGCCTAAACTCCAGGGTGCTACACATTTAACACCTAGTAAAGATTAATTTAATTTGAAGATGGAGCAAAAATGTGAAAGGTGGACAAGGCAGACAGAAAGGGCAGAAATGGAGGGTTATCTGATGACTGCATGGATATTGAGTTTTGTATTGTGTTGTGAAAGGTGCTGTCACCTTGTTGCATGTGCTCCTGGTAGAGACAAGTGGCAGCACCTACACACATTGCCCAGGCAGGGTCCACTCCACTGCTGTCCCTATGAAAAAGCCGGTCCAGAGCAACAATGTGCAGGTGATGCGGGAGTGAGAGCATTTAGAAAAGAAAGTGCCTAAAAGGGGGGAGGGGAGAATAGCGGCAATGAGATGGAAAAATTAGAAAAAGGTCAAATTGTTTTTTTATGATAATTATTTTAACCACTTAACTCCCGAACCATATTGCTGCCCAATGACCAGAGCACTTTTTGTGATTTGGCACTGCGTTGATTTAACGGACAATTGTGCGGTCGTGCGACGTGGCTCCCAAACAAAATTGGCGTCCTTTTTTCCCCACAAATAGAGCTTTCTTTTGGTGGTATTTGATCATCTCTGCGGTTTTTATTTTTGGCGCTATAAACAAAAATTGAGCGACTATTTTTTCCTCAGTTTAGGCCGATACGTATTCTTCTACATATTTTTCGTAAAAAAAAAACGCAATTAGCGTTTATTGATTGGTTTGCGCAAAAGTTATAGCGTTTACAAAAGTGGGTCGTTTTTTGGAATTGTTATTAATATTTTTTTTTTACTAGTAATGGCGGCGATCAGCGTTTTTTTCAGTACTGCGACATTATGGCGGACACTTCGGACACTTTTGACACATTTTTGGGACCATTGACATTTTTATAGCAATCAGTGCTATAAAAATGCATTGGATTACTATAAAAATGCCATTGGCAGTGAAGGGGTTAACACTAGGGGGCGGGGAAGGGGTTAAGTATGTTCCTGGGTGTGTTCTAACTGTATGGGGGGGTGGCCTCACTAGGGGAAATCACCGATCTTCTGTTCATACATTGTATGAACAGAAGATCAGCGTTTCCCCCGCTGACAGGACCAGGAGCTTTGTGTTTACACACATAGCTCCCGTTCCCCGCTCTGTAACGAATGATCGCGTGTGCTCGGCGTCGATTGTGCCCGCCGGGCACGCGCGCGGTACTCGGGGGTGAGCGGGGGGCACGCACGCCGGCCGCCGCCGGAGCGCACTCGCACGCGCCCCCTAGTGTCAGCTAAAAAGCAGACGTATAGCTACGGCCTCTCGCCCAGGAGAGCCGACTTGCCGCCGTAAAACGATGGCGGCTGGTCGGCAAGCAGTTAAATTGCACTTGTTTCATACATATTTCTTTAGCAAACTAAATGTCATCCAAAAAAATTAATAAAATGATAATGATAATCTACTTTAAGGTTCTTGCTTTTTTTCTGCTGTCAGCAATGATGTCTCCTGATCTGAAAAAGTACCTGGAATGTTCCATCTGTCTGAACATTTTTACGGATCCTGTGACCCTGAGATGTGGACACAACTTTTGCTGTGACTGTCTTAGTCGTGACCTGGAAACACACAAGGTACTTGAAGGTGTTATCTTTGAGATGGAATATTACTTCTGTCCTGAGTGTAAAGACAGGTATTCTGAAATGCCTAAGTGGGTAAGCAACATAACCCTACATAACATGGCAACGATTTTACTTGGCCAGACCAAGAAGAGCCTGACTGCTTCTGGGACCATCTGTACATATTGTGTGGACTCTCCTACACCTGCTGTCCAATCCTGTCTGCAGTGCGAAGCTTCTCTGTGTGATAAACACCTTAAAGTCCACAGAAAGTCAGCACAACACTTTTTAACTGATCCCATCACTTCACTAGAGATGAGCAAATGTTCCGATCATTATAAAATACTGAAGTATTACTGTACTGACGATTCTGCCTGGATCTGTCTCTACTGCTGTCTGATTGGGGAGCATAAAGGACATAAGACAGTTACCAGAGGAAGCTGGAAAAACAATGACACCACTCTCTAAACCTGCCTGACTTATGCCTCGTACACACGACCAGTTTTCCCGTCCGGAAAACTGCCGTGATCGCTTTTGGCTGGGAAAACTGGCCGTACGTATGCTTCATGGCAGTTTTCCCGACAGGAAAACCGCCGGGACTAACCCATTCACGAATAAAGAATTGCGTAAGTTACGTACACGTCATTTTCATTAACTATTTGCGACGTGTTTTACGCATGCGCACTGGGATACGTCCACGGCCGGCGCATGCACAGTTAAAAAATACGTTGTTTGCATCGGGTCATTGATATTTTTAATAAAACACGCCCACCAATAACCCATTTGAATTACACCAGCGAACGCCGGCCTATTTACTCTACGCCGCCGTAAGTAACATCGCTTTGAGGATAAGTAATATGCCGCTGTAACTTACAGCGGCGTAGAGTAAATGGATTAGGCTCACAAAGCGCAGCAGCTTTGTGGATCTGGCCCTTTATGTATAAGGTAAAGTCTTGTTTAGATAGATAATTATTAATTTACTGCATTCATCTGTCTTTAATTTAATTAATAACTAAACAGTTATATGATGTCATATGTGACTAGAGATATACTTTCCTGTAATAAGATTATCTTAACGTTACGATGTAAAAAAAAAAAAAAAAAAAAAATCTTTAGTAATTGCATTCAATGTTTTCTGTTAATCTTTAATAAAATACTTGAACAAGAAAAATAGAACTCTTTATTATTACATATATTAAGACAATCACAAATTTGACAAACTCCACTTTAAATACAATGAAATACAGCAACAGTTGATAATTATTATCACACCCTTTAAGAGGCCAAACTGAAGTACCAATTCAATCATACAGTCAGCGTGCTCGTCCCCTCCCTTGGGACTACATCCCTGCGGGGAGACGCTAAGCTTGCCCCCATCATCCGAGCTATTCTGGCTGGTGGTTAGTCAGCATGCTCGCTTTCTCCCTTGGCACTACATCCCTGTGTGGAGATGCTGTGTCAGCGTCTCCCCGCAGGGATGTAGTCCCAAGGGAGGGGGCGAGCACGCTGACTAACCCCCAGCCAGAACGGCTCGGATGATGGGGCAAGCTTCCTGAAGAGGAACAGGAAGTGAGAAATTCAGACAAAGAAAAAAACATTTAGAAGGGAAATCGAAGGAAAAAGGTAAGTGAACCAACAATGCCCTAGCTTAAAGGAACCTATTTAGAAAATAAAAAACAAACCTTTACAACCCGTTTAAGCTTTCACAAAAAAAAACTGAAAGCTAATTGGTTTCTATGCAGAGCTGCACCAGGTTTTGCACTCTTCCGTTTCAGTAAATCAACCCCAATAAGTCAAACAAAAAAGGTGAAAGTTTTTTGCCTGTGTTTCCTAACTCCCCTCCCTCCATTCCAGCGCTGGAGGTTGCATTGGTCTTTTCATGATTCTACATTTCGCGCACGCCCTAATAAGCCACAGGTCATTTTGTTCCTATTCCCCTTTTGGAGCACACTCAGACAAGCACACAGCATTTCCTGCATTCTTCAAATGGCTCCAAAAACCTTTTTCTTTTTGGGTTTTTATTGAGAACGGTGAACTGGGATGGGATACCCCGAAAAACTGTAGAAACTGATAACTTGAAGATGACTCAATTTTTGGATGCACTTCACAAACTGCTGCCTGAAATTGTACAAAGTTGACTGTCCCACAGGATCCCTATGCTGACAGTGACCTGTACTCTTTCCAGAGTTTAAAAGCTATACACAGTCACTTACTCCTCAGCAATAGTGCTGCATTCTGCTTGGAGATGTAATGACATCGTATCACTATGATCATAACAAGGCTTGGGTGCTCCACAGGGGGTCATATGACTGACAGTTTTTTTGAGGTTTGGAGCGCATTCTATTAGAAGATGTAATGACATCATTGCACTCAGATCAGAACGAGGCTTAGATGCCCCACACAGGGTCCCATGATCGGTGCTCCTTCCGTTCATTGGCTTTCAGAGCGAGGCGTGGCCGCGTAGCTATGACTAAGCACTGAAGCTACAGGGCGAAACGTTAGCCTTTGTCCCAATTTTTGCTGTGGCATGTTCATTTTGTGATCGATTTTAATTAAAGGAACATTTTTGGAGTGCGGCTGTCCAAGTTTCTTTCGTATTTTTGCATTGCTATTGCATTGCCAGCACCCGTGGTTTGGTTTCGGTGAGGAGGCTCTTTGATCACTACTGAGCGGTTACTCTATTCTTCTACGCCGACAGCCATGCTATTGGTTCTAGTGCCGTAAACGGAGCCACGCCCCCTTTTTTCATGTAACCATGTGATTATTATGCATTTTATACATATGGAGGAGCTGTTTTTTGCCCCAGTTAAAGGCCATTAGGACGAAACGAGTCAAGCTCGCCTTTTTAGCTCCCTACATTGCTTTTATCCTTGTGATCACATTTTTTGTACACATCCGTAACTCGATGTATGCACTTTTTATAATAAATCTGTTTTTTGACCTACACCATATGGAGGCCTCTCTATTTTTATTATCCCCACATTGGTTTGGATGAGAGTGTTTCACACTCACTAACTGCATTCGGATCAATTTGCAAAGAGTTCTAGTTCCATCCTTTTCCATGGGAGTCCCAGACCGTAGGGTGACCAGACATCCCCAGTTTCAGGGGACAGTCCCCTGATTGAAGATACTGTCCCCAGACCAAGTCTGTCCCCGGTTTTGTCCCCAGATTGCATTTAATAGGGGACAGGGGGAATTTCAACGACAGTCAGTGCAGAATCAAAATAAAAAAAATTGAATTCCCCCCAGCTCCGCCGTGCCTACTAGCATAGGTGGGTTGTATTTTTCCCATTATCTGTGCCCCCTTCTGATGATCATGTGCTGGTTGGAGCGGAGGGAATATTTCTTCAGCTTTGCTTGCATGTTCTTCTGCCTTGGCTCAAATCCTGGCCACCCACCTGCCTATCTCCTTGCCTTCCCTGGCGGAGTGATCTTCCTCCGCTCCCCACCCAGTAGTATCCGGGGCCTGAAGAGTAAGACTTGAGAGGCTGTGTGGCGGGTGGCAAAAAGGGGAAGAGAGTCACTGATTGCCGCCATTACTAGTAAAAAAAAATATGTCCCCGGATTTCATTTTAAAAATCTGGTCACCTTATACCCAGAGTCCAGCACTGGAGATGCAGGTTCTGGTTGCCACAAGCTTGATTGAGCCATGGCCGCTGGTACGTGTGTCCACTCTGTCCGTTAAGAGTATTCATCCCTATTCCCCAGGTGGAGAACACACTGTCCCTGGTGTTACATTGGCCATTACAGCTGTTTCATCTACCTTCCAAAGTATTTCCTTCAAGAGTGGATACATTTTTTTTCACATTTGAGCTATTTGTCTTTATGAACTTACCACATTGGTGATCTCACACATCACGGGTCATAGTCATTAGACTTTGCACTTTTTCTATATATAGCACTTATTTCATATGTTTTCATGCATTGTACAATATGTTGAACTTTTGATGGTTTACAGCACTACACTGTGTTCTTATATATTTCCTTGACTTTGTTTGAGTGTTAGCTGCTTCTCATATGATTGGATGCATTGCTATTTATTCACAAAATGCAGCAAAGGCACATTTTGAGCTGCATTACCTGCAACGCAAATGGATCTCAGCAGGACCGGTGTTATTTTTTTTTTTTTTTTTTTTGTCCACATCAGCCTTTTAATGATTGACGTTTGAGGCCGGCTCGAGAGTCGGGACTACTTTCGTCACCTTTTACACGTTGCATCATCTGTGGTGTCATTTTTCACGTTTGTTATTCCTTTTTTTTTTTTTTTTTTGTAAACCAAAATAGGTTCGAGCCTGTTGGGCTCAACCCCCCTCCCGTTCCCCGCCCCCCCCCTCCCGTTCCCCGCCCCCCCCCCATGGCTCTCAGGACCCGGCTTATTTTCTAGATAGTCTAGGATCATTCCTATTAGGTTGTCTCCGCCTTGAGTTGTTATTTTGTTTTTAAGTAAGCCTATCTCTTTTTTTTTTTTTTTTTGCCCTTTCCCACCCTCTTCCCCTAAGGGGGCTTCAGGCCTTCCGCATAGCTCCATGTTTTTTTATATTCTTTCCACTTTCCCCATTTTTCCTGGAAGTCCATATTGGATTCCCTTACACTGCTTCTTAACTCTTCTGATCTGTAAGTGTCCTCCACCGCATCCATCCATTCCCACATCTGTGGGCCTGCCGTTTCCTGCCATTTTTTTGGTATAAGCCTTTTGGCCGCATTTAATAGGTGGGGTAGCAAGGATTGCCTATAACCCTTAATCCCACCATGACCGCAGTGAAAGAGCATCCCCCAGGGATCTTTTTTGAGCTTCTGCCCAGTGATTCCTTTAATTTGGGCAATTATATCGTCCCAGTACTTTTGTATTTTAGGGCAGGTCCACCATAAATGTCCCATTGTGCCTTTATCCGGGCACCCCCGCCAGCAGTTGTCCGTTAGGTCTGCTTTGAATTTGCTGACTTTATCTGGGGTCATATACCAACCCGACAGGCACTTATAGTTGATCTCGGCTGTTCTTGTGTCAATTGCTGAAGCGTGTGTTAATTGAAATATTCTTTGTGCTGTGTATTCCCCCCTTACCGTGCCCAATTCCCTTTCCCATCTCTCTAAGAAGGGGGCATCCTCTCGACCCTCGCATTTTACGAGGATCCTATATAGTTTAGAAACTATTCTCTTAGGGTTTTCCACTTTACATAGTATCTCTAACGGTGTCAACTCCGCCCCCGTCCGTAGAGGGCGGGGGAGGAGTTGCACAAAGTGAGCCAACTGGAAATGGTGCCACCTATTCAGCTTCCACCAGTCCACCTTTACCTCTAGTTCTTCGTAGGGCCTTATCGTCCCGTTATTAATGATGTCTCCTAAGTGTACCCTTTCACCTCTAATCCAGTTGCCCCCTAGCTTCTTCATCCCCGGTGCAAAGTATGCGTTTTCCTTTAGGTTCATTAGTGGAGAATTGAACTTATTCTCAAAAAGTGTCTGTGCTCTATCCCATGTTTTCAATGTGTCTCGTGTTAAATCATATATTTTATTATCTAAAACTCGGTATCGTGTCGGTATCCACATAATATTAGTGAGTTGGAGCTTTACTTGTGCCTTCTCTATTTGTAGCCATCTCTTTCCTGGTGTGTCCCTAGCCCAATCAATTACCCTAGAGAGAACAGCCGTCTTATAATAATTTTTTATATCGGGAACTGCGAGGCCGCCCTGTGGCTTTGCTTGTTTCAGGATTGAAAGAGAGATTCTATGTTTTTTGTTTTTCCAGACATAATTAATTAATATGGAGTTTAGCGCAGATAGATACTGTTGGGATAGGGCGATTGGCATCATTGTAAATTTATATAGGATTTTAGGTACAATAGTCATTTTCAGCATATTGATGCGACCTATCCATGAGATTGGTTTATTTATCGTCTTTTTTAGTTCGTCTTTGATCTCCTTTAGTAAGGGGATATAATTGATCCTATACATCTTCTGGGTCGAGTTGGCAAGCTTTATCCCCAGGTATTTTATTTCTTTCTTCCAGGGGATAACGCATATCTCCCTTACTTGCCTCACTTCCTCTTTACTGAGATTTATGTTTAATATTTCCGATTTTGTTATATTAATTTTGTAATTGGAGATTTTACTGTATCGATGAATGATCGATAGGAGTCTTGGTATCGATTCCGTTGGTTTCGTAAGGAAGAATAACACATCGTCGGCGAAGGCCGCCAATTTGTGTTCCTCTTCCTCTACTCTAACCCCGTTGACTTCAGGGACCTTACGGATAGTTGCCAGAAGAGGTTCCAGAGCTAAGATAAAGAGAAGGGGGGAAAGAGGACACCCCTGTCTTGTCCCGTTCTTCATTTCGAAGGGCGCCGAATACGTACCGTTTATTTTTACTCTAGCCGAGGGGTGACGGTAAAGGGTTTTAATCCAGCTCATCATTCTCTCACCTATTCCCATTATTACCAAAGACTGAGTCATGAACCCCCAGTCTACCCTGTCGAAGGCCTTCTCGGCATCCACCGACAGGAATAGGCCTGGGGGCCCACGCTGTTTCATCCTCTCGAGGAGGAGGAGTGCTCTCATACCGTTCTCTTTTCCTTCTCTCCTAGGTACAAATCCTACCTGATCGGGATAGATCAACTGATGTAATGAGTTTTTTAAACGCTCCGCCAATATTTTTGCGAAAAGCTTTGTGTCTGTATTTAGGAGGGAGATCGGTCTATATCCCGAGCAGGTTGATCCGTCCTTCCCCTCTTTTAATATGACTGTAATTAAAGCCGCAGAGGACTCCTTACTGATGTCATACTCTGCTCCTAGACCGTTAAAGTATTTACACATTATTGGTGTCAGAATATGGCTGAATCTCTTATAGTAAAAGGCCGAAAACCCGTCTGGGCCCGGGCTTTTACCGGCTGTTGTGTTCTCCAGGGCGTTCTTAATTTCTCCTTCCGTGATGGGTTTATCTAGCAACGTTTTCTCTAACTCCTTTATTTTAGGTAACCCCGCCTGCTCTAGGAATTCACGGGTCTTCGCCTCCTTCTCCCCCTCCTCCCCATCTTGATTGATAGAGTAGAGTTCTTCATAATAATTTTTAAAGGTTTCCCCTATATCCCGGGATGAGTACACCATCTCCCCATTTTTCTTTTTGACTTTCTCAATGTAGTTCCTGGTCCTCTTTTTTTGCGCCATTTTGGCGAGGTACCTACTGGGTTTATTTCCCCATACGTACCTCTCTCTGGCAATATTTTTGAAGTTGATGTTAGCTTCCTGTTCCATTTCCCCTTTTAGTTCATCTCTTTTTTGGGTTAATTTTACATATATCTCGTTGCTTGGCTGTTCTTTATGGTATCGCTCTAGGGTTGTTATTTCCTTTATCAAGGTGTTTCGCTTCCTATTTCTATCGGCTTTTTTCCTAGCTCCCTCAGATATTAGGACCCCCCTAATGTACGCTTTATGCGCCATCCAGAGGGTGGCGCTTGAGATCTCTTCTATATCGTTACTAAGGAAAAATTGGTTCAATTCCTCTTCCACCCTCCCGGCACCCCCTTCGTCCCGGATCAGACTGTCATTAAGGAACCATATTGGTCGCTGACGGTCGAGCTCTAGCGATCTAATTTTCATGGTGACCGGGGCATGATCAGACAAAGTCATATTACCGATCTCTGCCTCTGTCACCCGATCCAGCAGACAGTGGTCCACCAAAATGCAGTCGATCCGGGAATATGTTCCATGTGGGGGGGAATAGAACGTGTAGTCCTGTTTAACTGGGTGGAGTGCCCTCCATACATCTACCAGATGTTTTTCATGCAGTTTATGTCTTATTTTTTGGAGTTGTCCATTGATTCTCTCCCTCCCCCATGACTTATTGTCTGTTCTTGGGTCCATATTGAAATTTAAATCCCCCATAATTATCAGATATCCCTCCTTGAAGTCAGACAGTTTTCCCAGAATTTTACTTAGGTATTCGATAGGGTGTTTATTGGGGGAGTAGATGTTTGCGAGGGTGAATGTCATATTTTCTAATTTGCCTTTTAAAAATAGGAATCTGCCTTCCGGGTCCTGTAATCTTGCCTCTAGGTCAAACCTTGTCCCTTTCCCCATGCCAATTGCTACACCCCGTGCCCGATTAGAGATAGAATCGCCGTAATACCAGGTTGGGAAAGAAGATGAATACAGTTTGGTATTTGATTCCAGGGACAGGTGGGTTTCCTGTAAAAAGACCACGTCTGCGCCCCTGTGTTTAATCTCCTCTAAGATCTTATACCTTTTACTCTCGGAGTTCATACCTTTGACATTATAAGACATAAACCTAATATCATTCATCTCTCAGATTCTCCCTTTCCTCCTCCATTTACGCTCGGGTCCCTGAGAGCCATGTCCCCCCTCCCTCCCCCTCATCCCTCTCCTCCCCCCCCTTCCACCCCCCCCCACCCCCCCCCCTCGCCCCCCATCCCCCTTCCCCCCCTCCTTCCCCCCCCACCCCCGCCCCCCCCCTCTCCCAGACCCCACCATGGTCTTGGAAACCACCCCGGGCACTACCCCCCTGATGCCCTTTGGTTTCTATGTGGTGAGGTGGAAACTTGGCCCATGCCACCGGGCCCCTACCCCCTGCAAGGCGCCCCCTGCTGTCAACTACGCCGTCTTCTAAGCCCTATGACTTTCTCTTCCTTTTTTTTTTTTTATAATTATAACTTTTTGGTACGTAAGATCTTATCTAGTTCCCCCCCCCCCGGCCTTCCCCCGCTCCCCCCCGCTATAGGCTCTTGTCATTCCAACCATTCAGGTAGGTCTACTTTTTGGAGATCTAGTTTTTGGCAAAAACCAGGCAGGTCTTCTGGGAAAGTTAATTTCGCCGAGATCCCATCTTTTTTCCCAATGAGACAAGCCGGAAAACCCCACTGGTATTTAATGTTTTTTTGACGCATCCGCTCCAGCAGGGGCCTAAGATGTCTCCTCCTATCGAGGGTCTCCCGAGCCAGATCTGCGAAAATCTGGATCTCGTCCCCTTGGTAGCTCAGGGGTGGCTTTCCTCTCAGTCTAGTCCAGATCTCTGCCTTGTCTTCATAGTGTCTGTACCTGACGATGATGTCTCTTGGTCTTTCGCCCCCTCCGTCTCTAATTCGCCCCACGCGGTGTACCCGCTCTATTTTTAAAGGCTCTTCCAACCCCCTATCCAGAAGGGGGGTGAACAAACTGTTTAAAAATTTTTCCAAGTCTTCCCCCCTCTCTTCTTTTATAGAGCGGATGCGCAAATTTTGCCTGCGGTTGCGGTTCTCCTGGTCTTCTAAACGATATTGCAGGAATCTCTGGTTAAGTTTTATTTGTGTCTGTTGGTCCCTTATTTGCGTGAGTTCTAGGTCTTGCTTGTTTTGTCTAGTCTCCATCTCTTCCACCCGTGATAGGATATGTCCTAAGTCCGTCCTCACTGCTCTGATTTCCTCCCTAAACACATTTTCCAATCTTCTTAACATGTCCTCTAGTTCCTCTTTCGTCGGGGTGTGCGCGGCCATTCTTGATTCGTCTAGCTGGCTTTCATTAGAGTCCCCCTCTATTGAACCTCCTGTCCTTACAGGGTTCGCCACCCCCTGACCTCTTTTGGTTGCCCCCGATTTATCTTCTTTTTTTTCGTTATTCGGGGGATTTTTTTTTCCCTCGGGAGTCATATATTGCCTGATGGTACTGCTGGTGGGGTTCTCTTTGGGGGTCCTCAGGGTGGATCCCCTTGTGGTCTTGCTCATTGCGTATTTTGTCCGGGGCCTAATTCGCTTCCCCAGCTTTACCGGTGATCCCGTCTACGCCGCGCTATGTAGTATCGGGTGCCGGGTTATTCACCCAAGGGGGGGCTCTTCCCCAATATTTTATTATTCTGGTGCTCCTTTGGATATGGGCTGTGCTCCTTTTTTTCAATCTGGGGTCTCTTTATTGGCTTGAGGTCGCCTCATATGTGGGGCGGTCACAGCGGCTATGTAATTTTGCTCACGGCCTCCTATGCCCTCCAGCTCAGTCCTTAATTGGGGTACTACAACACTCGCCCTGGAGTAAGCTGCCTGCTATATTAGGGCTACCTTGTTTCAGGGCCTTGTTACCTATCTTGATCCCCCAAGAGCTCGTTCTACCCCGAGGAGGATAATGCCGTATCTATTCCACCAATTTTAGGCCCGTTCGGGGGTCGCCCCGGCCCCTTTAAATCGCACCCCCCTAAGCTGCGGTGCAATATTAAATATTAAGTCCCCTCACGGTACCTTGTAAAGGGGCCTGACTTTACCCTGTCCCTCTCGGTTCATACACAGTCTATGGGTTTTGTCCCACTTCTCAAGGTGTTATCTGCTTAACCCAGCCTGGGGGTTTCAACTCAGCCGTCTGTCCAAACCTAACAGACCCCAGACATATCACAGCCAATTGCCATAAGATTATTCTAGTACTCTTTCACCATGAACACATTCCAGTAACTTAGCTTCAGGACATAGTAAATCAAACCTCCAACTTTGCCCTTGTCTGTTGTCATAGATCTGCGGGCTATCAGCCTGTGAACCCGATTCGCCGTCTCTCGGGGCAGGGAGAGAATGGAATAAAAAACTTTTTTACCTGTCCGCTGTTTCACCTCTGGGGGGGACTTCCAAGGTACATGCACGCCTTACTTGTTGGTTTCTCGTCTCGACGCCGCTGCTGCCGCTGCTGCCGGGGGATGAGATGAAGCCGGGGGGGGCCGAGGGCTGGAGGGGGTCTCGCTACGCTGCTGGATGCTCCGCCATATGTCGGGGATGGGAGGCGTATATTCGATAGGTCATCGGGACGGAGCTCTCACCGCTGCCCTTTCCTTCTTGGTCTAGTTCGGCGTCTAGTTCGGCGTCTCTTCCTTCATCCTCCGTCCCGTCGTCTCCCTTGCAGGGACCGTGGCATGGGCCGCTCCTCCCTCGACGTGCGTGCGCGTGTTACGTGAGGACCGGTGTTATGTTACTGCGCAGTTTGGAATCATATACCTACAGAGCGTCACTAATCAACATAACACCGGTGTTCTGCCAAATATGTTCCACCCGAAGGATGAGGACCCCCTTGTACTGCGCAGGCGCGGTGCCTGCACAGTATGAGCCTCCGAAAATAGTTGAACATTTAGAGCTAAGAGTCAGCTGTACACGGTGCATGCACAATAACTATTACACATGCCGCACGCTCCCGATGCTAGTGCTACTCTGCAAGGGGTGGGGATGATTTTTGCAATAAAGTAAACGTGACGTCTTAGAGGGGCGTGTTAAAACAAATGAAGGGCTGGTTTTGCAATGTCGATAGGCAGATTTTGCTAAGGCGTATAAAAGGTGGTAAAACCACCCCCGCCCCTTGCAGAGTAGCACTGGCATCGGAAGCGTGTGTCATGTGTCATAGGAATTGCTGACTCTCAGCTCTACATGTTCGGCTATTTTTGGAGACTCCTTTGAGGTTCGCACTGTGCAAGCGCCGCATCTGCGCAGTACAGGGGGGTCCTAATCCGCCAGGGGGACATTTTTGGAAATGACAGTCTCAACAGCACGGCCATCCACAAAGCAAATATAGAAGCTTGCAGACTTGCTACCAAAGCATTCTTAACAATTAATAAAACAAAGCCCTACAGCTTATATACAGTATATGAAACTATTCACCATGTATTATAAGTAATTAAAAAAAATGATTTGCCCACATTAAACATGGCGCCTGCTGAGAATCACATGAAACGCCAGCTTTGCTTAGTTCCTGAAACTAGAGTTAGTTTGTGCAAGTCGGTGTGCTCATTTCCGGGTAAATGATTTGCGCTGCCGCCATTTTCTCGAAGACCATATTCCTGGTGTAATAGATGGGATACGGCTCAGAAAAAATGGCTCCGGTAATGGGGACATTAGGCGCAGGGCTCTCTCAGCAGGCTAGCGCTGACGAGGCCGGAAGTAACGAGCAGGCATAGCTTCAAGGGATGTTCCCCGATCCGACTGCTAGCTTCTCTGTCACCTGAGGACGGGGGAGCACGGGAATATCACCAGGTGAGACACTAGATATCCTCTGTCTTGTCCCCAGCATGGATTATCCAGGACCCCACACCCAGAGGGGTAAGGACTGTCAGCTCTGACCCCCTGTGCAGTACAGACCTCTCTCTGCAGAATAAAGGGGACTTCTGTGGGGTTCTTATTTCCAGGTGTGTATTGTTATCGTCAGATCGTCTTCACTACATCCAGAATCCCCCAAAATCTGAAGGAGAAATAACATCTGCAGTGTCCTGGTTGCAAAACCTGTCCACCCTTGTGCTGTGTGGTACAGCTGTGTAAATCTCAGGACTGCATGGACATTAATATCGATTATTTGGCAGGTAAATCGGCTATCTTATGTACAATATCTTTGTGCTTCGTGATTGTCCTGGAGGTCTGTTTTAACATTTTCAGAGGAAGAGCCTTTTTTGCACACGTTTACAAAAATCATTTTAAGGCCCAAAGATTACATAAAATACTCAAAACATTATATATTCTCTAAAAGTAGACACCCCGAGAATAAAATAGTGGTAGTGTAGATCCAATTTTTTTTTTATGTCGGATGATATTCACGTACCGGCTTAGGAAAAACAAAATTTCTGTAAAAAATTCACTAAAGTTTCATATAGGCCACACAAATGCAATAAATTTACTATTTTTTTTTTTGTAAAATATTAATTATGGCGTTTCATTGAGTAATTAAATACTGAACGTGTCAAGCCTTAACCACTAGGGGCCTGTGCTATAGTCAAATTACTTTTGCGCACACGCGGTCTACGCTCTGATCACAGAGTCAGTGAGACTCGGGTGGGGGTCGGTCCCTGTCCCCTTACGATGTGATCAGCTGTCAGCCAATGACAGCTGATCACGTGATGAAAACAAAGCTCGTAATCTTTTTTTTCCTCGCGCTGACAGCATGAGGAGAAAAAAAAAGCCGATCACTGGCTGCTGAGTGAGGTACATCGGTCCCTAGTGGAAGAGGCAATTCTGTCTCATTAGTGGACACAAGTACTGCCTGCCAGTGCCCATAGTGACCACCAGTACCACCTATCAATGCCCATCACTGCCAGTCAGTGCTGCCTATCAATGTCACCTACCAGTGCTGATCAGTGCCCTTCACTGCCACCTACCAATGCCACCTATTAGTGCCAATTCTCAGTGCCACCTATCAATGCCCTCAATGCCACTTCTCGGTGCCCATCAGTGCTGCCTTATCGGTGCCAATTAGTGCTGCCTCATCAGCGTACATCAATAAAGGAGAAAATTACCAGTTTGCTAAATTTTATAATAAAATGGTTTTGTATTTTTTTTTATTCTGACATTTATTTTATGTTAAAAAAAACATAAAGGTGATCAAATGCTACCAAAAGAAAGCTCTATTTGTGGGAAAAAAATGACAAACATTTTAAAGCCCCCCCCCCCCCCCCTATTGGTGGTGGGGTGCTACGCTAAAGTTAGTGGGGAATGGGAGAGTTAATTTTCTCCCATTCACAAATTGCCCAAATTTGGGCCGTTGCCATTTGGAACTGCCTTGTAGGTCGGTCTGCATGTCAGGGGGGTGTTATTACCCCTGAGTGACAGTCGGCGCTAGGGGGAGTTCTGACAGATCCACCTTCTCCCAGCAGCCAATCAGAGGAGCGGTTCTTCCTCTGGACATGCTGGCGGGAGGGTATATCTGGGGCAGTGGCCTGTGAGTTGTGCTATGCGGGGCCCGAGTTCCAGGTGGGGCATCCACCTTCAGGGTGCGCGCATCCATGGGCCCCGCCTGGCCGAGGTTGCATACCCAACGGAACCTTATTCTGATGCAGAGAGGGGCCCCAGTGGCTTGCTGGGTCCCAGATCCTAAGCAGGAGCTGAACATTGGGGGATCGGCTTGGGAGAACCCAGAGACAGAGGTTGTCTGCGAGGCCTGGACGAACCACCGGGGATCCGGTCACCAGGCCACATGACAGGTACACTTTAGCTGTCAATCGGTGACCTTGAAATTGGAATTACTGGGAGGATTCATTGGTTCTAACCTTTGACAAATCTAAGAGAAATTCATCAGGCCTGTGGCAGAGGCCCCTGTTTCCTCCCAGTGACTTTGTTTAAGGGTGACCCTTCGGCTGCCAGGCTCTGGTGAATCGCCTGTCCGGGGGCACTTTACCCACTCTGGCGAGAGTGGCGGTGTTTGAACTTGACTATGCTGAGAGCGGGTTTGCTCTCTCTTTGATGTCCAAGGCTTGATACTACAGTTCTCTCCTTGCTCATCAACCTTTCCTCTATCGTGTGTCATGTTGATGTCGGCCATGTTGCTCTTTGCTCTTTATCCACCTTCACTAATATTATCCCTAGACAAGAATCACTGGTAACCTAACATGCCGGTCCCAAACTAATCAGCGGCTCCTTCGGGGGTGAGCGCTACAATTTCATTTGGGTACAGTGTTGTATGACCGCGCAGGAGGGGGGTTTAAGTGCCCTGTAAGCAAGTGGTTAAAATTGTGCACCCTTGAAATGACGACAAATTTCTGTACCCTATATTTTCCATAAGAAATGTTTTAAAATCTGTACAGGTCATGAGGTAAGAGTTAAAGCGATATTAAAGCAAGTTTAAAAAAAAGTTCTACTTGCCTGTTCTGTGTAATAGTTTTGTACAAAGTAGCCCTGATCCTCCTCTTCTCCGGTCCCCGTCATTGCTTCTAGCCCCTCCCTCCTGCCCCCATAGCAAGCAGCTTGCTGTGGGGGCACCCGAGCAAGCTTGATCCTGAGCCACAGCGCTGTGTCCATTTACAGCACTGCAGCTCTATTTCTCTATATTGACTCACTTGCTGTGATTGACCTGCAGCAGGAGGCAGAGATTCCCTATATAGCCTAGGCCAGTGATGGCGAACCTTGGCACCCCAGATGTTTTGGAACTACATTTCCCATGATGCTAAACTACACTGCAGAATGCATGAGCATCATGGGAAATGTAGTTCCAAAACATCTGGGGTGCCAAGGTTCGCCATCACTGGCCTAGGCTCTCGGGCACATTGCTTGATCGAGATTGGCTCAGGTAAGTATTAGGGGGGGCTGCTGCACAGAGAAGGTTTTTTTTACCTTCATGCAAATACATGGAGGTAAAAACCTTGTGCCTTTAGAACCACTTTAATAAAGGTCCTATAATTTTTGCTCCCACTCCAACATGCGAAGCAATATGTAATGTGTGCAGCGCAATCACCGTACTAGTGCATAGGTGCCCCCAACACGTGCATTTACATTTATATGTGAGGACTAAATGTTTTTAGGTGGGGGGATATTTTAAATGCTTTGGTGGAACTTTAATTTTGTAAATTTTTTTTTTATTTTTTATTTTTTTATCTTTCTTTCCTTAAAGGGGTGGTTCCCCTAAAAAGAAACTTTTAACATTGCCTGTGTCTTCTTAATAACATTTAGAATCGGCTGGTAGTTTAAAAAAAAAACACCCGTACATACCATTTTCGGCATGTACTCTCACCGCCGCTTCCGGGTCTGGCAGTCGGGGACAGGCATCCGATCGACGCATACAGCGCGTCACGAGATGCCGAAAGAAGCCGAACGTTGGTGCGGCTCTATACGGCGCATGCGCACCAACGTTCGGCTTCTTTCGGCATCTCGTGACGCGCTGTATGCGTCGATCGGATGCCTGTCAATGAAGCAGGCCCTCCCATCCCCGGACGCCAGACCCGGAAGCGGCGGTGAGAGTACATGCCGAAAATGGTATGTACGGGTGTTTTTTTTTAAACTACCAGCCGATTCTAAATGTTATTAAGAAGACACAGGCAATGTTAAAAGTTTCTTTTTAGGGGAACCACCCCTTTAAGACTTTTTCTTATGACATGGGGGGGGACAAAAATGTGTCTGTTTCTTTAGTGTGGTGAAGCAATTGGGACATACACTCTTCCAATGGCTGCAACCCCTGTGTGTGTGTGTGTGTGTGTGTGTACCCCCCCCCCCCCCCCCCACTGCCACCTCTATACAGCATACATCAGTAGCAGCAAATAGGTTAAAGATTACTATTGTTTTTTACATTTCTCCACAAAGCTTACAGTATCTGTCTTGTCATGTGTCTGTAATTCCTGTATAGTGACTGCAGCTTTACACAGCTCCTCCTGTCCGCGTGCACGCATCACTTCTTACATCCTGTTTGCCTGTGCTGGAGGTTATAGGATCAAATTTCCAGAGACATTTATTTGTCATTGTGTTTACAAGACTTGGAAAATGGATGTTGGAAGTCCTCCCAGACTGTATTTTTCCACCACCTGCTGCACTCCCCAAGGCTCTTATTTCAGTTGGAGTGAGGACATCATCTCTATTAAAGAAATCAGTTTAATTCAGATGATGGACAATGTGACCAGAGAAGTTGTAACACACCAAGGCAGGTGGGGGGCACCCAAATCCCCCTGGTGGAGCAGAACTGGGAGTTTATTTCATAAAGATCTCCTTGTTGGAGCATCAAAGACATAAGAATTTAGGGGCCGACTCGGCTCATAAGGCTCCACCTATCCTCAAAAAAAAATCTCTTTTGGGTGGAATAACCCTTTAACAAATACTGTTATTAAATTTTGTTGACAGATTTCTCCTGTGACGGTCATCACTGGTTGGTCGCCAAGGGAAGGAGGTCAGAAACATGAGGCGCCTGAGCCGCAAGAAGACGCTGAGTCTGGTCAAAGAGCTTGATGCTTTTCCCAAGATCCCTGAGAGCTATGTAGAGACGTCAGCGAGTCGGGGAACCGGTGAGTCACATGCTGTTGTGTGCTGTCCTCCCTGACACTCCTAGTATGACAATAAACTGCACATTCAAAGCTGAAGTTTAGTACGTCCCCTTTTTTTGGGGGGGGGGGGGGATACAGTACTGAACACATTGGGTAGGTTTAATGATGTGTATCCTATTACCTGCTTCTGGTTAAAAATCTTCCTTCAATGTCTCTTCACAGCCACTGGATACTGCCCTGAGCAGCTGCCTTTCAGGGCTGTAAAGATTAACATTAGCGGTCGCTACTGAGCAACATTGTGCATCGTGTTCTGTAAATGCGTGGAGGAGATCCTGTCATTTAGTGGCTCCTCCCCCATTTACAGAAAGATGCATTGTGGGAGAGTAGAGTAATGCAAGTTCTGGGAATGATGGAGGGGGGAGGATATATATAATACACACACAATTTAAAGTGGATGGCCCCTTAAAAAAAAAAAAAATATTAAAAGCCAGCAGCTACAAATACTGCAGCTGCTGACTTTTAATATTATTACCTGTCCTGGAGTCCAGCGGCGTCCGCAGCAGAGGACGGGTGTTCGCTCGTCTCTCTGCTGCTCCCCCCTCGATCCACGGTGAGGGAACCAGGAAGTGAAGCGCTCCGGCTTCACTGCCCGGTTCCCTACGGCGCATGCGCCCACCGATTGGCTCCCACTGTGTGCTGGGAGCCGAGAGTTTCCAGCACACAACGGGAAAAACCTGTCTTTTGTCCGAGACTGTGGGCCGGAAGTGGGTGCAAATACCTGTCTTTAGACAGGTATCTGCACCCCCTCCCCCTGAAAGGTGTCAAATGTGACACCGGAGGGGGGGGAGGGTTCCAATCAGCGGAACTTCACTTTAGGGTGGAGATCCGCTTTAAAGGTACACTAAAGTCAGGTTTTAAAAAAAAAAAAAAGAAATAACAAACATGTGATACTTACCTCCACTGTGCAGTTTGTTTTGCACAGAGTGGCCCGGAAACCTGTCTTCTGGGGTCCCTCGGCGGCTGCCTGGGCTCCTCCTCGCAAAAGCTTTCCTTCTTCATGCGAGGGCGCTCGCATGGAGGAAAGCTTTTGCGAGCGCGCTCCGCCCCCCAGCGCGCCGCGTCATCCGCCCTGATTGACAGCAGCGCTAGCCAATGGCTGCGCTGCTATCAATCCGCCCAGCCTAGCCAATCAACGGCCAGGCTGGGAACCGAAAAGGATGACGTGGACGCGCCCGGGACATTCGAACGGTCAGGTAAGTACAACGGGGGCTCGGGGGGGGGCGGTGCTGCTAAATGTTTTTTTTACCTTCATGCATAGGATGCATGAAGGTAAAAAACGTGTACCTTTACAACCCCTTTAAGGATGCACTGATACCAAGCATTTGAGCGAGTATCGGTTCTTGCCCAAATGATAACGAAATTGATATTTGTGGTGCAATCTGCGCCAATACAAAATGAATGGGTGCAAATTGCAATGCAAAGAACGCATGCGATTTGGACAGGAATGTGGTGCGATTCCTGTCTGAATCACTTTTGATTTCCCCCACTGCGCGCATAGAAAGGGATTTAAGTGGCATCTACTGGGCAGTGTACAATGTTTTAGTACTAAGTGCATATCTGGTAGAAAATTAGTGCTGCTAGATGAGACGTAGATGCAGTCCACCCCCCCATCACTTTCACCCTATACCTACCGTGTCCTGGAACTTCTTCTTCAACCCTGTGAGCTCCTCCAGCAGCCCTGATTTGCTACCATCGGCGGACCGGGACAGCTATGTTGATGATTTTTCATGTGGCCAGATATGTACTGTGAGTTCCAACACTTTTTTTTTTAAACTGCCCACTAGATGGCGCTTTAATCCCTTTCTACACACAATGAAATTGCATGCGATTCAGATAGGGATCAAATTCAATCCTTTTTAATTGATGCAAATTGCACCGCAAAGTATCGATACTCCGATAAAAAAACAGTGTTGGTGCAACAATAAAACAAAAAAAAAAGATATAGATATAGATATAGATATAGATATAGATATAGATATATAATATAATGTGTGTGTGTGTGCGCATCCTTTTCAAGGGTCCTGGGCACACCTATCCAGGGCTCTGTGTCATCTTCGTTCAGCAGATAGAAAGCTGCTCCATTAATACATTGTTTTGCATTTCCTTTGTCTGACTCTGTGTCTCTTGTGTCCCCCATCCCAGTATCTCTCCTGGCCTTCACTTTCATGGGCATCCTGACAGTTCTGGAGTTCCTGGTGTATCGAGAGACCTGGATGAGATACGACTATGAAGTGGACAAAGACTTCACCAGGTGATAGGAATTTCTGAACATCAAAAAGCACAGGTTTGGGGTCGGTTCGCGCTGCCCACATGCTAAACCTCAGCTGTTTAGTGTATGGGCAGCTCTCCATTCTGGCTGCAGGGAGCTGGGGGGTAGGGGGTGTGTGAAGCATGTTTTGCCACATCTAACAGGTTTTTTTTTTTTTTTTTTTTATGACCTTTTATGTGAAGTTCACAAAAAGACACTTCAGTCATGTCACCGAAAAGGTGCATTGCGCTGCTGTACAGTGATTGTGGTGCCTTTCTGTGCTAATTTAAAATACAGTACCTTTAAACTTTTTTGACAGCTCATGGCAACGCAGAGACATCGGCCCAGAGTGTACACATGCTGCGTTATTTTGCAACTGCGGAAGGAACTATACCCAGTCTCTTTAGGAGGTGCCCTACAGCCACATGCACTGCATACAGTTTTGGAGCGCTAGTTCAGCCGGTTAAAGCAGATGGGGAAGAAAAACGCAGATCACTCTTCAGAGACCAGCAATAGCGTGAACGAGCCCTAACATTGGGGGTTATTTACGAAAGGCAAATCCATTTTGCACTACAAGTGCAAACTAGAAGTGCAGTCACTGTAGCTCTGAAATGAGGGGAAGCTCTGCTGATTTTATTATCCAATCATGTGCAAGCTAAACTGCTGTTTTTTATTTTTCTTGCATGTCCCCCTCTGATTTACATCGACTGCACTTTGCAGGTGTAGTTTGCACTTGTAGTGCAAAGTGGATTTGCCTTTCGTAATTAACCCCCATTGTTTGAAATATGATACAAGATGTATTGTTTTAGCATGGTCATTCATGTAACTGCTTCTTCCTCTTTCTGCAATAAAGGCCAGTCTTTGGGTAAAAATGTCTCAGGAGGAGACCTAATGTTTGTTTGTCTGGAACAATAAAAGCTATTCATGTTAGATTTTAGCCAGCATTTTTAAATTATTTTTTTTCAATTCTCGACCTTCTTAGTTTGACTTTTATTTATTTATTTTTTCACTGGCCTCATTTCCATGAGTGTTTTATACTTGTCTGTTTTTTCCTCCAGTAAACTTCGGCTGAATATTGACATCACAGTAGCAATGAGGTGTCAGTGTAAGTATCTTGTTCTGCAGCAGGTGGCACTGTTCTGTCTTCTTTCTGCCTCCTCATAATACAGCATCTTTTGTGTTCCCCAGATATCGGCGCTGATGTCCTGGATCTGGCCGAGACCATGGTGACGTCATCAGAGGGGCTGGTGTACGAGCCGGTAAGTGGAATAATATATTTTTTTTAACTTTTGAGGTCATATAATTTGTTTAGTTACAGAACAAGGAGCATTTTGTTATGCGTGTAGTTATCTACTATATGCTGAGATGTCCATTTTGGAAAAATGTGAACTTTAAAGCAGTCTTTTTTAGAGGGTACACTGAGAGCCAATTCCTCAGGGGTTAGTGGGGGAAAATGTCCCTTGCATTTATGATCAGAAGAAAGCCCCTACAGTGGTGGTAAGAATGGCACCACTAAAGATCATTGGTGTCATGCCTCTCACTGGGACAAGCAGTGTTTGTCCTTTTAACTGTGTGGCCATAATATAATTTAACCTTTTATAGTTAGAAAAATATAAAGTTGGGTAAGGGGTGTACCATCGTCCCTATGATCTAGTATAAATTTAGGGGACTCAGGGATTCCCTATAACCCTGAGACTCCAACAAAACAGGTGGGCGGGGAGGACTATACCGGTACAGTATGAGTTGTGGCCATAATGAAAGGGGAGGTCAATCAACCAACCACAGCTCAATAAACCCCTAAAAAAAAAATACCTGGAGGAACTCTAGGGTTCCACAGAACCATGGTTGAGAATGAATGCTTTAAAACAAACCTAGAGAAGTACAACAGGTTCACTTTGATGGCCTCCACATAGCAGCAGTTGCTCATCTTTATCCCACCCTCCAGTAAATCTTAAGACATTCGAACTACGAGACTTTGAGAGGGAGGACCAGCATTCATGGCCAATCGGGCTTTCCTGCATGCACAAGTTCTGGCAGGAAGCAAGTGGAAAAGGAGAAGAAGGATCATATCCTATCAGTCTTCTGCTGCTCCTTCACTGTCCACAAGCTGGGGGCAGAGAGGTGACCATGCTACATCACTTAATCAAACCAGTGAAAAGTTAGGTCACCAATGGGTCTGTGTCTCATAAAATACATATTGTAGGGAGTATTTCTGCTCAGTGTTGATATTTTTGTTTCGGGCTCGCAGGACAAGCAAATGTTCAGTACAAGCATAGTCTAACAAAACTGATAAAAATTAGTCACAGAGAGATCTATTGTTTTTAATCATGACGTTTTAGTTATTTAACATTGCTAATAACTGTACTATCTAATCTCCTATAGAGAAGTATACAATCCTGTAAATTTTTATTCTCAAAATCTGAAACTAAAACTGCACGTGATTATTTTTTTTTCTCTCACAAAGACAATAAAACCTAACAGCTCTTTGTAAACCTCATTTCCCAGGTGCTCTTTGACCTGACCCCTCAGCAGCGGCAGTGGCAAAGGTGAGATAGGAGCCTGAGGGGAAGAGTACTGGGAGGGGAATATGAAGCTAACAGGAATGGCTATAGTTGGAAATGTGTGTGGGGGATGCTGTATGGTGGGTATATGGGGGGTGGAATATGAGGATGGCTGCAAGGGGGGAAAGTATAGGTAGGGCAGTGTAGGGAAGGGCTGTATGAAGAGACTTATTGGGAGCGGCTATGGAGGAAAGTATGGGGATGTGGTATAGAGGGGACTGCAGGAGGGAAGGATGGGGGTGGAAGGTATTGTAGAAGTTTTGGTTGCTGTGGAAGTCGAGGATCTGTAAAAACTGCAGGATGTGTATGGGGAAGGACTGAGGAGGGATGTATGAGAAGGGGCTGCTGAGTGATGTCTCATTGGGATCCCTTGTCTTTATACAGGATGCTGCAGCAGATCCAGAACCGATTACAAGATGAGATCTCACTGCAGGATCTTCTCTTTAAAAGTGCTATGAAGAGCTCGGTCACCGCCCTTCCTCCCAGGTGAGAAAACAACCATTGTGAAAAACTCATCCAATTTAGCATCCGAAACCCATTATTTCTAACCATTGTATCTTAGAGCAGGTCTGTCGGGGAAGAACTATGTAGGTTGCAATTGTTGATGAAAAATGCAAGCTCCTGGCTATCATTCTGTACTATAGTCTATAGCCGTTTTTCCTCAATGGGGGTCCTACAAGAGGTCCCTGGGGATCTGCTACTGCAGGTGAACAAGCAGGATAAGGAAATTTCCCCTTTCGTCTTCCAGGACAGCCCTGAGATATAGCTCCTCCCTCCGGGACAGGAAACACATCAAATGTAAATCATAAAAGGAAGTCCTCCAGGCCTTCTCCTCAGTTTTTGTGTTTCCTGCCGGACGGGAAGGAGCACATTCAGGAACGTGCCTCTTGGGAGGTATTTTTTACCTTAGGCTTCAGGGCCGTGGTAGGAGACATCTCAGGACTTTCCTGACATAGATGTCGGTGGTTGCCTACCTTTTTTCCTGCAGCACTCCTCTGGCCCTAGGGGTAGAGAGCGTAGCTGGGACCACCGCTGCCGTTGCTCAGCGAGAGTCGGACCCCTGGTGACGGCGGAGAGCTTCTGTCCCCAGATCGCTGCATCCCGGACAGCGGAATAGGCGAGAGACGCCAGGCAAGCCGCATGGGTCCGTTGGACTTCCGGGAATGGCGCGGAGGGGCGGAGCTTCTGCGTTCCAGCAAGGGGAAGTGACGAATTTTCCCGGCGGAAGTGCGTCATCGGGGGGCGCCCGGAAACGTCGTTCCAGTTTCAAAAGGCGCGGCGGTGGCATTCAGGAAGCCGGAGCTGGTGTACAGGATTCAGAGCGCTGAACAAGACACCACGAGCTATGGAGACTGCAGCGGCACATCTCGATGCTGGTTCAACAGGCTCCGGTGCCTCTCAGGTAAGCTTGGTGAGAGCACATGGCTTACTCTGGGGGGCTGTGAGCCGTTAGGCTCAATACCCCCCCTGGGTAGTGAACCTTGTTGGTGGTGGGTTGGGCACCTTTCTAGGAGCCATGCACAGCGGTGTAAAGGCTTAAATTGGGGGTAATTGTTTGATTTTTCTCTGTTTTCCTAACAGGTCAAAACCCACCAGATCCCTAGAAAAAAGTGTGCCGTGTGTGGAACTAAGTTAGGCCCCAGTTGGGATAAACCTTTGTGTCCAGAATGTATTAGTAGCCTGGTGAAGGAGGACTCTGTAGCTACTTGCCATAAAATATTGTCATCTGTAAAGGATGAACTTGCGTCTACATTTCAGTCTTTCAAAGGACTAATGGACAGAATGCAAAGTCCAGCCCCTCCCTTACCCAGGGCTTCCAGCATGCCCTCCTTAACTCAGGAGGAGGAGGAAAGAGAAAGGACTCCCAGGTCTGTTGCTTCCTCACAGGCAGGTTCAGCCACAGAATCAGAGGAAGAAGAGGATTCCTCCAGGGGGGCTAGGTACAAACTATCCTTAGAGGATGTAGGGGACCTACTAAAGGCAATCTACGATACTTTAGATATTCGAGAAGAACAGGTTCAGCTCTCCAAGCACGACCTTATGTATCAGGGGTCTTGTGCAGGTAATCCCCGAGCCTTTCCGGTTCACAAATCCTTGATTGACGTGATTTTGCGGGAGTGGGAGCAGCCTGAGAAACGCCCATTCTTTTCAGGCAACCTTAAACGTAGGTTCCCATTCGAGAAGGATGCATCCCAGCCCTGGAATAAAATCCCCAAGCTGGATGCTCCATTAGCCAAGGTCTCGAGAAAAACTGATCTGGCTTTTGATGATCTAGGGTCCCTTAGGGACCCAATGGATAAAAGAGGTGATCTACTGTTAAAAAGAGCATGGGATGCCTCTTCTATTGGTCTAAAGCCTGCACTGGCAGCGTCTTGTGTGGCCAGAAATCTTGAGTGTTGGCTCAGACAGTTACAGAATCATATTTCGGCTGGTACCCCTAGACAGGAGCTGGTAAAATCTTTTCCACTCTTATTTAAAGCAGTGGGTTTCTTGGCGGATGCTTCAGAGGAATCTGTGAAGCTGGCGGCCAGAACGGCAGCTTTGGTGAATGCGGCCAGAAGGTCAGTTTGGTTGAAGACGTGGGCAGGTGATGCCGCTTCCAAACTGAAATTGTGTGGTTTGCCTTTTTCAGGAGACCATTTGTTTGGCTCAGGCCTCCAGGAGGCGCTAGAGCGCACTCAGGATAGAAAAAAGGCCTTCCCGGAGAAAAAGAAGAGGTCAGAGGGAAAACGCTTTTTTCGTGGGTTCAAGCAGCAGAACCAACAAAAAGAGAGCCAGCCCAAGAAGCATTGGGGGGGCCATAAGGGGCGGGGGAGAGGAGGAATCCTGTTCAATCCTCCTCAACCCACCCCTAAAATTCAGTGACGATTGTGTCCCAGTGGGAGGAAGACTAGGGCAGTTCCTCCCACAATGGACCAAGGCGACTTCAAGTCCATTCATTCTAGATCTAATAGAGAATGGATACAAGTTGGAGTTCGCATCAACGCCCCCCTCCAATTTCATGATCACTCAGCTTCCCAAGGACAGAGTGAAGGCAGAGGCACTAGGCCTGTCGCTAGGGGAGTTGGTAGATCAAAGGGTATTGATTCCGGTGCCCCAGAGGGAGCAAGGACAGGGAGTATACTCTCATGTTTTTGTGGTCCGAAAACCATCAGGCAAGTTCAGGATGATCCTGAACCTCCGACCCTTAAACAAATCCCTCAGGTACAAACGTTTCAGGATGGAGTCCATCTTCACAGTAGCAAGACTCCTCTTCCCCAGGTGTTACATGGCAACCCTGGATCTCAGGGATGCATACCTTCACATCCCTATCCATCCAGATTTTCAAAAGTTCCTCAGAGTAGCAGTGAGGGGGAACTCGGATGTTCGACACTATCAGTTCCGAGCTCTTCCCTTCGGTCTGGCTTCCTCACCGAGAATATTCACAAAGGTGCTGGCGGAAGCCTTGGCCCCATTAAGAGACAGGGCGATAACGGTAATCCCTTATCTGGACGACCTCCTGTTGGTGGCAGGGTCAGCCCAGCAGTTGGAAGGAGACTTAAGGGAAGCCCAGATGTTTCTATCCTCACTAGGGTGGATAGTCAATCGAGAGAAGTCCCAGTTGATCCCAGCCCAGGAGGTTCTATACCTGGGGTACAGGGTTTCCTCAGTGGAAAGAAAGATCTTTCTCCCCGAAGAGAAGATAGTAAAGGTAAACCAGGCAGTTGCCCAGTTGCAATCCACCCAAAGAGCTTCGGTCAGAGAAGTAATGAGGGTGTTAGGAATTATGACGGCATGTTTTCCAGCCGTGCCTTGGTCAAGGTTCCGTCAACGTCCCTTGCAGGAGCTCATGCTTCACTTTTGGAACGGCCTAAGTCAGGGCTTAGAGGAACAGATTCCAATCTCTTCAAGGGTCAAGAGGTCCTTGTGGTGGTGGCGAGCTCACCAAAATCTAAGCAGGGGACTAGATTGGGTCCTACCGGTAGAAGTAATAGTCACCACAGACGCCAGTGCCTGGGGATGGGGAGCTCACCTGGGGGAAGCAGTGGCCCAGGGGCCATGGTCCTTAGAGGAGGCAGGCCGCTCCTCAAACCAAAGAGAGCTTTTAGCAGTCCTCAAGACGATCGAGGTATTCCGAGAAAGGGTAGTAGGTCGTCATCTACAGGTACGCACAGACAACGCGTCCGTAGTGGCGTACCTGAACAAGCAGGGGGGTACAAGGAGCCCTGCCCTTCAGGACATATCAAACAGAATTCTTTCCTGGGCAGAGACGAACCTGGCCTCACTAACAGCGGTTCATTTAAAGGGGGTAGAGAACTCTCTGGCAGACTACCTAAGCCGTCAGCCGGTGAGACAGGACGAATGGGCACTCAACAAGGAGGTCTTTGGACTAATAGTGCAAAAATGGGGTCTCCCAGAGATAGATCTTTTTGCAACAGAAGAAAACAGGAAAGTAACCCAGTTTTTTTCAGTCCATCCCAGGGACCAGACCAGGAAGATAGATGCGTTCTCCAGCCCTTGGAGGTTCAACATCAGCTACGCATTTCCTCCAGTGAGGATGATTGCGGCAGTTCTCCAAAAATTTCGGTTAGAACAGACGGATTTAATTTTGATAGCACCCTTTTGGCCGAAAAGGCCATGGTTCTCCACCTTGAAGGAACTGGCCATTTTCCCACCGTTTCGGCTACCCACCAGGGAGGACCTGATATCCCAGGGACCCATTTTTCACCCACAAGTGAACAGATTGAACTTAACGGCATGGTTTCTGAGGAACAATTATTAAGATCTCAAGGTTTCTCAGCCAAGGTAACTCAGACCCTGTTACAGTGTAGGAAGCCTGTTACTAGGGCTATCTATAATAAGGTCTGGAAGAGGTTTTGTTCTTGGGTAAGGGAGAAAGCTCTTTCTTGCCCAGGGATACCAGCAATTCTTGAATTCTTGCAGGCAGGGGTAGACCTGGGTCTTTCACCAAGCACCTTAAAGGTACAGGTGGCCGCTCTTAGCGTGTTTCTCCAATGTTCCCTTCAGCAAAATCGTTTTATCAAGAATTTTTTCACAGCCCTGTCCAGGTCCACACCAGTGAGAGTGTCATCCTGTCCTTCCTGGGATCTTTCGGTAGTACTTAAGATCTTATCAAAAGGTCCTTTTGAACCTCTGGAGGAATCCAGTCTTAAATGGGTTACCCTTAAGACAGTCCTTTTAGTAGCAGTAACCTCAGCTAGGAGGGTTAGTGACCTAGAGGCTCTCTCCATTAGAGAGCCGTTTTTGGTAGTTTTTGATGATAGAGTGGTGTTAAAAACAGACCCCAGTTTTCTCCCCAAGGTGGCGTCAAAGTTCCACAGGACACAGGATATTGTCCTGCCTAGTTTTTGTTCCCCTTTGGGTCCTGAGTCATCCTCTCCCAATTTATTAGACGTCAGGAGGTGTATTTTGTTTTATTTGGAGACAACCAGAGAAGTCAGAAAGTCGGATTCTCTTTTTGTTAATTTTTCAGGGGTTAAAAAGGGGTGTAAAGCTTCTAAAACGTCAATAGCCAGATGGATTAGGATGACTATTCAGAAGGCATATGAGTTAGAAGGGTTGCAGGTTCCTTTTGTGAAAGCACACTCTACTAGGTCGGTCTCGAGTACGTGGGCAGAGAAGGCCGGGGCCTCACCAGAAGAGATTTGTAGAGCGGCGACTTGGTCCAGTTACACCACGTTCGCTAAGCACTATCGCCTGGATTTGATGTCGGAGAAGGATCAGGCATTTGGCCGAAGGGTCCTCCAGGCAGTAACCCCACCCTAACAAGTAAGTTTCTTGTTTATCATCTCAGGGCTGTCCTGGAAGACGAAAGGGGAAAACCGGAGTTAGGCTTACCGGTAACTCTTTTTCCAGGAGTCTTCCAGGACAGCCTGGTTTCCCACCCGGTGTTTTTTTCTAAGTAACTGGAGTTGGATGAATGTACTAACGGTGTCTTAGTATGTTATGTTTTTCAGAGCCTTCAGGATTTCTTGTATGAACTGAGGAGAAGGCCTGGAGGACTTCCTTTTATGATTTACATTTGATGTGTTTCCTGTCCCGGAGGGAGGAGCTATATCTCAGGGCTGTCCTGGAAGACTCCTGGAAAAAGAGTTACCGGTAAGCCTAACTCCGGTTTTTGCAGTGTATCTGTAAGGAAGGTGGTGGCTAAGCTGGCAGAAATAAAGGCACCGTAAAACCTGGAAGATCTTCAGAGGCCTGACTGTGCTTGTACCCATTGATAAGAGGGACACCCTCCTGTCCTACAAGAGGCAGATGCAGCAGAGAAAGCTGCCAGGGAGTGGGGAAACACCATGCAGGGCAAGTGTCTGACCATTCCCTACAGGGCTATTGCACGACCTGGCATGTGTGTAATCCCCAATAGGACAAAGATTTGACCCCCCTACAGCTGAGTTTCTCAATTGGCGTTCTTCAGAGCCCTAGTGTTCTGAAAAAGATCCCCCAAGGGGTTCCACAACTGGGGTGGCAGAGCAAAAGTATGGAGAGAAAGTGTATTCGGGAGGAAGATGGTGGCTGGGCTGACTCAAACAGAAGTAGTTTAAATCCCATAGGAAGTGTAGGGTAGGTGAATGACCTTCTACGTGGCAGGTAACTAAACCCCTGTAGGACTGTTGTCTGATCTCCACATGGCAAATGTCTTGACTCCTAAAACAGGGAATTTTTAACTGGGGCTTCACCATTGGATATTGCAGAGCACTGTGAGGAGGGGGACACTATGTACAGCATGGTTTCTTAATCACTGCAGGTACCAAGGTGATGAGAGGATGCAATATGTGGTAGAAACGGAAGCAGGGTGAGGCCTGGAGAAATGTGAGGGGTCCATACACTGTGAGAACAGTGATTTCCCACCTATAGTAAGGCAGGTGTAAAGCCCAGAGGAAGTGAAGTGAAGTGTAGGGCAGGTGTCTGACTTACAGCAGGGTATCTCCACCAGGATTCTGCTGCTGGAGGTGGCAGAGTGAAAAGGGGTTGATTTTCTAACACTGCAAAGTGCAACATCTGATACAACTGTGCACTGTATCAGTTTTTTTTATTGAAGCTTAATTTAACCACCTGACTACTGGGCACTTAAACCCACTTAATAACCAGACCAATTTTCAGCTTTCGGTGCTCTCACATTTTGAATGACAATAACTCTGTCATACAACACTGTAACCAAATGAAATTTTTGTCCTTTTTTTTTTTCCACAAATAGAGCTTTCTTTTGGTGGTATTTTATCACCTCTGCGGTTTTTATGTTTTTCGCTATAAATGAAAAAACGAAAATTTTGTAAAAAAAATGAATTTTTCTTCATTTCTATTATAACATTTTGCAAAAAAGTAATTTTTCTTCATAAACTTGGCCTAAAATGTATACTGCTACATATCTTTGGTAACAAAACAAAAAAAAATTAGATGATATTTAGTCTGGGTGAAAGTTATAGGGTCTAAAAGCTATGGTACCAATTACTGAAAATTGATCAATTTGATCACACCTGATGTACTGACAGCCTCTCATTTCTTGAGACCCTAACATGCCAGAAAAGTACAAATACCCCCCAAATGACCCCTTTTTGGAAAGAAGACATTCCAAGGTATTTAGAAAGAGGCATTGTGATTTTTTTGAAGTTGTCATTTTCCCACAATTCTTTGCAAAATCAATTTTTTTTTTTTCTATTTTCTTTCCACAAAATTTTCATATTAGCGGGTTATTTCTCACACACAGCATATGCATACCACAAATTACACCCCAAAACACATTCTGCTATTCCTCCCGAGTATGGCGATACCCCATGTGTGGGACTTTTACACAGCGTTGCCGCATACAGAGGCCCAACATGCAGGGAGCACCATCAGGCGTTCTGGAACACCCAGACCAATTCTGACATTTCTCTCCTACGTGTAAAAATTATTATCATTTATTTGCTAGAAAATTACATAGAACCCCAAAACATTATATATGCTTTTTTAGCAAACACCCTAGAGAATACAATGGCGGTTGTTGCAACTTTTTATCGCGCATGGTATTTGCACAGCAATTTTTTGAACACATTTTTTTTGGAAATAAAACTGTTTTGTGCTTTTAAAAAAAAAAACATTAAATTTACCCCAATGTTTTTGCATAATATGAAAGATGAAGTTACGCCGAGTAAATAGATACCCAACATCTCACCCTTCAATATTGCACACGCTCGTGGAATGGCGCCAAACTCCGCGACTTAAAAATCCCCAACACCGTTTTCATATGTGGGCAGGACTTGCGTGCACGTTCGCTTCTGTATATGAGCGCCCGGGAGTATTGCGCCCGGGAGTATTGCGCCCGGGAGTATTGCGCCGATGGATGGATCTGTGACTGCAAGAGTCACAGATCCATCCACAGCGCTGCCGCCATCCGCGCTTCCCCTATCGCACTGTACCGATCGGTACAGAGAGAGGAGGGAGGAACCGGCGTCATCAAATGACGCTGGTCTGTTTACATGTAATCGCGCCGTCATTGGACGGCGCGATCACGTGGTAAACCGACGCTATCAGCGGCGATTTACCGTGATCCGTGACCTGCCGGGTCCTCTGGACCCTGCGGTCACGGACATTCCCGTGTGCGCGCCCCAGGGGGGCGCGCTGGAGCGCGACTCTGGAATCACGTTATATAACGTGATCCCAGAGTTAAGCAACCACCTTGCTGCCGTTATTTTTCGGCAGGTGGTTGCTAACTGGTTAACAATTAAAATGAAATAGTGATAAGCGCTTCAAAAACAGAAAATGTGCAAACACCAAATGATAAAAAACTGATAACAAACCATAAAAAGCCTCTATTAAGCTTAAAATGGTCAAGACCACTGTGTGGATAGTGTTAAATGATCAAACAAACAGTCCCATGTAACTGGTGCATCTGTGTGTCAATGCATGACCTATTCATTGACCAATGGAAGTAGCACTAAGTGTCAAGTGGGACACTAATAGACAGTCTGTGTGAAGTGATGGAGGAATGCACTGGGTGGGATGTGATCGGAGTCTTCCCTTAAGATGCTGTGCAGAATCTATTCAATCCTTAAGGAGTGTTGTAGTCCCCTTACCTTAGGGTGGCTATATATGGGCATATAGTGCTGTATCCTGCTATATTCGTGGCCTCGGTCTCTCAATGTAGTTCCCTCTTCCTGTTTCCTTCTATTCGGGATGGTCCGGATTCAGTACTCCATGGATGGAGTGTGAGGAATGTGGAGTGAAAGAGAGAAAAAAATGCCTCCAATGGTGAAGTATATCGATGCCAAAACAGGGGGTATTTATTAAAAATCGGTGAAGGATGACAATGTTATGTCCAAACTGAGTTGGACTAGATGCAAAAATCAATTAGATAAAAAATATTTTATTTTGAATTTTTATATTTTTTATCTAATTGATTTTTGCATCTAGTCCAACTCAGTTTGGACATAACATTGTCATCCTTCACCGATTTTTAATAAATACCCCCTGTTTTGGCATCGATATACTTCACCATTGGAGGCATTTTTTCTCTTTCACTCCACATTCCTCACACTCCATCCATGGAGTACTGAATCCGGACCATCCCGAATAGAAGGAAACAGGAAGAGGGAACTACATTGAGAGACCGAGGCCACAAATATAGCAGGATACAGCACTATATGCCCATATATAGCCACCCTAAGGTAAGGGGACTACAACACTCCTTAAGGATTGAATAGATTCTGCACAGCATCTTAAGGGAAGACTCCGATCACATCCCACCCAGTCCATTCCTCCATCACTTCACACAGACTGTCTATTAGTGTCCCACTTGACACTTAGTGCTACTTCCATTGGTCAATGAATAGGTCATGCATTGACACACAGATGCACCAGTTACATGGGACTGTTTGTTTGATCATTTAACACTATCCACACAGTGGTCTTGACCATTTTAAGCTTAATAGAGGCTTTTTATGGTTTGTTATCAGTTTTTTATCATTTGGTGTTTGCACATTTTCTGTTTTTGAAGCGCTTATCACTATTTCATTTCAATTTTTACACCTGTGTTTTGTGGACACTCCAGATTGAGCCGCTACAGATTAGTTCATGTGATTCTAGTTCACTTTTGTTTACTCCTAGTAGCGCATCAGTCTTTTCCTATATATTTTAACTGGTTAACAAGCTGAAGTTAGAAGCTGATTGGCTACCATGCACAGCTGCACCAGATATTGCACTCCGGTTTTAATAAATCAACCTCAATGTGTCCAGGAGGAAGTTGGTGGCTTGGCTGGTGGAAATGGAGGTGGTGTAAAGCCCAGAAGTGCAGGGCAGGTATACGACCCCTTACAGGGCAGGTGTTCACACCCCCCACAACAGGGTATTTCAATCATTAAGTCAGGGTTCTGCCGCTGGAGTTGGCAGAGTAGCATGAAGAGGATGTAATGTGTGGCAGAAACGGAGGCAGTGTAAAAACATGGAGGAATGTGCAGGGTCCTGACTATGCCCATACACAGTAAAAACTGTGATTTCTCCCCTACAGCATGGCAAGTGTCCAAGCTCCTACAGCAGTGTTTCTAAACATCAGTCGGGGGGGTGGGGGCTTTATGCTGCTGGAAGTGGCAGAACAGGGGAAGGTGGTGGCTGGTCTTACGGACATGGTTACAATGAAAAGCATGGAAGAAATTGTCAGGTCCTGACTGGCAGGAATTTTTTTTTTTTTACGTTCATACATTTTTTAAAAACCTAATGTACTGCTGACCTGAATAACAGTCTACTTTCTAGCAGCAAGAAAAGGAGAAGCCAATTGGCTGGTGGGAGAGAACTGCACCATGTCTAATTAGACTATTCATGCGTGAGGCCCAAACTAACCATTTTCACCTGTAATTGCAGGGAACACCCACCTACAGAGCCGCTGAGCGCCTGCCGCATCCATGGGCACCTGGAAATTAATAAAGTGGCTGGAAATTTCCACATCACTGTGGGCAAGTATGTCTATCTGTGTTGCATGTCACCAGAGGCCCAAAGGAAGTGATGGAGAGATTATTAAACACATTTTATTTTTTTGTTACTCCAAAGATGTGTATCAATGCCTGTCCTATATACAGCAATGATCCCACTTATCTAGTAGTACCGAGTAGACTAGGATCGGTTCCCAGTGGATAAAAGGATGTTTAGTTTCGAAATGGTTCAAATTTGCAAAAGAATTTGCAGCAGTGTGAACTCAGCCTAATGGAGAATATTCATTGTTGGCATGTGGTCACAATTGAATCCTAAAAATGCATTAAGGGAGCAGCCCCATGGCATTAGGACTTCTGTTTTCCTATAGGTATTGCTCTAATGCAGTGGTTCTTAACTCCTGTCCTCAAGACCCACTAACAGGGCAGATTTTAAGTACTACCTTGGTGAGATGCAATACTGCAATCGCTGATCAGAAAATTATATCACCTGTGATGTATTTCAGTTATCTTGCAAACCTGGCCTGTTAAAGCGGATCTCCACCCTAAAGTGAAGTTCCGCTGATCGGAACCCTCCCCCCCCCTCTGGTGTCACATTTGACACCTTTCAGGGGGGAGGGGGGTGCAGATACCTGTCTAAAGACAGGTATTTGCACCCACTTCCGGCGGGCGACGGGTTTTTCCCGTTGTGTGCTGGGAACTCTCGGCTCCCAGCACACAGCGGGAGCCAATCGGTGGGCGCAGCGCGACTTGCGCATGCGCCGTAGGGAACCGGGCAGTGAAGCCGGAGCACTTCACTTCCTGGTTCCCTCACCATGGATGGAGGGGGGAGCAGCAGAGAGACGAGCGAACGCTCGTCCTCTGCTGCGGACGCCGCTGGACTCCAGGACAGGTAAGTGTCCTAATATTAAAAGTCAGCAGCTGCAGTATTTGCAGCTGCTGGCTTTTAATATTTTTTTTTTTAAGGGGCCATCCGCTTTAAGCCTCGTTCACACAATCTGATTACCTGACGGGAATTGTGTGATGGCAGGCTGTTGTCGGAAAGTCTGACCGTTTGTATGCTCCATCAGACAATTTGTTGGATTTTCTGCAAACAACTGTGGCTTCAAAGTACAAACGCACATGCTCGGAAGCAATGCTCACCATAACGTTGGCAGAAGTTGTCCAAGGGGGGAGCTAAAGAGCTAAAAATATACCACTTAGTTTCCTGTTTGTTGGCTGACAATTCTTTGCTGTTTGTATGCAATACAAGTTCACGGCCAAAGCCCTTTAGACGAAAGTGTGTAGGAAGGTCAAGGAATATTGGACAGCCCTGCACAGCTGCAGCAGATTTAGCGCTGTAATTGGCAATAAACGCAGTGATCTTCCTGATGAGTTTAGCAAAGCTGCAGTGTTTTCTGGTTAGCGTTTCTAATTCATAGAATTATTTTATTTTTTGCTCTTTTGACCTTTGTGTCTCAAATGTAAACATGCCGTCCATATACCGATTTTCCTGAGGAGGTCCTGTGTGTTCTAATCTGTTGTCAGTACTTGGCCAGTTTGTTTGTTTTTTGAGCACCTCATCACTTACTTTTGTATCTATCTGCAGAGCAATCCCACATCCTAGGGGCCATGCCCACCTGGCAGCTCTTGTGAGCCATGACAGTAAGTATGATCTTATTCCCTTGTTTCTCTTGGTGTTCATTTCAAATTTGAGAATAACAACCAAACTGATGAACTGACCTTCAAACCCAACACCTTTTCAAGGTTGGCCAAAAAATTACAAATCCCGGAGCCCATAGTAGAAAGCTTCAAGATGCCACTACTGTATAAATACCTGCTTTCATAGGGCTTCCACAGAGTTTTAAAAAATTGTTTTATAAAGATTTTATTTATCTTTAAATGTATCTGACTCTTATGCAGCTATTGTTTAACGGACACATTTTATTGCCAAAAATATAAAATGGTAAATCCTCATGCTTCCTGAACTGATTGGAATATTGCGGAGAGGATATGTTGGACGGCTGAAGACCCTTATTTCTGTGCACTGTGTGAGAACAGAGGTCCAGATCAAAATATCTGGGGTGTCATTTCTGGTCTCTTGAAAATATTGTTTATCTGTCTTCTATACTTCTGAGGCGCAAACCTGGAACAAATACGGAGGGGGGGTCAACATCGGTCCCTGAATTTCTCTGACAGGTGCACTTTAATGTGAAAACTAGATCTGCTGATTGCTTGCCTCTTCCCTAATTTTAGGCTACAACTTCTCTCATCGTATTGACCACATGTCCTTTGGCGAACTCATGCCAGGAATTATAAACCCCCTGGATGGTACGGAAAAAATTGCAGAGGAAAGTAAGTGGATCTTTCTTTTTAATAAAGAACATTTTTGTCATCTGCTGTACCACAGACATTTTTTCCAGTCATTGAGCAATGAAATAAGTATGCAACAATTCCTAAATATGAACTGGATTTAAAGAAACACCCACAGCAATGTCTCTGGCTTCCTTCTTTTTTTTCCAACGCCAGCAATCCTCTTCGGACAGAATAACGGTCATTCTGTCCATTTCCTGTGAGCTCAGCCCACGCCTACCCCCAGGGGTCACTTCATCACATAGGATGCTCTCCAGGACTGAGCTGCACTCGCTCGTCATTACGTGAGTGACTCTCAGTCCTGGGAGACTTGTCTGTTGTCAGGACTGCAGTATCTAATAAAGGCCACTAGATGGTGCAGTCACACATCTAACGGATGCGTCTAAACGGAACACTCCTGTGTAGGAGATAAAAATGGGAAGTTGTATCCTAAGGCCTATGTCACACTTGTGAATCTTGCAAAAAAAAACAGTTGCAGTTACACTAACCAGGGTGGAGAAACTATTCACCTGTTACTATAATATCGCTCCTTAAATTCAGCATACTGTCCCTTGTCAGAAAGTCCTTTCTTTGCACTCTAGTGATCCTGATGCTGTTCAGATGTCACTAGCTGTAAGATTAATAGCGTAACGTTGGCATTTGGTCTAATGGCATGCAGCTGAAAAAGTGTTGCTTTCTAATCATATTTTAATCATAATAATATTTTTATTTTTTTCACTGGCACCTGTGAAAGGTGGCAAAATGGGCTAATACCAGACCTGACCCTACCAGCCAAACAAGAGTAACCTCCGGTAGTCTAAGATTCAGTAGTAAGGGGAACTAATCAAGGTAGCTCTAAAACCTCACCACCAGCCATGGGTGCCAAGACTTTAGGGGACCCATCCTCACTCAAGGTACACACACTGAATGTTACTGGTGGTGCAGCTTCTTCCACGTTTGGTTTGTGTATTTGGAACAAGGACATGTCCCCTGTATCCTTGGCACCCCTGGCTGGAGATGTGGCATTAAGTAAGGGAGTATGGTTAAGCTCCTCCTGAAGTGAAATGTGTTCATTGAAAATGGGCAATTTTGACAGTGGTGTATCTCTTCACTTTACTTCAGTAGTCTACCCAGCACTGGAGAAATGATGTCTGCCATCGGAATACCTAAATGTTTTTTTTTACTTTTTTTGCAGGTAATCAAATGTACCAGTATTTCATCACAATCGTCCCAACCAAACTGCACACCCGCAAAGTTTACGGAGACACCCACCAATTCTCGGTGACAGAAAGGGTGAGTCTGCAAAAGAAATGGTTCTTCAGATAGGATTTTAATGCAGTAGAATCAAAGAATTGGAAGTAAAAAGTTCACATGTCCACCATTCAGATTGCACTTTCCTTATTTCTGTAGTAAAAAGGTGCCAAAGTATAAAAAAAAAAGAAAAAAAAAATATATCTCTGCAATTGTTTATAAATACATACAATTCCATGTTTCAAAATGTCCTATTTGGTTTAACCTGTGGCTTACTGATAGGGCTGCATGCTTCAAAGTTTGAGGGCAGCTGTAATGGGCACCATAATGATTTGGGGAGCAGGGTATCTGATCCCCAAAGTTGTAAAGCAGCATGAAAATTGGATCACTCTGGGACAGTTTTAAGGAAACCTTTCCTGATTTTATCAAGGAATTCACCATATAGGCATTCACTGTCAAGAAGCATGTGGCCCTCTTACAAGCCTGTTCAGCAGACCAAGCTTTTAACTAGAAAAGACATCCCATACATTCTCTAGAGAAGGCGTCACTAAATGGCATACGGTGGTCCGGACTGAGTGACAGTCTAGTCCGGACCGCAGCTGCACCACCCAGCAGCCTGAGTGGACTCCTCTCCTCCGGGCGCTGCAGCCATAAGGCATCACTTCCCTGTAGAGAGTGGGGGAATTGCAGTGTGGGACCTTTCCAAATACATCAGAATAGGTGGCAGAACAATCTGCTATTGGAAATTGGGCCACATGGTGTGCACCTTAGAGGGAGCTAGAGTCAGAGGAAGGGAGTGGTGTCCTAATAGCACGATTGCTTTGGGACAAGGGGACAGGTATCGCCCTAAAACCAGGTACACATTACGTGTGTTTCTTTTTTCATTCAACCCAGCAGGTTAAGTGAAAACTGACAGCTCTGGGTCATTAGTACAGCAGCTCTGAGCAATGTTAGTGCAGCATTTTTCCCTGCTGAGCTGTTGTGTTCTGACAGGGAGACAGCCCCCTGCCAGAACACTCTGGTCAGCGCCATTGACTGAGAGCGCTAATCGGGAGCCTGTTGGCTGCTGGTTTTCCAGCATGCTCGTCTATCAGACAGCCAAACCGGCTGACATACACATGGGACAAACGTCCGCCAGTTTTTATTGAACCGGCCAATGTCTCCTGATATTTGTCCCATGTGTGGCTTAAGTGGTGTACTGACATTTCCTGTAGGCCATCGGCAAGATTGCATGATTGTCAGCCTTTTTGTCCCAGCACCCTTGTGCTGTGATCTGCTACTGCTAAAGGGAGTCCCTGGTGGGATGGAATTCAATATTTGCTTGGAGCTGTTGAAGGGTAAAACATAAAAGGAATGATCTAATTGGTCATGGATAGCAGAATGACCTTTCCTCCATTTTATTTGGTAACATATGTTGTGCACACCAATGTCAGACTCGCTGACCCTCTGTCTGTGTTTTCCCGTACAGGAGCGTGCGATCAATCATGCTACAGGTAGCCACGGCGTTTCCGGTATATTCATGAAGTATGACATCAGCTCCCTGATGGTGACAGTCACAGAAGACCACATGCCACTGTGGAAGTTCCTTGTGCAACTCTGCGGCATCATTGGTGGCATATTCACCACCACAGGCAAGTTTGGGTTGCATTGTGAACATTTTATTTTATAGTCTTAATCTCCACAGCGACACAAGACGCACACTAATGCAGTTTTGTATGAAGTAATCATTTTATTGTATTTTGTTAATGCACACAATGTGACTACCTGAATCTAAGTATCGGTCTCTCAGTTTCTTTACAGGAAGGTGACAGGACAAGGAGCCGATCAGGGGACAGATAGGGGGAGAGCACAGGGTGATGGACAGACATGAGCTCATCTGTGTGCTGCTACTGTGCAGTATGGGGGGGCAGAATGGAGGCTCTTTTTGTCGCTCTGCTCTTTACTTCCTATCGGCATGCGTCTTGCACTGCAGCACACCTGATTTGGCTCCTTGTCCTACTTCCCAGTCTGAGCTTGTCTGTATATGGATTTCGGAAGGCCGATACCAAGTGCTCATACGTGGCATAATATAAACAAATGTGGGTGGAGTTGCATGAAAGATATCGTAACTCTCGCACTCTCTGATGCTTCTTCTTGGTTGCAGGTATGATCCACGGGTTGGCCGAGTTCTTTGTGGACCTTGTATGCTGCCGTTTTAGGCTGGGAGCTTATCGACCCATTGAAGTGAGTTCAGACCTTATGACCCCCATGAAAAAATAGATTCTCCAGCCTTTGATGTTGGGGCAAAGGCAGTTGCTGCTAAAATATCCAAGATGCTGTCACCTGGACAGTGATGAGGTCACATCTTTTCATTTGCTGTTGGCATCTTTTAAAGACTGGCATTTTTTTGGTACATTTTGTTAACTTGTGAAAATCAATTGGTGGGTGTTGCAATGTTTTATTTGCGCACCAGTTTTTCAAAAGCAATTTTTTTATTTATTTTTTGAAAAAATACACACTTTTTTGCAAAAAGAAATACATAACCCAATTTTTTTGGTAAAAGATGTTACGCTGAATTAATATATACCAAACATGTCACACATCAGTGCCACTGCAACAAACATGTAAACTTTTACTATCCCTGGGCGACGCTTTACAGGTTACCACTTTAGATTTACACAGGAGGTCTGGTGCTAGAATTACTGCAAGCTCCAGGCTCCTTCAGAAAATTTTCTGAAGTCAACAGCTACAAATACTGTAAATACTTAAAATTAGGACAATTGCCTGTCCTGGAATCCAGCGGTGTCACTCCAGCCGTTTTTTTTTTAAACGGCTCTCGGGTGCTGCCACTGCTATTTGTAGCTTCACAGCTGGCTCCCTACTGCGCATGAATGGCCCAGCAACAGGGGAAGGAGGGGGGTGGGCGTGCGCTCTGAACTTCCGGGTGACTTTGCCTATCAACAAGCCATTTTTGTTGGGAGAAGAAAAAAAACTGACCTTTTTATTTGTCATGGTAGGTTCTCTTTAACCACTTAAGACCCGCACCTTTAGGCAGGTAAAGGACCTGGCAAGTTTTTGCGATAATAAATATCCCCCAAAAATAAAAATTTATCGGTTGGTTTGCGCAAAATTTATAGCGCTTACAAAATAGGGGATAGTTTTATTGCATTTTTATAAATTATTATTTTTTTACTACTAATGGCGGCGTTCAGCGTTTTTTTTTTTTTTTTTCGTTTCGTGACTGCGACATTATGGCGGACAATTTTGACACATTTTTGGGACCATTGTCATTTTCACAGCAAAAAATGCATTGTTTACTGTGAAAATGACAATTGCAGTTTAGGAGTTAACCATAAGGGGGCGCTGAAGGGGTTAAGTGTAACCTCATCTCTGTTTCTAACTGTAGGGGGGTGTGGCTGTAGGTGTGACATCATTGATTGTGTTCCCCTATAAAAGGTAACACACGATCAATGACGCCGCCACAGTGAAGATCGGGGAAGCTGTGTTTACTCACAACTCTCCCCGTTCTTCAGCTCTGGGGACCGTTCGCGGGACTCCAGCGGCGATCGGGCCCCACGGCGCTTCGGACGGGGTAGCGTGCACGCCCCGGAGTGTGCGTGCGCGACCCCATGGCTGGGCTAAATAGGCAACGTACAGGTACGTTGATGTGCCCAGTCGTGCCATTCTGCCGACGTATATCAGCGTGAAGGGGTCCTTAAGTGGTTAAAATGTATATCAAAAATAAATTTGTAAGTGTTTGCAACATGTCTCACTGGGTAGAGATTATCTAAGCAAGTAAATCAATGAAGAATTTGTGTAATCTTTTTACTTGGAAATCCTTCCAGTAACGGCACTTCCTGTTACAGGCTGACAACGCTAAGCCATTGCCTCTTGAATAGCAGCAGTATTGTCAGCCTGCTGTGTGCGCTCTTTTTCCATGTGGCCCTGGGGAAGGAGAATTCATAGTCGGAGGCGTATCTAGTGAAAATAACACCTATGGCAAGCACTGAAACTGCGCCCCTGTCAATACATTTGAAACCCATCTTTCAGATAGCTGTTTTTTTTGTTAAGGTAACGGTTAACAAAACTAGTGATCTTTATCATCCCTTGTGATACCTTGGGTAGTGACATATCCTCTTTATGGAGAAATCTGGTGTTTAATAGACCCCTGATCCCTCCTCTGCCCTCCAAGGCCAGGTAAATTCAGGACCAATACTGGAAGTGATGATGAAATCTTCATCACTTAAAGCCTCAGTTTTCACAGAGGAGAGGGAGAAACTGATGTTCGTCCTTTTTCTTTGTGCGCTGTCAATCCGACCAGATGGAATGGGAGAGCCTCAGAGAACAGGGGGGCTATGGCTGAACGCAGCAGGGATTGTCCATTAGCAAAGGTGCTGAAAAGGAGATCCTGCCTATGCTCTGAAGGAGGAAAGGAGCTGCCCAGCCACTCAACAGCGCCTCCCTTCATTTGGCGCCCATGGCACTTTCCATGGCTGCCATACCCTAGATACGCCACTGTTCATAGTGGCCCTCAGTCTTACAAACCAACAAATTAAAGAAAGCAAAGAATAGGAACCTGATTATTCAGTGGCTGCAGCACTATTGGAAAAAAAACCACTCCATATTGATGCATGGTAAGATATGCAGGGCAGTGGCATACCGCTGTCATCCTGCAACAGGAAGTGCTGTTACTGGCAGGATCTCCAGCTGACATTTAGAAAACATTGATATCCTGAAGCTATTTAATGCCCAGCCCTACTTTGTCTTTTGCCTTCAACAAATATTAAACTTAATTGTGGTGTTTTTTTTTCTCTCTTTGCTAGGAGAACCACACACACAACATTTCCTCCAACCACTGCTCAGAGATTTTGCAGCCAGACCCTCCTCTGTAAATTATCAGGACTTTTGTTATAATAAACATATCTGGTGTTTTTATATATACGCTGTATCTGGTGTGTGTTGTCATTGTTGGATGATGAGTGTCTTGCCACAACGATCTGAGGAAAGAACGGAAAAATCTTCATACATGGTTATGTTTTTATATTTTAAAGCTGAACTCCTGGATGCTCTGAAAACTTAATTTAAACCTCCCTACCTCAAACACAACAAAGACCAGCAGTTTTTTTTTTTTTTTTTTTTACGTTTTTAGCTAAAATTAGATGGGAGGTCCCAGAAAGGAGAGGGTAAAGTGGCTGCCAGTCTGGCAAACCTCACAGTGAGCCATGGAAAGCGGGGAATAAAACAACATTTTCAGTGACTACAGCGATATTTGAAAAAAGGTCTCCGTATTGATGCAAAGTGAGACATGACATTTACAGAAGTGATTTTAGACATCAGTATCTGTCTGTGGTATTTTATTCGGTGGTTTGAAGGGTTATCAACTAAAATGTATGCTTTATGTACCATTGGGGGAGATTTACTTAACCTGGAGCATGGAAAATCTGGTGCAGCTCTGCACACAGAAATACTATGAAACTGAAAACATTCTTGCGTGCGTTCATTCACTGAACATCGCCCTACTGGCCAGTGCAGAGTCCCCCTCATTGTCATTTTGTATGTTGCTAAAATCACAACTGCTTACTGGCAGGTGATGAATAACAAATGTGTGTGTTCTTTTAGTGAATTGACTTTAATAATGGTTATCTGCTTTTATTTTTTATTTATTTTTTTGCAAGATTTATATCGCATTTTAACCACTAAGGCCCCTTTCACATGAGCGGACGAACGGTCCGCTAATTACAAGTCCATTTACGGACTTGTAATGTGTCCCTATGGGAGCGGATCTGTTAGCGGATGATGCATCCGCTAACGTCCGCCTACGATCCGCGTCCGTCTGGATCCGTTTTGCGGACGGAAGAAAACCCTATTTTTCTTCCGTCTGGTGGATCGGATGCAAACGGACAGACGGTCCGTTTCCATCCGATTCCCCATAGGGGATAGCGGAGGAGAGACAGGGCGGTCCCTGCACAGTGTGCGGGGACCTCCCTGTCCGCCGACAGCTGAGCGGGACCCCCCGCTGAGCCGACGGACACACACGGAGCGGACCGAAAAACTCTGTGTGAAAGGAGCCTTAAGGACCGAGCCTATTTTTCAGACTCTGTTTTACACATTAAAAACAAGTATTTTTGCTAGAAAATTACTTAAAACCCCAAAACATTATATATTGGGTTTCTTTCTAACACCCTAGAGAATAAAATGGCGGTCATTGCAATACTTTTTGTCACACAGTATTTGCGCAGCGGTCTTACAAGCGCACTTCTTTTGGGAAAAAAAATACTTTTGAATTAAAAAAAATAAGACAACAGTAAAGTTAGCCCATTTTTTTTTTTTTAAATTGTTAAAGATAACGTTACGCCGAGTGAATTTATACCCAACATGTCACGCTTCAAAATTGCACCCACTTGTGGAATGGCGTCAAACTTTTACCCTTAATCTCCATTTAAAAAAAATTGTACAGGTTACTTGTTTCGAGTTACAGAGGAGAATTATTTCTCTCGCTCTAACGATTGCGGCAATACCTCACATGTGTGGTTTTCATATGCGGGCGCTACTCACGTATGCATTTGCTTCTGTGCACAAGCTTGTCGGGACCGGGGGGCTTTAAAAAAAAAAATCGTATTTATTTTACTTGATTTTATACATTTTTGCACCGTTTAAAAAAAAAAAAAATTAAAATTTTGGTCACTTTTATTTCTATTACAAGGAATGTAAACATCCCTTGTAATAGGGGAAAAAAGCACGATGGGTCTTCTTAAATATGAGATCTGGTGCCAAAAAGACCTCCGATCTCATATTTAAAACTAAAATGCAATAAAAAAAAAAAGTATGGGCGGAAATGATGTTTTGACGCCGCTTCCGCCCTGCTATGGTATAGACGGGTGGGGGCCATCTTTCCCTCACTCATCTCCATACCCAGCAAGGACGAGGACCTGATTGCCTCTGCCGCTACCGACAGCTCCGGTAAGCGGCGGAGAGCCCCCTCTCCCGCCACCATTATCGTTTTCAGAACCGCTCACTGAAGAGATGGTTACCTCGGTTGTGGTAGCAGCTGCTGCTGCCGCCATTACCGAGATATCCATCTTTAAAGTGATGATGTGTATATATACAGTGGGCGGTCGTTAAGTGGTTAACAAAGGTGCAGTGTTTACCTATATTTGTATTTTACTTTGACAAATTAACTTTTTAAGGCCCCTTTCACATGTGGCGGATCCGTTGGACAAACGCTGTTTAGCTGGGGATCGATCCACTGATTTTTTTTTTTCTTTAACCCCACTCCAAGCAGGCGGATGACAGCTTGGTCTTCACTCACTGTGCAGAGCGGAGGCGGACAGAGTCCCACTCTGCTCTCTGGGGAAAGTGGATGGAAACTAACCGCCTGTCTGTTTTTCAACCGATCCACCAGAGAGATAGAAAATAGGACCACCATCCTCGGTTTGGCAGATAAGATCAGATAGCAGCGAGTGTCAGCCGCCATGTCACCATACATAGTAGTGAAGGAGTGTCTGATCAAGTCTGCCTGAAAGATGGACAGATTGAACAGCTGGTGTGAAGGGGCCTTATTATCTCATGTGATATTTCCAAAAAGAAAAGGGTCATGTGACCTTCATATTGCATGCGATAACCTTTAGTGAATTGATCCCAATGGGCCTACTATCTAAATATATGTATTGTTGCACCAAAAAAAAAAAGTACCTGTACGGATGTGAAAAATCGTGCTAATCCGCATTGTTACACACGGGCTGCTGCTCCCAATTTAACATCCGTACAGGTATGGGACCCCGAGTGTGCACAGGCTATATTTGGAGACCTGCACCCACACAGATGTTAAATTGGAAGATAGTGGCTGTATCTGTTTGCTGTTTCACTTCTTTTTATTTTTTTAATAACAAAGAAAGCCATACCAATACACTACAAGACAATCAAAGACTCCAGGTAGTATTCCTGAAAGCAAAAAAAAAACCACATAAGAAATGGTAATGTTTCACATGTGTCACTTTATGTATACAGTATTTACAAACCTATAATGAGTGTGTGTGTGATAGATATATATATATATATATATATCTATCTATCTATCTATCTCTATCTCTATCTCTAAAAAAAAAAAAAAAAAGTTTATATCCTTGCATCCATATATATCTAATTTCTTCACCAAAAAAAGGAGGTGGGGGGAACCCTCTTCACAGCATAGGTACCCTTTCTGATCTTCCTCCCAGCTATAGTCTAGGGCAGGGGTCTCCAAACTATGGCCCTCCAGTTGTTCAAGAACTACAATTCCCATCATGCCTAGTCATGTATGTGAATGTCAGAGTTTTACAATGCCTCATGGGATGTGTAGTTCTGCAACAACTGGAGGGCCATAGTTTGGAGATCCCTGGTCTAGGGCATGGGTCTTCAAACTATGGCCCTCCAGTTGTTCAGGAACTACAATTCCCATCATGCCTAGTCATGCCTGTGAATGTCAGCATTTTACAATGCCTCATGGGATGTGTAGTTCCGCAACAGCTGGAGGGCCGTAGTTTGAGGATCCCTGGTCTAGGGCAGGGATCCTCAAACTATGGCCCTCCAGCTGTTGTAGAACTACACATCCCATGAGGCATTGTAACACCCTGACATTCACAGACATGACTAAGCATGATGGGAATTGTAGTTCCTGAACAACTAGAAGGTCGTAGTTTGAAGACCCATGGTCTAGGGCAGTGATAGCAAACCTTAGAACTTCATTTCCCATGATGCTCAGCTACACTGCAGAGTGAAGGCGCATCATGCGAAATGTAGTTCCAAAACATCTGGAATGCCAAGGTGTGCCATTGCTGGTCTAGGGTCTACCTGGCCACTCAGCCTAAACCCTGCTCCCCATGTCCCCACACCCTCCCCAACCACCCACTGTCTCCAATGTTTGTGGAAAAGATAAGTTTGTCTGCAATCCCAACTGACATTAATGGGACTGCCGGTGATTTGCCAATATGGTTCCGGCTATCAGGATGGTTCCTGTAAGGACTGCGCAGGCTCAATCCTTGCCGACGGAAATCTCCGAACCTCGGCCGGCATCCAGGGCGACGTGGAATTTGAGGAAAGTGGCCAGTCAGCCTCATGTCCTCGCTTCGCTCAGACGGCTCGCTCCGCTCGTTCGGCCTCCTGGATCTTTTTTTTAACGTCCTCCAATCCACGGGGATGTTAAGGAATGAGCCTGGATGCCGGCCGAGGTTCGGAGATTTCCGTCGGCAAGGATTGAGCCTGCGCAGTCCTTACAGGAACCATCTGGATAGTGGAACCATACCGACAAGTCATGGGCATGCCAATGCACAGAACATCTGTTCATCCAAATGCAGGTAAACATGGGTGCAGACCATGGGTCTTCAAACGACAACGCTCCAGTTCTTCAGGAACTACAATTCCCACCATGCTTAGTCATGTCTGTAAATGTCAGTGTGTAACAATGCCCCATGGGATGTGTAGTTCTACAACAGCTGGAGGGCTGTAGTTTGAGGATCCCTGGTGTAGGCTTAGCTATACTCGTATAAGGCATAAAAGTTGTCACTACAACAGAGCTCTACTGGAAATCATCCAGTGAGGACATTTTGTACAGGTGACAACTGTTTGAGGTCAATCTCACAAACCCACCATCAAAAAAGGAAGCTTCCATAGTGAAAGATCATTAAAAAAACAAGCTTTTATTTAAAATGTGTGTCCACTCCCATTTTTCAACCTGACACTGGTGTAAATAGTGTCCTGGCCCCTGCGTTTTTTTTTTTTTTGTTTTTTTTTAGAGGTGACAACTATATCGGAGGGGATTTTTCTCAATTTGAACAGATGTAGCTTTACTGTCACAGGGCAGCTAATCTGCGCAGAATTGCGTGTATATATGTCATTCTGCATTTCTGGGTAGGTGGCACGCTAAACGCACCTCACAGTACAAACACTGGTTAGGCACACATTTAACCCTTTGATCGCCCTGATGTTTAACCCCTTCCTTGCCAGTGTCATTATTACAGTGACAGTGCATATTTTTAACACTTTATTGGTGTCACTGGTCCCCACAAAGTGTCAGACTGCCACCTATCAAGGTATTTTGATATTTACATAACACCACCCAGGAGCCAACCCTCCCTGCTTGTATCGGGGCTAAATTACAGAGGCAGGGTGCTGTGATGTTTTCAGGAAGCTATGTACAGCTATGTAAAGCTATCTTCCTGCCCCGAAACTGTTGTTATTTAAAAGTTTCATTAGCATGTTACTCCATGTACGACACTCTGCTGATCCTCATCCACCAATAATCTGCCCATTGCATAGAGAGGCACAGAGACCTGGTGATAACATCACTGGGTCTGTAAAAAGGTATGTAATGAAGATGGAAATGTTTTATTTAAAAATATAATTAGCATGTTCATGAGAAGGAAAAAGAACAGGGAAAGTGTGTGTGTGTGTGTATATATAATTATAAGTACTCTCTTTATTCCCTTTAGAAGGAAAAATGGCTTCTGGGTCCTTAAGTTGGCATAGATGACCTTTAAAGGATATTTAGTGTATTTTTCTTAACTGTGTGTTTTCTAAACTACTCCTACTTGCAAGGAGCAAGTAACTTTTCTTTCCTGTTGCACAGGATTTAATATTTAGTTGTGACTTTGTATAAGAACAAGGTGGGTGACCTCCATTCTTGAAAAAGTGGACATTCTAATAATCTGTTATTTGTAGCAGCAGTCAAAGAATTTAAAATAAAAATCTGAGACTGACAGGTAATTTGCTCCCAGCACTCTCTATGACTTGTGTGTGTTGTATTTTCAACTCGCTTAGCGCAGCTGTGAATATACGGTGTTTAGGGCGGAAGCCCACCCAGATGGCGGATTACTCTGAAATATTTTTCACAGCGCTTTGTTGATCTTTAAGTGCACACGGTGTTCATGCCTGTCGTGACGATGATTGTGTAGTGGCACCAGGGGGCGCTGCTCACCTCTGCATTGAAATTAGTTGCGACGCTCTTGGCTCCCTTTTTTTTTTTTTTTTTAAAGAAGGCCGTGCAAAAAAAATTACAGGGTCCACTTAATAAGTAGCAACTACCGCAAATTAAAAAATGGCATGTTAGAGAAGAAAAAAAATATGTGGAAAAAAACTAAACCCAGCTTTTGGATGGTTTGATTAGGCGTTTTCACTTAGTGACCATACCAAAATCGGGGTTTAACCACTTCAGCCCCAGAAGGATTTGCTTTAACTGACATCTGTGTGGTTGTGAGACACTGTACCCAAACAAACATTGGCATTATTTTCCCACAAATAGAGCTTTATTTTGGTGGTATTTGATCACCTTTGCATTTTTTTTGTGCTATAAACAAAAAAGCGTCAATTTTAAAAACTTTTTTTTTCTATAATAAATATGCCTAAAAAAATATACATATCTTTGGTAAGATAATAGGCGATAGATTTTGTCGTTTTTTTTTTTTTTTTTTTTTTTTTACTAGTAATGGCAGCGAACTGTGATTTTGTGGCAGACAGATCAGACACTTTTTTTGGGACTATTGACCTTTTATACAGCAATCGGAGCTAAAAATAGCCACTGATTAACTGTATAAATGTCACTGGCAGGGAAGGTGTGTTCCCTAGGCGTGTGACTGATTGGGGGAGGAGACATATCGTTGTTCCTACTTCAGAACACACAATTTGTCTCCTCTCCCCTGACAGAACTGGGATTTGTGTGTTTACACACACACAGATCCCTATTCTCGTACTGTCAGTAGTAATCGCGGGTGCCTGGCGGACATTGTGCCTCCATACTGTGCAAAATGCACAGTAAAAAAAAAAAAAAACACAACATACAAAACACCAACATGTCCCATTAGCCACATATAGCACAGTCCATTTAAATCAATAGACTGGCCTATGCATTTCACATGAAAAAACGAGCCACAAAACGTTTACTCCTACTATGCTAGATGGGAATGGAGCTTAAAGGTGAAATCAGTGCGATGAGGCTCAATTCACATCTGTGCATCTCCTTGCATTTCAGAAATGCGCTGCACCAAAAATCGCAGTAACAATGCACCAAGCTCCCCTTTAAAAAAAAAAGTTCTGAAGCCTCTTTGGGGCGATTGCTGCCCTACGCAGCACATTCAGGTGGATGGGCTGCCCTATGTGTGATGAGTGAAAATGTGCCAAAATGCCTCCCCACCTTGCTGAAAAGAAAAAAAAAATGCGTGGGAATTGCGAATGTGATCGGGGTATGACAGCTGAGTGTTTCTGTCCACTCAAGGACAACTTTTTTTTTTTTGAAAAGCTCCACCTTTTATCAATTAAAAAAAAAATATATATATATATATATACACACACACACACACACACACACACACACACACACACACACACACACACACACACACACACACACACACACACACATACCGTTTCTGCATATTGTGACGCGTCAGGAATGTATTCATGCAAAGCTACTCGTTTCCTTAGAAGTATATTAGGTTCTGGTCTGGCCAGAAACCACCAAATGGTCTAGAAGTATTTTTTGGTTGTAGGAGGAAACCCATCCATCTACTGGAGAACCTACAACTTTCATGTACACAGTTTGCCTATTGGGAAACGTCCCTAGTGCCCATGTGTCCATCCCTTGTCGTTGCCAACCTCTGGTAAAATATTTGGTGTTTTCAATGCGCCATTCTTTGGGGGTCTCATTTTTCTTCTGGGAGGCAAAATACAATCCCCCCACCCGGGCGGGGGCAGCTTTGATCTCCTCGATGTAGGTGGCTGCAGGTGTTTTGTTTCCGCTATAAATCAAACGTTAAATACAGCCTGAAAGATCTGCTCTAATCCGTCAGGCTCAGGCCTCAGGATCACGGAGGCCCCTGTACGCCCTGCGGTTTTTAATGCAGGCCGGGCATTTCGTTTTCTGCCTTTACGGTGCTATTTTTACAGGCATAAATATTCTTTTTTCTTCCTTCTGGAGTGACACTTTTTGGATGGAGTCGAGCGTTGCCGATGCCAGTGCGTGATATTCCGCAGATAGGGCTCGCTCCGGATCTGCATAAACACATTTGGAAAGATTTACAAGGGCGCAAGCGGTTTTAAAGGCCTTTTAAACTGACAGCCACATCCTCTTCGTCGCGGTGCGTTATTTTAGGGAGCAGAGCTAGCCAAGAGGACAAAGTGCTGCTATTACGAAGGTGGAGAGATAACGGTCGATGGCTACACTGTGGTCTAAACTAAACTGAGTGAATTAAAACAGCTTCACCCAAAGAGGTTCTTTCTTTCTGAGCTTCGTAGGAAAGATTGCAAACACTCTAAAGCCTCGTACACACGATACGATTGTTGGACAACCGAGCGTCTGATTTTCATCAAAAGAAGCGTGTGCCAGGATCCCGTCTTGCATACTAACGTTACACAAATTGTCATGCCACAAACACGAACGTAGTGACATACTACGAGGAATTTCAGCTCTTGAGCGCCACCCTTTGGGTCCCTTCTAATAATTTTGTGTTTTGGTGAGCATTGATTCTGCGCATGCGTGTTTGTACTTTCAACGTTTGTGTACTGACCATACGAAAATCTGACGTGGAGCTGTCGTTTGACAAAAATTCACTAGCCTGTCATCCAACATTTGTTGTCGGAAAATTGGCCAACAGTTGTCAAAAGGAGCGTACTAACCATAGGAATTTCAGACAACAGTCTGTCAACAGACAATTTGTTTCTGATTTTCATACTCTTCTGCAGATTTTCATCTTTAGATTTACCAAAACCATGTAGTGTAAGGGCCTGCCTGATTGCAAACAAATGTAACCACTTCAATACTGGGCACTTTCACCCCCTTCCTGCCCAAACCATTTTTCAGCTTTCAGCGCTGTCACACTTTGAATGACAATTGTGCGGTCATTAATTACTTTACCCAAATAAAATTTTAATATTTTTTTTCCCACAAATAGAGCTTTCTTTTGGTGGCATTTGATCCCCTTTGCGTTTTTAATTTGTTTTGCTATAAACAAAAGAGCGACAATTTTGAATAAAAAAACGATATTTTTTACTTTTTGCTATAATATCCCCAAAAATATATAAAAAAAATTAGTTTCCTCAGTTTTGGCAGATACGTATTCTTCTATATATTTTTGTTAAAACAAAAATCGCAATAAGCGTATATTAATTAGTTTGAGCAAAAGTTATAGCGGCTACAAAATAGGCGATAGATTTATAGCATCTTCGGATACATCGGACACTATTTTGGGACCATTCATATTTATACAGCTATAAATATGCACTGATTACTGTGTAAATGTGACTGGCAGGGAAGGGATTAACACTAGGGGGCGCTCAAGGGGTTACCCTAGTGAGTTATTCTAACTGTAGGGGGAGGGGACTGACTGGGGGAGGTGACTGATCTGTGTCCCTATGTACAAGGGACACAACATCTGTCTCCTCTCCCTGACAGGCCGTGGATCTCTGTGTTTACACACAGAGATCCACGGTCCTGCTCAGTTACTGGGCAATCGTGGGTGCCCGGCAGTCATTGCGGCCGCCGGGAACGCGCATTGGGTTCCCAGTAATGCGGCGGGGGCAGGCGCGCCCCCTAGTGGCTCGGCAAGGCGTGGACATTATATGACGTCCTCCCAGAATGAGAGGATTATTGTGCCGCCGTCAATTGATGGTGGCCGGTAGTAACGTGGTTAAACTCTTATGGTTTTGGTAAATCTAAAGACGAAAATTGAATGGTGTGTATGAGGATTTAGGCCTTGTTCACAAAGGTGGCTGGGGGAGGGATGTAAAAACAGGTGCCTTAGCCATGTTTTACTAACCCCCGCCGCCAACCTAAAGGGGAACATATCACAGCCATGATACTTTGGTTTGTGGCTACAAAAAAATATTATATTCCCTGTCGTAGAAGTTCCTCCAAAAGTTTAATAACAAATTCAATGGATAAATATGTTTTTTGACTTTTGTTTAACTTAAACACGTTGCTAATCGCATTAGAAATGTGTTTATAGTTTAAATATTGATATTTGCATCGTTTAGCACAAAAAATAAATTGTAGGTACTTTTTTGCAGTGCCAGTAAAGAATGTGGATCTGTCAGTAAATTTTATATGATTCTTCCCTGCCCCATCCCCATGCTAACATAAAAAAAAAAAAACACCTTTCCTTTCTCTCTACATTACATACCTTATTTTAGACCCATCATCACTGGGTCTCTGTTCTCCTCTATGCAATGCAGGCAGGTCATGGCTGGTGGAATGGGCTGGCAGGTTGCTTCCTGAAAACATCACAGCACCTTTCCTCAGTACTCCCAAAAGTCATCAATGGGTCTGCTCTTAGAAGGAGTTACGTGAAGGTTTCTATTTGTTTGTCTGAACAAATTTCTCTTTACTTCCTCTACCGGTGACACCACAGGAAGTAAGGAAATTTCTCCAATGGGGGAGGAAAAAGGCTTCAAATAAAAGCTGGCAGAGGCTCCAACTCCGTTAATACAAAGTGTGTTAGAGGGTCTGTGCACCCAGTGGAAGGACCAATCTCACCACTGTATGGGCTCATTGTCACCTTCAAGCATGAAGACCTGCTTCTATGGCTGCCCATACCGTTACAAACCCATGTTGTCGGTATCATGGGTTGTAGGTGTAAGAAATAAAGGTCCAAGATGGCACATCATTCTGTTCCATCACTCAGACCGGCTAGGCCTAATGTAAGGGTTATACAAGGTATGTCAGCATTGCTGGCTCCCTTCAGTGCTGGTCATGTGACCTATGAGACGTGTGCTCTGTACAGAAGGGAGCGCGGCATAAATTACATTGGCTGATATTCCCTTTTAACATGGCTCTTGTGATCAAATGTGTAGGCTCCAGTGCCAATTTGTAGTCCAAGGGCCACATGTGGCTCTTTGTTTTTGAAGTGCGTCCCACAGGCCACGGGGAAGCCTTTTATTACTTTCAATTATAGTCATCTCTAGCAGTTCCATTTAACATGTCTCCGTCTCCTAAAGCAGTGGTCTCCCTTTGCTTGCACTTATTTGGCCCTTGGGGCACTATTCCTCCCACTGATACAAGATACTATTCTGCCAACTGATATCAACAATGGGGCACCATTTCTTCCACTGACACCAACAATGGGGAACTATTCCCTCCATTGACACCAGCGATGGGGCACTATTCCCTCCACTGATACAAGATACTATTCTGCCAACTGATATCAACAATGGGGCACCATTTCTTCCACTGACACCAACAATGGGGAACTATTCCCTCCATTGACACCAGCGATGGGGCACTATTCCTCCCACTGATAGGAGACACTATTCTGCCAACTGATATTAACAATGGGGCACCATTCCCTCCATTGACACCAATAATGGGGCATTATTCCTCCCAATGATACCAACGAGGCACCATTTTTCCCATTGATGCCAACGAGGCACCGTTTTACCAAATACCAATACCAAATGTGGTGATGTTTACTCCCACTGATGCCAGAAATATGTTCAACTCCCATAGCCACATAGCTATGATGAAGCGCCGATACCCCAGTGTGAAACGCGTCAGCTATTCACCCCACTGTCTGCTGTGACTTGTAGTGGTGTTTCCATTTTTTACCATTAAAGGCAACTTTTTAAGAATTTCGTGGAAGTGCGGCTGTCCAGTCTTTTCACCAGTCTTCGCTTTGTGCACTGCCTGAACCCACGCTTCTAAGAGGACACTGATTGCTGAGTGCACTCACCTGGAGCAGCAGTTTCCCTTTTCTCAACATATGAGTGGAGCTGAATGGGCATGCACCCGAAACTGAAGAAATATTCCCTCCACTCCGACCAGCACACGATCATCAGAAAGGGGCACAGATAATGGAAAAAACACCACCCTAAGCTAGAAGGAGTGGTGGAGCGGGGGTGTGGTATTTAGATTTTTTTTATTAATTCTGCACTGACTGTCTTTGAAATTGCCCCAGACCCTGTTCAAATCCAATCTGGGGACAGACTTGGTCCAGGGACAGTGTCCTCAATCCTGGGACTGTCCCCGGACGCCAGGGATGTCTGGTCACCCTATTATATGTGGCCCTTTGGAGACATCGGGGGCTACATTTGCGGCCACCTATACCTTGTAAGTTGACAAGCACTGGCCTAGGTGATCAGATGTAGCCAACACTGGAGGGAGCGTGCAGCAGCAGCATGTTCTCCAGGACAAATTAAGTATCAGTGTGTGAAATATGGGAAACTCCTTTTCTATCTATCTGTGTTCCTGTGCCCCCAGTACTATCGTTTTTACATATCTTTGTCTTGGAGGGGTCAATATAAGTGACAGTTAGGGATGAACTCCGCATTCGATTCGAACGTATGTTCGACTCGAACATTGTCTGTTCGTACGTTTGATGAAATTCGAACAAAACGGGTCGTTCGCGCCAAATTCGAGTGATGCGCAACAGGCCATAATTCACTGCGGCATTGCGCGCTGATGATTGGCCAAACATGCACTATGACCCTACAAGCTTGGCCAATCACAGCGTGCAAAAAACGGAGAGCCATAATTGGCCAAAGCCAGGATGGCTTTGGCCAATTATGGCTCAGGGCTTTAGCACACGCCCCACACTATATAAGACCGCCTGCTGGGCGGCCTCGTGTAGTGTGTTCCGGCGCTGAACAGAGATCAGTCAGAGAGACAGAGAGATTGTCTTTTTATATAGCTAGATAGAGCAGGCAGGCAGGCTAGTCAGTTTAGCTTAAAGTGGTTGTAAACCACTTTTTTTAACTTTTACCTACAGGTAAGCCTATAATAAGGCTTACCTGTAGGTATAAAGAATATCTCCTAAACCTGTACGGTTTAGGAGATATTCCCCTCGCAATGCGCCGCTGATTGCAGCGGCGCATGCGCAGGGAGGAATCCACGGCGAAAGAACCGGCATCCGCCAGACCTGGCCGGATTTAAATCTCCCGCGCGCACGTGCGGGAGTGACGTCATCGCCGCTCCAGCCAATCACAGCGCTGGAGCGGCGATACCTGGAAGACACGCCGAGTCAAGATGAGATCTCGCTCAGCGTGGACCAGGTAAGTTCCCTACACCTCGTTCCGAGGTAAGTATTTCATAATGAGCTAATATGCCTTGCAGGTCTAAAAAAATAAAATACATTTTTTTGCGGTTTACAACCGCTTTAACCACTTTAGCCCTGGACCATATTGCTGTCCAATGACCAGAGCACTTTTTGTGATTCGACACTGCGTCGCTTTAACTGACAATTGCGCAGTCGTGCGACGTGGCTCCCAAACAAAATTGGCGTCCTTTTTTTCCCACAAATAGAGCTTTCTTTTGGTGGTATTTGATCATTTTTGCGGTTTTTATTTTTTGCGCTATAAACAAAAATAGAGCGACAATTTTGAAAAAAACCCAATATTTTTTACTTTTTGCTATAAGAAATATCCCCCAAAAATATATAATTTTTTTTTTTCCCCTCAGTTTAGGCCGATACGTATTCTTCTACATATTTTTTGTTAAAAAAAATCGCAATAAGCGTTTATTGAATGGTTTGCGCAAAAGTTATAGCGTTTACAAAATAGGGGGTCGTTTTATGGCATTTTTATTAATATTTCTTTTTTACTAGTAATGGCCGCGATCAGCATTTTCATTTTTCAGTACTGAGACATTATGGTGGGCACTTCAGACACATTTTTGGGGCCATTGGCATTTTTATAGCGATCAATGCTATAAAAATGCATTGGATTACTATAAAAATGCCATTGGCAGTGAAGGGGTTAACACTAGGGGGCGGGGAAGGGGTTAAGTGTGTTCCTGGGTGTGTTCTAACTGTATGGGGAGGTGGCCTCACTAGGGGAAATCACTGATCTTCTGTTCATACATTGTATGAACAGAAAATCAGCGTTTCCCCCCGCTGACAGGAACGAGAGCTATGTGTTTACACACATAGCTCCCGTTCCCCGCTCTGTAATGAGCAATCGCGGGTGCCCGGCGGCGATCGTACCCGCCGGGCATGCGTGCGGGACTCGGGGGCGAGCGGGGACGCCCGCGCGCCCCCTAGCGGCCGCTTTAAAGCGGACATATAGCTACGGGAGTGCCACCGCCCCGCAGTAATATGACGGCGGGCGGTCGGCAAGCGGTTAATGTTACAGTGTGTAGAGCAGGGATCCTCAAACTACGGCCCTCCAGCCGTTGTAGAGCTACACATCCCATGAGGCATTGTAACACGCTGACATTCACAGACATGACTAGGCATGCTGGGAATTGTAGTTCCTGAACAACTGAAGGGCCGTAGTTTGAAGACCCATGGTGTGTAGAGGATACATATACATCCCTAGGAGTTGTACATATATTTATACACTGTATAGCTTAGATAGATCAGTTCTAACTTCTTCCTAATTTACTGGGAGGCAGGTGATTGTGCTATTTAACCACTTAAGGACCCCCGCACGCACATATACGGCCACAACATGGCTCGTACAGGCACAAGGGCGTAAATTTACGTCCCCACCTTCGTGCGGTTCGGGGGTCCCATCGGGACCCCCTCCGCGGCGTGCGGGTGTCCCCCTGGCTCCGGGAGTGATCCGGGACGAGCGGGCGGATGTCAGTGTTTACCCGCCCCCCCGCGATCGCTCCCAGCCAATGCGCGCGCTCCCCCTTTGTGTCACTTCCTCCTCCTGTGTAAACACAGGAAGGGGGAAGTGATGTAATCTCCCATCGCAGCAGTATTTCCAACCGCTGCGATGGGAGAAACACCTCACAGTAAGTCCTGCACCAACACTACACTGACATACACACACATAGGCATACTTAACCCCTTGCGATCTGCCCCCCCACCCCCCCTGTCACAGTGTCACTGAATGCAGTGATCTAATCACTGCATTTAGTGTCAGTGTGACAAGCAGTGTAAAATCAGTTAGTGTTAGGTTCAGGATAGCCCCCCCACCCCCCCTAATAAAGTTTTAACCCCCTGATCACCGCCCTAGTTAACCCTTTCACTCCCTATTGCCAGCGTCACTAAGCGATCATTTTTCTGATCGCTGTATTAGTGTCGCTGTTCCCGCTAGGTAGCTATTTTTTTTATCGCGATTTTATTTTTTTACTAAAGACATGTGGCTAAATAAATTTTGGCCTAAATGTTTGACTAAAATTTAGTTTATTTGATTTTTTTTTAACAAAAAGTAAAAAATAGTGTTTTTTTTTCAAAAATGTCGCTCTATTTTTGTATATAGCGCAAAAAATAAAAATCGCAGAGGTGATCAAATACCACCAAAAGAAAGCTCTATTTGTGGGAAGAAAAGGACGCAAATTTTGTTTGGGAGCCACGTCGCACGACCGCGCAATTGTCTGTTAAAGCGACGCAGTGCCGAATCGCAAAAACACCTTGGGTCATTTACCAGCGTATTGGTCCGGGTCTTAAGTGGTTAAAGACGTTATCACAGGTATAGGCACCCAGCAGGTACAATATTTAAAGGAATTTTTTATTTTTTTATTTAAGCATCATTAAAATCACTGCTCCTGGAGCAGTGATTTTAATGATGCTTAAATTAAAAAAAAAAAAAAAAAAAGAAGAAGAAAAATTCCTTTAAATATTGTACCTGCTGGGTGTCTATAGTTTGCCTGTGAAAACATCTTTGAGAACCCGGGTCTTGCCCGAGGGAACATGTATCAATGGAAAAAAAGTTTTAAAAACTGTAATTTTTTCATGAGTCCTGCTCCTGGAAAAAACGACCGTTTTTTAAAACTTTTTTCCATTGATACATGTTCCCTGGGGCAAGACCCGGGTTCTCAAAGATGTTTTCCAACAATAACTTGAATATTGGGCTTTAAAATTATCGTTTTTGAATTTGAACGTTTGAGTCCCATAGACTTCAATGGGGTTCTAAATGTTCGCGCGAACGGTCGGTCTGTTCGAACGATCTGGTGCGAACCGAACGCGGGGGTGTTCGGCTCATCCCTAGTGACAGTCATAAAACCTGGAAAAGCGGAGCTTCTTTTTTAAATGATCAGTGGCGTCTGGTCGGTTGCTATGGGTAAGCGTCTGCCTTGCTCCCATATGCTCAGGTGTGTCTGCGGCGCACACACTTTGTCAGTGGCGTTGGCTGCGGTCGCTGTGTGTTTGGGTTTCTCAGGCTCCGGCGAGCACGCGGATACTTGTGGATCTTTGCCTCTCTCCCTCGTAACCACTTGTGGTACGTGGTCAGAAGCCGCCTCCACCTCAGCGGCAGAGCCTCCCCCAGGGAACAGAACTGGGGGCAGGGCACAGGGCAGAGCCCCGTACACTTCCATCCCTGTGCTTTCTGTGTCCTGCTACATTGGCTGGAATGATGATGACAAAAATCTATGCATTTTATTGCACTTTGCATTCCCTAACAATGCAAGCTGATATGTTGTACTCATTATACTGGGCTGCAATAGTCTTCCTCCAGCCATTGGGGAACTACAAGGCTCAGCATCCCTAGCCCTGACAATTTCACATTACCTTATTATTATTATTATTATACAGGATTTATATAGCACCAACAGTTTACGCCGCTCTTTACAATATAAAAGGGAGACAATACAGTTACAATACAATAAAATACAAGAGGATTAAGAGGGCCCTGCTCAGAAGAGCTTACAATCTAATAGGGTGGGGCAGGTGGTACAAAAGGTTGTAACTGGGGAATGAGCTGATGGAAGTGGTAAAAGATTAGTTGGAAACGTGATAGGCTTCCCTGAAGAGGTGAGTTTTCAGGGATCGCCTGAAGGTAGCAAGAGTAGGGGATAGCCGGACAGGTTGAGGTAGTGAGTTCCAGAGGATGGGAGAGGCTCTGGAGAAATCCTGGAGACGAGCATGGGAGGAGGAGACAAGAGAGCTTGACAGGAGGAGGTCTTGAGAAGAGCGGAGAGGACGGTTTGGGATATGTTTAGAGACAAGATTGGTGATGTAGCTTGGGGCAGAGTTGTGGATGGCTTTGTAGGTTGCCTTGACTTACCTTTAATTAAGTTGGACTCCAGGCAAATATAAAAGACACAACCTAATGCAACTCTGTAACCACTAATACAGCATTCATTTTATTTATTTTATATGATTAGTATAAGCACTTGAATCCTACCTGGGATCGGCCTCTTATAGTTCTGGAGTGTGAGGGGAAGAAACGACACAAGCAGCTAATCGGTTTAAGTTCTGATAAGAAGCATGCTGATAGGAGAAGAGAGCAGAGTAACAGAGAGATGAGTTCATTACCTGTCTGGTCACAGGCTGGGGGCAGGTTCAGGACAACCTAAGGAAGTTGGATGAATGATACGGACCAACAGACTGAGGACATCTAGTGGTAGAAAAAAGTATTAAGTGTGCTTTACATTTTTATCGTGGTATTTTGGCTAGAGTTCTGCCGTAACTCTGGATTAACTATGGAAATCACACTTTAGGATTAAAATAGAATTTAAAAGGAAGTGATGAGGGGTTACGACCTTTGCCACATTTATTGGCAGTTAACACGCCATTCAAATAGCAACAGAGTTTACAGAAGGAACTGTAGTGGGATTGAAGCAAATTACATGAGATATGTCACAATAAGGTACACCCCCTGTCAAGTTTTTATTGCTGTCTCTGTGGGATTTACTCCTTTTATGTGTTCTGTGTTGGGGTTGAAATACATTCCAAATATTTCAGTTGTCACCAGAACAGGAATAGAGGATAAATCTTCCAATGGAGAATTTTGTTGCAGTGCCAACTGTGGAAAAGGAAATTTCCCTTTTAATCTCTTTCCTCTCACTTCTTGTTAAAACCTCAATTTTTTTTCTCTCTGTCCCCTTGGACAGGCATTTTTAAAAAACATTTTCTTCATGTAACTATGAACTTTTGCCTCTTTTGCCTCTTCTCCGAGCTGAGCAGTGCCTACATGATAATGTCAACGCCACTCTCTGTACTAGTACAGTATAAATGGTGTCCTGGTGACAGTTCCTCAGGGGTGGGGCCATGACACCCTGCAATCTCAGGAGTCCTCAGTCTTCTGGAATGAGTGACATTGGGCATCATTCATCCTGGAAGACTGAGGACATCTTGTGGCTAAAAAGAGGTACCACGACAGTTCCATATTAAAGATGAGTATTGCAGCCTGAGCTGTTTTTTAACTGCTTGCTGACTGCCTCACACACTTATACGTCGGCAGAATGGCACGGGCAGTCAAAGCAACATACATTTACGTTGCTTTGAATCTGCCGCCTAGCGGGACCCGTGGACCTGATGTCCGCCGGTTTCCCGTGAACGGGTCATAGAACTGAAGAATGGGGGGATGCCTTTGTAAACAAGGCATCTCCCTGTTCTGCCTAGTGACACAACACTGATCGACTGCTCCCTCTCATCAGGAGCAGCGATCAGTGACATGTCACAGTAAGCCCCGCCCCCACAAAGTTAGAATCACTCCCTAGGGCACACTTAACTCCTTCCCCACCCCTACTGGTTAACCCCTTCACTGCCAGTCACATTTATACAGTAATCAGTGCATTTTTTATTGTATAAATGTGAATGGTCCCAAAATGGCGTCAAGTGTCCATTGTGTTCGCCATAATGTCACAGTAACGATAAAAAATGCAGACCGCCACCATAACTAGTAAAAAAAAATTGTAATATTAAAAATGCCATAAAACTACCCCCTATTTTGTAGACGCTATGGCCACATACATTGGCGCACATTTATGCCGCCGTAGCGTATCTCTTTTACGCTACGCCGACGCAGCGCAGAGAGGCAAGCATGGAATTCACAAAGCAAATGCTCCCAACTCTGCACTGGCATAGCGTATATTTTGTAGGTGTAAGCCGGCATAGGTGGAAGTGGGCGTGACCCATGCTAATGAAGCATGACCCCATGCAAATGATGGGCCGGGCGCCAGACAAGTACTTAAACCGAACTGCACATGCGTCGAGACGTGGACGTATCCCTGTGCGCATGCGCACAACCACGTCGGAACAACTGCCTAAGATAACAACTGCCTAAGATACGCCGGATCACTGTGTACGCCGTTAACGTAACCTACGCCCAGCCTGACCCACGTCGGCCCATATTCACAGACGTCCAACATACAATAAGTAGACTTGTGTTTCCTGGTCCATACCTTTTGCATGGGTTTTGCATGGGTTGCGCCAAACGTAAAACTTACGCAAGCTGCGTAAATCATGCGCCGGGCGCAAGTACGTTTGTGAATCGGCGTATCTCCCTCATTTGCATATTTGAATAGAAAATCAATGGGAGCGCCACATGCATCCAGCATAAATATTCGCCCACTTGCCGGCGTAGGCAAGTTACGTCGGTGGGATGAAGTCTGTTTTTAGTCGTATCTTAGTTTGTGGGTCTGGCGCACAGATACGATGGCGCAAATTTGTACTTGCGTGGCGTATCTGGAGATACGTTGGAGCAAGTGCTTTGTAAATCCGGGCCTATTACTTTTGCGCAAACCAATCAATATACGCTTATGGCGTGTTTTTTTTTTTTTTTACCAAAAATATGTAGAAGAATATGTATCAGCCTAACCTGAGAAAAAATGTGCTTATTTAAAAAAAATGGGGGCTATTTATTATAGCAAAAAGTACAAAATATTGATTTTTTTTCAAAATTGTCGCTCTTTTTTTGTTTATAGCGCAAAAAAAATTAAAACCGCAGAGGTGATCAAATACCACTAAAAGAAATCTCTATTTGTGGGGGGAAAAAAGGACGTCAATTTTGTTTGGGAGCCACATCGCACGACCACGCAATTGTCTGTTAAATCGACGCAGTGCGGAAACGCAAAAAGTGGCCCGGTCATTTGGCAGCCAAATGGTCTGGGGCTGAAGTTGTTAAGCACCTGATATAAAAATAAAAGTTGAGCCCAGAGTCCAACTTTAACCTGTTTCTGCCATTTTTGGAACACCGGGACCAATTGATGGGTGAGTTGGGTAGTTTATGAAATTGTTTTAAGCCGTTTACCCAGGAATCTTGACAAATACAGGAGCCTTGGCTTGTGCATCAGTAGAGAGTCATAGGCAGTAGCTATGATGTCATCATGGTGATGTTTACTCTGAGAAATATTGTGCAGTAAAATAGCTGGTGATTAAGGAATGTCTGTAATATCTTTAGCATTAATATCCACAACAATAAAAACCCCTGTATTACCGGAGGAGCAGACTAGTCCAAAATCAGGGTAGTATTTTTTTCAAGATTAGTCCTCAAAGGTTGTCACTTACAGGTAAGCCTCTTCTTGTAGACGTGGAGCCCTTCCTTTCATTAGTGGTTAACACCAGGTTCATGGTATGGTCCATATAACGTATGTGTGCTGCTGTATGTTGTGTAGGAACGATGTAAAATGTTTTATACTACTTTACTTTTTTTTTTTTTTTTTTTTTAACTTTAATAAGTTGACACATTTACACTTTTTTTTCAACTCCATGCACAAGAGCACATTGCAACTTGCTGTGTTCACAATTTTTTTTTTTTTTATGTAACGCACACACATGGTGTAAACAGGGCACCAAGAAAGGAATTGTTTTCATTGTGTGAAGTCTGTCTTGGTAAATATAGATCAACACAAGTCAACGCATTTGATGTCACATAGCCCTGTTCATCTCTATGCATCAAAATGCATTTTGCTTGGCATCCCGTTGTTTTTAATGAGTCTGGCTCCCATATACACTATGGGCCAGATCCACGGAGCATTACGACAGCGTATCTCCAGATACGCCGCCATAATTTCAAATTTGCGCCGGCGTATCTTTGTTTTGTATCCACAAAACAAGATACGCCAGAATTACGCTAAGATACGACTGACGTAAGTTTATTACGCCGTCGTATCTTAGTTGCATATTGACGCTGGACGCTAGGGGTGCTTCCATTGAATTTCCACATAAATATGCAAATGAGATAGATACGCCGATCCACGAACATACGTACGCCCGGCGCATTTTTTTACGTCGTTTGCGTTAGTCGTTTTCCGGCGTAAAGTTACCCCTGCTGTATAGAGGCGTACCCAATGTTAAGTATGGATGTCGGGCCAGCGTCAAATTTTCCGTCGTTCACGTCATTTGCGTAAACCGTTAGCGAATAGGGATTTGCGTAAGTTACGTTCACGTCGTTTTCATTGACTATTTGCGACGTGATTTTGCGCATGCACACTGGGATATCTCCACGGACGGCGTATGTGCCGTTCAAAAAAAACGTCCTTTACGTGGGGTCATGATGATTTACATTAAATCACACCCACATCTTACTGATTTGAATTGCGCGGTATTACGCCGCAACAATAACACTACGCCGCCGTAACTTACAGCGGAAAGTCTTTGTGGATATGGATATGCCGCTGTAACTTACAGTGGCGTAGTGTAACTTAGATAAGCTACGCCAGCGGCACTTCTTTGTGGATCTGGCCCTATGTTGGCACAATTATTTGGAGTTCGGACACCCCTCAAAAATCATTGGATTCAGGTGTTCCAATCACCTCCATGGCCACAGGTGTATAAAATGAAGCACCTAGGTATGCAGACTGCTTCTACAAACATTTGTGAAAGAATGGGTCGCACTCGGGAGCTCAGTGAACTCAGTGTAAACTACTAAATATTCCGCGGTCAACTGTTCGTGGTATTGTAACAAAGTGGAAGCAGCTGGGAACAACAGCAACTCAAGAGCGGGGTCAGTAGATGCTGAAGCACACAGTGCGCAGAAGTCACCAACTGTCTACAGAGTCAATAGATAAAGACTTGCACAACAACAGTGCAGAGAGAGCTTCATGGAATAGGTTGCCATGGCCAAGCAGCTACATCCAAGCCTTACATCACCAAGTGCATTACAAAGCTTTAGATGCAGTGGTGTAAAGCACGCCATCACTGGACTCTAGAGTAAGGAGGAGCTCCGGCGTGTTCACACACCCCACGTGCAGAGCCCGCCAGGAAGTCGGCACTGCGCTAATCCCAGGGAGTGAGACATGTCCCGATCACTACAGCCACGCATCGGGACAATGTCTCACTGCCTGTGATTAGCGCAGCGCAATGTCGTCTTCCTGGCGGGCTCTGCACGTGGGGTATGCGAACATGCCGGAGCTCATCCTTACTCTGGAGCAGTGGAGATGTGCTCTCTGGAGTGATGAATCACGCTTCTCTCTCTGGCAATCCAATGGACGAGTCTTGGTTTGGCGATTGCCAGGCCTACGGTATTTGCCTGACTGCATTGTGCCAAGTGTAAAGTTTGGTGGAGGGGGTATTATAGTGTGGAGTTGTTTTTCAGGGTTTGGGCTTGGCACCTTAGTTCTAGTGAAGAGAAGTCTTAAGGCATCAGCATACCAAGACATTTTGGACAATTTCATGCTCCCAACTTTGTGGGAACATTTGGAGGATGGCCCCTTCCGGTTCCAACGTGACTGCACAGCAGTGCGCAAAGCAAGGTCCATAAAAGACATGGATGAGCATATCCTGACCTCAATCCGATAGATCACCTCTGGGATAAATTAGAGCAGAGACTGCGAGCCAAGCCTTCTCATCCAACATCAGTGCCTGACCTCACAAGTGCGCTTCTGGAAGATTTGAAGCTGTTATAGCTGCAAAGGGTGGGCCAACCCAATATTGAACCATACTAACTAAGACTGGGAAGCCATTAAAGTTCATGTGTGTGTAAAGAGCATAGGCCGTTTCTGAAATAAGTAACGCTCTTGTAAAACATGTCCCTTTAAGTGGAAAGTGCGGAAATGTTATTGCAAAAAAGGTTCATGTGAGCCATTAATAGGAGACCACATGAAAGAGAAAGGGTAAAGGAAGCTATTTAGCTTAAAAAAAAAATTCCTTTAGTGATCCTTTAAGCCCCACTCACACTTGAGCTGAGTTTCTTTGGTTATTCTGTTGCATTTTTTTTTCTGTTTGTACAGGCACCTTTGCAAGTGTTTGTAGATATTTTTAGACTTTAACATTTTAATTTTTTTTGCTTTTTAGCCAATGACAAGCCTGTTACTAGGTAAGAAAAAGTGTCAAATCACATTTTTGCTCCCATTGAACCTGCATTTAGATCTGGCCTAGTTGACAACGATTTTCATTATCGATAATATCGATTAATCGTTTCAGCCCTATACATGAAGGTAGGAGGCCAGATCTTAATGCAGATTGATCTGCCAAAATAGTAACATTTTGTTGAAGTGTTCCCAATTTTGATGAGATATCACCAAAGGCAAAACACCCAATAAAACTCATCCCTCCTAGGGAATAATTGGTAATATGATAAAAGCTTTTACACTGGTTTACAATGTGCCAAATTACCAGTTACAAAAAACATTAGCCAAAAAATTGAATGATGCATCCTCATTGGGTTCCTCTATTCCCTGATGACCCTTTGTGTAGAAATGCTGTCTCCTATAGCAACAATCTAGAATAGTTTCTAACAAAGTTGTAATGAATGCTTTCACTTCCTGCACAGTCCTTTTTAGATCTTTACTCAACTGTGCTCCCAGTCTATCACTTAGACCCGCTGATCCACTGCCACTGGATCTCCTGAGCTCTTCCAATCTTCTCACCGAGTTTCTTCCTCAAGTGTCACCCCCGCTTCCCTGCTGGGTCCCTAGCTTGGCACTCACAGACACTCTTCAAGCTTCACAACACTGGCCTGCTGAATCCCAGGTTTGGCACACAATAATGCTCCGCAAGCGTCACCTCAGTTGGCTTGACCTTTGCTGAAGTATCCCTATTCCCCGGTTGGTGAGAATACTGCTCAGGTACTTGCTTCAGCTACTCACATTGGTCCCTGGTAACAAGGTGGATGGTCCCTTAGTGGTGACAGATTTCCCCTCTTCCTCTGACCATGACAGGTTCTGTGGCCATCAGAACCGTTACTTCTGGTTGAACTTCAAGCTGCAACCCCCAGCCCTACGATGCTCTCTTGCTTCTGGACTGGATCCCAGACAGCCTAGCAGCCAGATGTCCCCGGGATAGGCCTCAGGTCTCTGGCCTAGCAGCCCCTGTAGCTGGCCAGCTAGAACCTGTCCTAGGTAGCTAATATAACCTACATGTATATACAGCTAAACCTGCTAAGAACCCAAATGTAGAGCACATGTTTATATGTGAGAGACAAAGGCAGAGTTATTTACTGTGATTTTGTGTTTGGATGTTATATAACAGTTGTATGTTGTGTTCACAGAAGCAAAATAAAAATATGCCTTTAAGAGTCATTTGTTTATATGGCAGCAGTAAGCAAAGTTATTCACAGTTTAATTCATTCCGGAAAGCATAGAGTTAAGCTTTTGTGACTCATCAGAAGCCTTGGACCAATCACAGCTAATCGCACATTGAGCAGAGTCTTGACCAGTCACAGCCAGCTTTGCATCCACTCTGTCTGGGAGGTTCCTAGTGCTGTACATGTGCTCTGCTAGATTGTTCCACAGAGACAGAACCACATGGAGACAGAGACACACAGAGACATACAGAGAGCAGTTCTTATGGAAGCCAGAGGGCAAAATTAGGTAATTATACAGTTATATATATATATATGTTCTTATTGTAAATAGTGTGATTAGAACTGTATACTGATTTAGCTGTGAGAGAGAGAGAGAGAGAGAGAGAGAGAGAGAGAGAGAGACTATATCCACCATCTTATGTTAAATGACAAGATTGAATATTTGAAGCACCATTTTCTGTTATACTTATTCATCACATGTTTTTGTACATGGACTGTCTGCTGCAAAGCAGCAGTATTTTATATGAAGAAAAGTGAAGTTATTAAAAAAGTTATTTTAAGCATTTGGTGTGCTCTTTAAACCTACTGCTTCCATAGAACGGCAATAGAGGAATTTCAGAGTAATAGACAGTCTTGTTGGACTGAAAAGTCAGAGATCTCACAATTCTTCTAATGCCACAGCCCGGGCAATATGACACATGTCCAACCAGACAGCCATCCAGGTGGCACAGAACCCTGATCACCTGACCTTGCACAAATAAATAGGCTCTCCCAGCAGGCCAAGGGACCCAAGAAAATCCCTGCTCATTGGCTGAGACACCCCATTCATTCCTAATCTGTCCTTGCTATTTCCCTTGTCTAATGTCACCAGATACCCGGCCACCTAGTGACAATTCCAGAATTAGGGTGAAATCAATTGACCTCTTAACAATTGGCCAAAGCAACCATCACTTGGCAGATAAATTTAAGAGCAACCGTCCTAAACATCAGGGTGTTACAAATGCATGGGCTTCTTTTGGGGAAGAGTCATGCTTTTTGGTCCTATTAAGGTTCAATGGGAGCAAAAATGTGTTTTGACACTTTTTCTTACCTAGTAACAGGCTTTTCATTGGCTAAAAAGCAAAAAAATAAAAAAAATTTAAAGCCTAAACATATCTACAAACACTTGCAAAGGTGCCTGTACAAACACAAAAAAAATGCAACAAAATAACCAAAGAAACTCAGCTCAAGTGTGAGTGGGGCTTAAGGGGGCTCCTTATTCGTTCCCTAAACAAAGCGTGGATTTGGTCTGGCAAAAATCGATCTCAGCCATCGCTTTGCCAAATTGTCAACGATTTTTATTATCGATTAGTTGGTCCGTCCGCACCTTAGGGCGACGCAGTATGACGAGGCACGTCCGCGCCGCACGTCCTGTAGTGGTGCAACGGATCGTGACCGATCCGTGATCCGAACGGGTCCACCTGTACGGATCGGCACACAACGCGATCCGCAGAGCTCGGCCGCGGCTTCGGCCTAGGTCCGGAGCGGTCGGCCATCTTGGTACACCTGGCTGCAGCTGCTTAGGTGCCCGCTGACGTCATCACCCTTCCCTCCTCTGCAAAGAGCATGTGAATATACAGTGAGTTTTGGCAATGGTGGATGTTACAGTGGGGGAGATGAGTGGATATTACAGCAGTGGGGGAGATAAGTGGATATTACAGCAGTGGGGGAGATGGGGGAATCTGATGTGTACATTTAATTTTTTTTTTTTTTTTTGCTGATCCGATCCGAGGATCGAACGATCTGTGAGTTTTTTGATCTTTTGCACCCCTAATGTCCTTTGTATGTTACTGTGTAAGGCACCGACGTATGACGCTGCACGTCCGCGCCGCTTCTCCACGCCTCTCCTTGCCTCTGACGTCAGCGCCCCACTGAACTTCTCAGCCCCGCCTGCTGCTGCCTCGAGGGAACAGAGGCGAGAAGCAGCTGTGAGGAGAGCCGAGCTGTGAAAGGTAGAAAACAAGTACCAGTACAATACCAGTACCGTACAGTACAGTAACAGTACCAATACAGTAACAGTGTACAGTAACAGTACCAGTACCGTAACAGTACCTACCATACATGCATTTTTATGACAATTTCCCATCCTCCTAACTCCCATCGTTGGTGTTCTGGGGGGTAGGTGGAATAGTAGTGCCCCATCGTTGGTTTTCCTGGGGGGGGGAATAATGCCCCATTGGTGTTACTGGGGGAGAGGAGGGAATAGTGCCCCATTGGTGTTACTGGGAGGGGGGAGGGAATAGTGCCCCATTGGTGTTCCTGGGGGAGGGGAGGGAATAGTGCCCCATTGGTGTTGTTGGGAGGGGGAAATAGTGCCCCATTGGTGTTCCTGAGTGTAACACTCAGTTTTTTCATTATTACTGTTAAATAAACTAAAAAAATCCACATTACGTTTTTTTAATGATTTTATCCAATTAATCGATTAATCAAAAAAATAATCGGCCGATTAATCGATTATGAAAATAATTGTTAGTTGCAGCCCTATTCATATATTACCTTGACCTAATCTGCCCGTCATCTCCACTGGCTTGTACTTTAACAAGTCTGCAGCTCATATAAAGTTAAAGCTCAGATTACAAGCATAATCCGTTCCAGGAGTATGCTCGTAATCCAAAGTACTCGCATATCAAAGCGAGTTTTCCCATTGAAGTCATTGGAAATTAAAATTATTTGTTCCGCATTGACTTCAATGGGATGCAATACCGAATGCGGCCAGTGGTGGGGGGCACCAGAGAGCTCCGAAAGCGGACGAAAAGGCCTGAGGACACTTTGGTTTGTTTCCTGCGCCCCCGTACCTCAGGCCAAATGAGGTACTGCAGGCCAATGTTCGGCTTTTCTCGGCTCCTGCAGCCCTGTACCTCAGGCCAAATGAGGTATTGCAGGCCTATTTAGCTTGAATTCTGCTTGTCTTGCAAGTCAACACTCACAAACCGAGTCAGAATAAAAAAATAAAAAAAAGTTGCTCACAAACCAAAATGCTCTTAAACCAAGTTATTCTTAAACCGAGGTTCCACTGTATTCATATTTCACTTGGTCACCTGTCTTCTCCACAGCTGCCACAGTAGACCAAAGCTAATGGTCCTGCTCCTTTAAACCAGACTATTGGAGAGCAAGGACGAGGACTGGGCATAAAGCGTCAGTCCACATCTATCACTGATGTAATGGAGGGTTCTCCAATATCCATGCTTCAGTGTGTCTGGGGGGTTCTGATTCAGATTTTTCACAATTCTACTTTGAGTTAGTAGTCAGTCATCTTCAACTGGACTCGTTCTTTATTGGTGAGGATTTTTTGGAGCTTCTCTGAGCCACTTCTTCAGTTCCAATGAGAAATGGCTTGGAGCTACGAAATGTCTTCATCATTACAGATGGATGTGAATAACTACTACTAGATATACCACAACGCACAACCTGAATAAATGGATATCTTCCAAGATATATTTAAGGCTGAATATTCAGATCTTTGCATTAACCACATCAGTCTTTTTTCGACTCTCGTGGTTTCAATCTCCCAGCTCAATTTTCTCTCCACTCATTTGCTCACGAGCTACAGGTTTCTCGTCACATTCTAGGGATTCTTTCTGACACTATTTTGTAGCACACAGTATACAGTAATTCTTCCTTGCGACACTAAAGGCCCATACACGCGATCGAATTTTCAACAACAATGGTCCGACAGACGTGTTTTATCGGACAATCCGACCGTCTGTATGCTCCATCGGACAATTGTTGTCGTAATTTCCGACAACAAATGTTGGCAGAGTAGGAGGTGGCGAGCCACATACGAGGACCAACAGTTGGGCACCCCTGCTGTAAGGGATGAATTGTGTATAAGGCAGAGCTGGCTGTAGTGCGACGATCCCCAGAGAGTCTATGAGAAAGAGGGACAGGTCGGTCACTGATGATCATAGAGACATGCAGCGTCAGGGGATGTTTGCTTCCGTTCTGTTGGGAGACTCTGGGCATGTCCTCCAGGCTCCAGCGTTGTGCCTCTTTGACAATTGCGCGGTCGTACGACGTGGCTCCTAAACAATATTTACGTCTTTTTCCCCACAAATAGAGCTTTTTTTTGGTGGTATTTGATTATAAACAAAGATGGAACGTCAGTTTTGAAAAAAAAGCAATATTTTTTACTTTTTGCTATAATATATAAAAAAACGACTGTAATTTTTTCCTCAGTTTAGGCCGATACGTATTCTTCTACATATTTTTGTTAAAAAATAAATAAATTGCAATAAGCATATATTGATTGGTTTGCGCAAAAGTTATAATGCTACAAAATAGGGGCTAGTTTTATGGCATTTTTATTATTTAATTTTTTTACTAGTTATGGCGGCAATCTGCGATTTTTATCGTGACTGCAACATTATGATGGACACATCAGACTTTTGACGCTATCTTGGGACCATTCACATTTATACAGCGATCAGTGCTATAAAAATGCACTGATTGCAGTATAAATGTGACTGGCAGGGAAGGGTTAACCAGTAGGGGGTAGGGAAGAAGTTAAGTGTGTCCTAGGGAGTGATTCTAACTGTTAGGGGGCGTGGCTTACTGTGACACATCACGGATCGCTGTTCCCGATGACAGGGAGCAGAAGATCAGTGTTGTGTCACTAGGCAGAACAGGGAGATGCCTTGTTTACAAAGGCATCCCTCTCTTCTGCCATTCTGTAACCCGATCACGGGACACCGGTGGACATTGAGTCCGCGGGAACGGTCACGGAGACTGCTAGGTGGCAGATTCAAAGCAACGTCCATATTCGTTGCTTTGCCTGCCCGTGCCATTCTGCGTGCGAGAGGCAGTCAGCACAAGCGCTTGAAGTAGAAATATTTACTTATTTCTGCACTCCTGTGGCCCAGTTTCAGCTGACAATGGTCTCATCTCTACAGGGATCCCGCCAATCATTTTGGGGTCTGCCCACATGCCTGCCTGTCAGCTGGCTCAGCCTCTCAGCTTGCCACTGTGCCATCAATTGAACCGGTGAACTTGATTGACTGAGACGCCTGTCAGTGTTATCCAGGGAACGCATGCCCCCCCTCCCCCCGTGCGTCCCCTGGATAACTATTTGGAAGCCGATTACAGCCTGAGGGTTGTAATCGGAAAGCCTATCAGAGCCGCTTCCAAAGCCAACCAGCTGCTGTTATTCAGATGGCCGATGCTCACCAGGGGGCCGGCCATCTGAATAGTGGGAGGCAGCAACAATACATAGATTCATGCAATGCATGAATCTATGTATTGTATTTCAGTCTAGCAGACCGTTTCCAGCAGACAGATTTGATCGTGTGTACGAGGCCTTAGAGATGACCCCTTTCTCAGACAATAACTAGTAACTCGCCCAAAATAACTGACAGCAGTAGTACTAATACACCCAGCATAGATTTCTAAGAGTAAAGATATGCAGACCTACCAGCAGGTGATTAGTATAACTTTATATATGATAAAGTAATAACATTATATACAACTAAAGCAATACCAGGAAGAATGTACATATGTCTGAGAAGAACAGTGTATATATGTATCATATATATATATATATATATATATATATATATATATATATATATATATATATATATAAAAACTAAAAGCCTTTAACAACAATACCTCCAATTAGGCCCTGTGGCACAGTTCGGTTGCAGGGCCCCTGATGGGCTGGCTTGCGAGGCATAACACAATTCAGCTTGAGAGGGGGTGAATGCCGATGCTTCTGTGGAATGGTGGCTTCCTGGGGTCACTTGTATAGACATCAATGGCAAAGAAGTCTGGAACATCAGGCCTATCTCTTGATCCCTTACCTGACTATAGTCCATCAATACTACCGGATCGCTCCCTAAGTGCCCATCGGAAGCCTATCCTGTGGCTGCCCTGAGCTGTTTGACGTTTCCTAGGCTAATACTAGCTAGGAATCCCCCAGACCAAAAAAGGGACACTGTTGCTTTAAATAATGAAGTAGCAGATACACACTTTAACACAAACCAGTCACTTCATAGGTTATAATCAAATGAGTTTGCTCTCATACACTTGAGAATAGCCCAAGTTCAGTATATTGCAGTATGCAAATAGAAAGTTTCAGTGAATCAGAGAAACGTCTGACAGCTATCTCTGATCCCCACACAGGATTGACAGTAATATGACAATCAGTGAGCTACACAGTGCAGTAACACTTGCCTATTGTCCCTTTTCAGCCTAGAAGGGTGGATGGATACAGCACAAAATCAGCCTGCAGCCAGAGGTGTATTTAGGTTTTGTGCTGCCCTAGGCCTGACTAAACTTGTGCACCCCCTGATTTAAATATGACCCACCCCTTCCTGTCAAAGCCACATCCCTGTCATATTCATGGAAAGAAGACAGAGGGATGCTGTGGGTGAAGGACAGAGGGACGCCCTGGGAGAAGGACAGAGGGTTGCCGTGGGTGACGGACAGAGGGACGCCATGGGAAGAGGACAAAGGGACGCCCCCCACAAAGTGCCGCCCTAGGCCTGGGCCTTGTTGGCCTAGGCCAGAATACATCCCTGCCTGCAGCACCTCCTGGCTTGTAGAGCACCCATGGCTGGCCACTCTCTCTCTTCACTTCCTGTAAGACATCCACATATATAGCCTCGAGGGGCCTCCTGAATAGGGATGAGCCGAACACCCCCGCGTTCGGTTCGCACCAGAACCGTCGAACAGACCGACCGTTTGTGCGAACATTTAGAACCCCATTGAAGTCTTTGGGACTCGAACGTTCGAATTCAAAAACGATAATTTTAAACACCAATATTCAATTTATTGTTGGAAAACGTCTTTGAGAACCCGGGTCTTGTCCCAGGGAATATGTATCAATGTAAAAAAGTTTAAAAAACTGTAGTTTTTTTAGGAGCAGATACATGTTCCCTCGGGCAAGACCTGGGTTCTCAAAGACGTTTTCACAGGCAAACTATAGACACCCAGCAGGTACAATATTTAAAGGATTTTTCTTATTTTTTATTTAAACATTAATAAAATCACTGCTCCAGGAGCAGTGATTTTAATGATGCTTAAATAAACAATAAAAAAATGACAAATTCCTTTAAATATTGTACCTGCTGGGTGTCTATACATGTGATAACGTCTTTAAATAGCACAATCACCTGCCTGCCAGTAAATTAGGAATAGCTGATCTAGCTAAGCTATACAGTGTATAAATATATGTACAACTCCTAGGGATGTATATATATCCTCTACACACTGTAAATTAAGCTAAATTGACTAGCCTGCCTGCCTGCTCGATCTAGCTATATAAAAAGACTATCTCTCTGTCTCTCTGACTGCTCTCATTAACAACCGCAACACACTACACGAGGCCGCCCAGCAGGCGGCCTTATATAGTGTGGGGCGTGTGCTAAAGCCCTGGGCCATAATTGGCCAAAGCCACCCTGGCTTAGGCCAATTATGGCTCTCCGTTTTTTGCGCGCTGTGATTGACCAAGCATGCAGGGTCATAGTGCATGTTTGGCCAATCATCAGCGCGCAATGCCGCAGTGAATTATGGGCCGTTGCGCGTCACTCGAATTTGCCGCGAACGACCCGTTTTGTTCGAATTTCGTCGAACGTACGAACAGACAATGTTCGAGACGAACATACGTTCGTATCGAACGCGCAGCTCATCCCTACTCCTGACCCTTAAACAAGGACAGGAAGCAACCTGTAAACAGGAAGAATTTTCTTGTAACAAAAACTCTATGGTATGTACCAGGCATGAAAGTAACAACCTCACAGACAGTGTACAAAAGAACACTTCCCTACCTTTGTTTTTTTTTTTTTTGTATCCCATACTTTTCTTTTAATTACTTAGTGCATGGTGTTATGATCACCATTTGACTTTGTATTATTGATATATTTTGTGGACTTTGCATGTTGCCTTCTTGATTACTCCTCTGTGCTTTCCTCCCCGCCGTGATCCCCTGGTGACCCTGAACAACGACAACCTCCAAACACCCTCATTATAGTGTGATTATTACAGTCCTGCCAATGTGACCACACACTGGAATAACAGTGCTTTGCACACCTGCAGTCTGGTGACGTCGGGCCCTGTGCCAGCACTGCGGCAGAGTAGCTTGGCACCTCTGCCACCTATCATCAAACATAGGAAAGACAATGGCCCTTTGTCGTCTGGGTTTCTATCTTAGTGGGAGGTGACACTACATGGCGGATCTGTAAATCGCCCCTAATCCAGGGGTAACAGGGCTGAGATTACAGAGGTCTCAGAAAAATTGCTGCATAGAAATTAACAATTAGAGCAGATTTTGGTCTTAAAGTGGAACTCCAAGCTGATATCAAAAACAGTTATATATTTATCACATAACCATTACATGAATTTAAAAATAACTGCCTAAAATCAATTTTCACCAACCCACAATCTGCACAGGGGAAATCACTGATGCCTCGTACATACAACCATTTTTCTTAGCAGGAAAAAAAACAAAGTTTTTCCCGACGTGATTCCTCTCCAGACTGACTTGCAAAAAAACGTCCAACCAAAGCGCGGTGACGTAAAACATGTACGACGGGACTATAAAGGGGAAGTTCCTTTCAAATGGCGCCACCCTTTGGGCTGCTTTTGGCTGCATACTTAATTCTGAGCATGCACGTTTTTTTCCCCTCAGAAAAGCATACACACAGAAAAAAACTGATGGGAAACACGATGAGACAAAAGAGAGCTGGTTTCAATTTTTTTGTCGGGCAGTTTTTTCATTGAGAAAACTGCTAGGGAGCATACACACGCAGTGGCGTATCTAGGGTATGGCAGCCATGGCAAGTGCCATGGGTGCCATATGAAGGGGGCGCTGATGAGTGGCTGGGCAGCAAGGCACTTACCAGTGTCTGAGGGTCTCTTCTTCCCTCCTCCCGAGCATAGGCAGGGTCTCCTTTTCAGCACCTTTGCTAATGGACAACGTCAGCGGTATCCCTGCTGCGTTCAGCCACAGCCCTCCCCTGTTCTCCTAGGCTCTCCCCCATTCCATCTGGTCGGATTGGCAGCGCACAAAGAAGAAGGAGGAACATCAGTTTCTCCCTCTCCTCTGGGAAAACTGAGGCCTAAAGTGATGAAGATTTCATCACTTCCAGTATTGGTTCTGCATTTACCTGGCCTTGGAAGGCAGAGGAGGGATCAGGGGTCTAATAAACCCCAGATTTCTCCATAAAGAGGATATGTCATCTCGAGGGATGATAAATACCACTAGTTTTGTTAGCTGTTTTTTTGTTAAGGTTATCTGAAAGACAGGTTTCAAATGTTTGGACTGGGCGCAGTTTCAGTGCTTGCCATAGGCTCTATTTTCACTAGATACACCTCTGTACACACGACCGGTTTTCTCGACCAATATACAAAATGGCAGTTTTCTCGTCGTGAAAACTGGTCGTGTGTACAAGGCATGAGAGTAGGAGTTTCCATATTGTTGGCCAATAGGGCAGTACCTCAGTTAGGCCCCTTTCACACTAGCAGACCGGTCAGGTCTGTCTGTCAGTTTTTCAGATGGACTTGATTGACCCACCCACATCCTACCTGATAAAAACAGATGGATGGGGATCTGTTCCCCATCCATCTGGCGGATTGGATCTGATGGAACGGCTGTCCCTTTACTGTACATCCGACCGCCCATAGAGGAGAGGGGGCTGTGTCTGTGCCCACTCTGCATACACAGAGCAAACATGGACCAGCAGACAGATTCCCTGTTTAGCAGACGGACTCCAACGGAGCCTGCCGCATGTGGAAGGGGCCTTAAAGTGGAATTACGGACCAACATGATATACTGTAGCACAGTGTTTTTTTATTTTTTCAAGTTCCCTGTAACTTTGTTTTATGGCGTGATCCTGCAAGTAGATCCATTCGTTTTCCATGTTTTGTACCATGACTACTTTGGTAATTCTGCAGTAAAATTGTACAGCAGTGTTGTCACCCTGTGGACAGGGGAGATTTAGATGAACATGTTGTTTTAACTGAACTGTAGGTAAGAGACACAAAAATAAAAGCCCAATTCCATTGAAAGACATCTTTATACTATACTGTGGTAATGTGCTACTGAAATGCCCCGTACAGACGATCAGGCCGAAACACACGACCGATTTTCTCGGTAGAATCCAGCAAGAACCTCGATGGGAGACGTATTCTGCCGAGAAAACCGGTCGTGTGTACACTTTTCGCCGAGCAACCCGTTGAGGAACTCGTCGAGCCAAAAAGAGAGCAGGTTCTCTATTTCCTCGTTGTTCAATGGGAAAATTTGGCTCGACAAGCTTTTTGACTGCCAAACTAGGAACTCAACGGGCCGAACGATGAGTTTCGCCCGACGAGTTTCTCGGTTGTGTGTACGCCACCTCAGGCTTTTGACCGACCAAACTCACATTGAATTTCCGACGGAATTCCATTGGAGTAAAAGAGAACATGTTCTCTATGTAAAGAAAGGGGGGTGTAATGGCGCTTGCTAATAATCAATATTGGTCTCTAACCAATAAAAACAGAATGTAATAGCGCTCACTAATAACACACAGAATGGTGATAAATAAAAACAGATAAAGTCCTATGATTAAAGCGGAGCTCCACCCAGGAAAACAACATTTTCCCATGTTGTTTAAAAAAATTTAATGAAAAAAACCTTAAAAAAAAAAATTCTCACCCGAAATACCTGTTGCTATGCGGAAGTCCGTAATCTGCCTCTTCCACTCCGCGGTGCCTTTTCTTCTTGTCCTTCTCCTTGTGAATGGGGCGCGCTGCTTTCTGGGAACTGTGTGTGTTCTCAGAGAGCAGCGCGCCCATTCACAAGCCAGCGTGAGACTCACGCAGGCGCAGTAGGAAATGGGCAGTGAAGCCGTACGACTTCACTGCCTGTTTCCCATAGTGTGAATGGCGGCGCGGGACCCGGAGCGATCGTGGGGGCCCATCAGCGCGGGCAAGTAGGACAAGGTAAGTGTCCTTATTTAAAGTCAGCAGCTACACTGTTAGTAGCTGCTGACTTTAAAAAAAAAAAAAATTGCGGCTCGAGCTCCGCTTTAAGTGGCGTGTACAGCCATGCAATGCGTTAGGAAGGAGAGCCGTCGGTGACGTAATCTCCGCTCGCGGCCAAGAGCTGAGATATCCTGTATACATGCTTATGCCGATTGTTTACACTGCCCACTGTGAGTGTATATTATTTTTTATTTATTAAATTTGTCGATACTGTTTACACTATGGGGTCTCCGTTGTTTATCTGAGTGCCATCCATTGGCCATCCACTTGGGAGCCTGCAGCTGGGGGATTGAAGAAACAGGCTGGCCGGGAGACGCTAATCTGCAGTGGATTCTGCTGTACTTGACAAGTCAGCAGCATTTTAGGCTTAATTTAGCCTTTCTTGAGATGAGAGGCTTGTGGAAACGAAACACTTGTTTGTTATTTTGCACAGCTACACTGAGGATTCATGTGGTGGATTGCAGACATAGTTTACAAGCACTTATGCACTTTGGAATTACTGATTAAAGCACTTTATTGTGCATTGTCTTGGAGCACTATGCACTTTTGAAAATCATATGCTGATCACTGTATAATTATCTATCTCATTCCATTTTCTTGCACGAGTGTGCACAGAGACTTTAATTTTGTTGAACTTTATATCACGTTTTAATTTTGTTCACTACTACCTGGATTTTACTGCTGGACCTTGTGGTTCCAAACGCATGGGGAATAATTATTTTATTCCTTTTTTTCACTTAATTTAATCACTATTGGATGTCATTATTTACCTTATTCTGGACTGTAAGTATCACATTGATAGTCATTTTTTTTAATTTACCGTATTTATCGGCGTATACCGCGCACTTTTTTCCCCTTAAAATAAGGGGAAAATCGTGGGTGCGCGATATACGCCGATACCCGCTTCCCGCGCTCAGTTTGAACTGAGCCGCCGACATATATCGAGTGCAGTACACTCGGATACATTCGGCCAGGCTCGGCTTCGCTCGTGCTCACGCATAAACGTCACAAAGCGTGAGCACGAGCGAAGCTGAGCCTGGCCGAATGTACCTGAATGTACTGCACTCGGTATATGTCGGCGGAGGCGTTCAAACTGAGTGCGGGGATTCGACTCGAGACAGCGATGGAGAAGCCGGGAGGACACCAAAGACGGACGCCGGACCGGACAAGGCCGCCGCTGGACGCCGCGCAAGACATCAAAACTGTAAGTACTAAAAGTACTAAAATGTTTTTTTACAGGTCCACATTAGAGGTGCGCGCTATACGCCGGAACGCGCAATACCCCGATTAATACGGTATTTACTCTGGATCTCATTAATATCACTTGTTTTATCCCCCTCATCATTGCTATTGATGTCTGGTGGGTCATTAACCCCTTCCATACAGGGCATTTTCACCCTCTTCCTGCCCAGACCAATTTTTAGTTTTCAGCGCTGTTGCACTTTGAATGACAATTGCGCGGTCGTGCAACACTGTACCCAAATTAAATTGTTATGTTTTTTTCCCCACACAAATAGAGCTTTCTTTTGGTGGTATTTGATCATCTCTGCGGTTTTTATTTTTTGCGCTATAAACAAAAGAAGAGCGACAATTTAAAAAAAAACACAACATTTTTTACTATTGTATTTAATACATATCACAATTTTTTTTTTTTTAAACTTTTGTTTCCCTCAGTTTAGACCGATACGTATTATTCGACGTATTTTTGGTAAAAAAAACGCAATAATCGTATATTGATTGGTTTGCGCAAAAGTTATAGCGTTTACAAAATAGGTGATAGATTTATGGCATTTTTATTTTTATTTTTTTACTAGTAATGGCGGCGATCTGCGGTTTTTTTTTTGTGACCGTGACATTGCGGCGGACATATGGGACACTTTTGACACGTTTTCGGGACCATTCACATTTACACAGCGATTAGTGCTATAAAACTGCACTGATTACTGTGTAAATGTGACTGGCAGTGAAGGGGTTAACACTAGGGGGCGCTGAAGGGGTTAAAGTGTTTCCTAAAGTATGTTCTAACTGTAGGGGGAGGGGGACTTGCAGGGGGAGGAGATCGATGTGTGTTCCTCTGTACTGGGAACACAACATCAGTCTCCTCACCGCTGACAGGAGGTGGATCTGTGTGTTTACACACACAGATCCACACTCCTGACGTGATTGCCGGAAATCGCGGGTGCCCGACGGCAATCGCGGCCGTCGTGCACGCGCGCGGGGGTCGCGAGTGGTGCCGCAAGTGGTGCGCGCGCGCCCTTGAACGCCGTGAAGACAGGACGTTGTGCAACGTCTAGTCTCATCGGCGAGGGGTTGTTCAGAACGTAAATCCCCTATGGGCTGGAATTGAAGTGGTTAAGGATTAAGGAGGGAAACATTATAACATTTTCACCAAGATTGCTCTCTGGATTTGTCTGTTTTTATTTATCACCATTCTGTGTGTTAGTGAGTGCTATTACATTCTGTTTTTTAATTGGTTAGACCTATATTGATTATTAGCAAGCGCCATTACACCCCACTTTCTTTACTTGATATCAGTGTGTGAGCACTATTTAGTTGTGGCTGCTGCTTAGTTTATCATCATCATTCACTTATTTTAGTTGTTAGTGCCCTGGTCAGGCATTAGTTCCCCCTTTTTACATGTTCTCTATGTAAACTCCGATGGAATTCCTCTGAATATCCGATGGAAAAAACTCAGATGGGCATACACATAGTCGGAATATCCGATGGAAAAAAGTCCATCTGACTTTTTCCATTGGAAATTCTGATCAAGTGTATGAGACAATAAACTGCATCATGTTTGCTTGCTTCAGTAGCTTGGCTGTACTTTCAAGAGTACACAGGGGAGGTGTGAACCACAAGACTGGCTGAACAGAATGTCATATTTTGACAGTCAAATTAGTTGACATATGTGTATTTGAACAGTGCAGTTAACTTTTTGGCTGAAAACTTTCAGGTTTAGGTCGATACGTTTTCTTCTACATATTTTTGTTTAAAAAAAAATCGCAATAAGCGTATATTGATTGGTTTGCGCAAAAGTTATAGCGCCTACAAAATAGAGGATAGATTTATGATTTTTTTTTTTTTTTTTTTGTCAGGCCTGCGATATTGCAACAGACATATCGGACACTTTTGACACAAATTTGGGACCATTCACATTTATACAGCCACCAGTGCTATAAAAATGCACTAATTACTGTATAAATGTGACTGGCAGGCAAGGGGTTAACACTAGGGGGTGAGGAAGAGGTTAAATGTTTTCCCTGGGTGTGTTCTAACTGTGTGGGGGGAGGGGCTGACTGGGGGAGGTAACCGATGCTGTGTCCCTATGCAGCATCTGTCTCCTCTCCTCTGACAGCACGTGGAGCTCTGTGTTTACACACAGAGCTCCACATCCCTGTTGTCACCTGCTGTGTCACCGCTGATCGTGTGTACCCGGCGGACATCGCGGCCGCCAGGTACACGCATTGGCTCTTCAGCGATGTGCCGACACTGTGTTTACCCGCTGCGCACCCCCCAGTGGTGCGCGCGGCTAATGCACTTAAAATGACGTCCAAAGACGTCCACTTGGCACTTGAGAGCCGCGCTGTGGACGTCTTTTGTCCATAGCGCGGATCTCAAGTGGTTGAGGCACTGATCGCTTTTAAATATGACAATGGTCCCAAAATAGTGTCAAGTGTCCAATGTTTCCGCAATGTCGCAGTCATGATAAAATTTGCAGATCACCGCCATTTTACTAATAAAAAAAATTATAATAAAAATGCGATAAATCTATCCCCTATTTTGTAGACGCTGTAACTTTTGTGCAGTCTTATCAATATACGCTTACTGCGATTTTTTTATTTATTTTTTTCCAAAAAATTTAGAAGAATACATATTGGCCTAAACTGAGAAAGAAATTTTGGGGATATTTATTATAGCAAAAAATGAAAAATATTGCTTTTTTTCATAATTGACGCTATTTCTTTTGTTTATAGCGCAAAAAATAAAAACCGCACTGGTGTTTAAATACCACCAAAAGAAAGCTCTATTTGTGGGAAAAAAAGGACGTAAATTTTGTTTGGATGCAACGTCTCACGACCGCTCCTTCAGAGTGCATACGGTGGGAACGTCGCTGGCTGCTTATAAAGTAAGTATGGCGCACGTTTAGGAAATATTTACTGTACCTGTAGCTAAGCCTTATTATAGGCTTATCTATAGTTAAAAATCAACCACTGGAGTTTACTCTTGTTTTGAATAAAACCTTTCCATTTTCATTACATACCATATTTTAGGCCCAGTGACATCATCACTGAGTCTCTGTGCTTCTCTATGCAATGCAAGAGCCCTGGACCCTGATGGACCCCAGTGGGCTGGCTCTTGGGAGGAGTTATGCAAAAATCAAAATGCTTTGATGAGTGGATGTCAGTTTGGAGGAATGGGCCTGCATGTAGACCGATCTAGGTAATGCCCATGTGAAATGCTGAGGCACCATGACTAAAAGAACTGAAATCCAATGAATGAATGGTGCAGGCCAGGGAAAGTTAGGCTGGAGAGGAAAGAGCTAGATGATGCTGGATGTCATCCAGCCAGGAAATGAGGCAGGATCTATCTGACTTTCTGCGGCTTTTAATGCACATTGTGAGAAGCTCACAGTGTGCAGGGAAATCAGAGTAAAAAGCAATATTGGTACAGGAGAGGAGACTGTACAACTGTGCAACACTGAAGGGAAGGCTGGAGTTCACATTTAAGAAACACAAATGAATAAACCTAATTTTCTATCTTTCTCCCCCCGTATAGTTATTTTATATCTGTTTTCCATTAATATTCGCTATTTACTCCTTCTTTCTTAACCAAGCTGGAGTCCTTCCTTAGCCAGGCCAGACGGCCTTCGCTTTCACCCCTGCTCTAAAGGGACGCTTCATTTCTTGGAAAGACGTTTTATAACTGGGATCCCGTTATTTGCCATAAATGTTGAAATATTTCTCAGCGTGTTTGTTCCCTCGAATGTTTGAGTCTCTCTTCCAGGTTAATAGAGATGCTTGTTCCAGCTCGGTGTCTGGAAATCACATGACACAGGCAGGTCGACCAAAAAAACGACAGGACGGGGGTGGCGGGCCCTAGGTGCCCAGGGCAGGTGAACGGCGCAGCGTATAAAGAGCCGTGTTACAGCGCAGGCCCCCCACCAGCACACACAGCATTTGGGCTGCATGATTTTTTTTTTTTATCAATGGCTGCTTTTCAGAACACGGCGAGAAGTGAAAAAATAAAAAAGCACAGAGCAGGAATTGGATGAAAAGAATCATTTCACACGTATGTAGAATTTATGTAGCGGGACTTTGAGCTCACACGGTGGCTTCTCGCAGAGGCCTGAAGCTCCTAACTCCCACGGGAGTCGGGCCGCGCAACTGGATTTGCAGGTGAGGCCTCTGCCAAGTCTCTTCTCGCTCGTCGTCTTGGGAGGGCGTCAGGGGCCTGAAGGAGTGGCCCCAAGCTCTGGATTTATGACCAGGGATGGCCGATTGCTTGGGGAGAGGACGCCAAGGAGCAATAAGTGACTCCTTTCTATGGGCAACAGAAGAGGTAGAGGAGGGAGCCTGTGTGCCCTTGGGCTGAGATCCTTGAATCAAAACTGGGCTCACACATTTTATTTGGATATATACCTTAAGGTGGTGTTGTTTTAAACATCCATATGATTCTGTCATTTATAGGTGTGGTTCTTCTGTGGGTGGGGCTAAGTGCTGCTTTACTCCCAAGGATGCTTTGAGCTGCATTGTGCATATTTGGTTACAGAAGGTTTGTGAAACCATTTTGTTCCTTGGATGAAGAGGCTCCACATTTGTGGAGGTTTTCCTGAAAAAATCTTGGGTGAGAAGAAAAATCCTAAATCCTAAAGGCGAGACTTGCTTAAAGTGTCACTGAACTCACATAAAAAACTATCAATAAATAGAGTATTGCATGCTGTTCATACTCACTACGCCACTTTGAGTTTCATTTTCTGTATTCTGCAAAAAAAAAAAAAAACTGGTTGATCCTGCTGCTCTCTATCTCCCCCTTCTGCCCACGTTTCCAATTAAGTTAGGAATTTTGCAGCTGTGGTGGTAACTCTGCACATGCTCAGTTTTCTATGCTGAGCATTTCCTCCCTATCACATGTCAGCAGCCCATGTGATTATAGAGCAGTGTTTCTCAGTCAAGGCACCCTCCAAAATTATGGACAATCTCAAGGCACCCTTTTAAAATTATGGACAATCTCAAGGCACCCTTTAAAATGATGGACAATTTTGCCGATTACTTGATCCCACTTATATCCTTAACCAACAGTGTATCTCTCACCCCTACTTACCTCAAATATAACCACTGCTTTCATATTCTTGGCTATGTATATCCCCACTATCTTTATATATACCCTCATTGTATCCATGCTCCCAACCCTCTCTTATGTTTGGCCATTATTTTACACTCTCTCTGTTATTTCTATCCCAATGCATTGTACTGAACTGTTTTATTACATGTCTTCCAAATAAAACTTTTTTGAAAACAAAAAAATGATGGACAATTTCAAGGCACCCTTTAAAATGATGGACAATTTCAAGGCACCCTCTAAAATTATGGACAATCTCAACTCTAAAATTATAGACAATCTCAACTGTAAAATTATGGACAATCTCAACTCTAAAATTATGGACAATCTCAAGGCACCCTCTAAAATTATGGACAATCTCAACTGTAAAATTATGGACAATCTCAACTGTAAAATTATGCACAATCTCAAGGCACCCTCTAAAATTATGGACAATCTCAAGGCACCCTCTAAAATTATGGACAATCTCAAGGCACCCTCTAAAATTATGGACAATCTCAAGACACCCTTTAAAATTATGGACTTGAGGCACCCCGTTCTAAAATGTAATGCATCAAGATTTAAATCATGTAGGACACCCAACATTAGAGGTGTTTTAATCTTCCAAATCAAATAAACTGTTGCACACTGATACTGACTAGTATTCCAGTGATTCTCTTCTTTCTCAGTTTTTCTCCATCACTCAGCTAATGTGACCCCAATGCTGACGGAGAGGGTCAGGGAAGAATCAAACAATAATGCTGAGCAGACGACCGACATCCTCCTTATCAACAGATGATGCCATTGGTTGTTAGGATGCCAGCAGCTAGAAGGTCGTAATGGTGTACAATGAAAACCTGTGGCTTTGTGTAACTGAAATGCAGGCTTGATCCAACCGCTGGCTTGTATCAAATTTTTGGGCATTTTGCCGAAGCACCCCTGAAAGAAACAACAAGGCTGCTATAGAGTTATCCATGTGGGTATATACACAGTGGTAAATGACAGCCCACTCCCTCCCTCCTCCTCTGTGCCCACTAACCAGCTAAACACAATGGGGGTGGCATATTACATGTAGATTAACGGATGATTCACCTCCATCTTATTCTAAGACACTGCATGGAGGGGCGTGACACAGACTGCAACTGGCAGAAAACCTCCCACACCATGTTTTTTCCAGAAAATAATAAAGATTTGATTTAAAATATACTGTATATTTGTATGACAATTTAAATTACTGTATATACTAGAGTATAAGCCGAGTTTTTCAGCAATTTTTTTTGTGCTTAAAATGCCCCCCTCGGCTTATACTTGAGTCACTTTTTTGCGCCTGATCTCCTGGAATTTGGGGACAGCCCTACCGGCCGGCCGTAAATTGGCACACATGTAGCCCCAGTCTTCCTGTACAAGTGCGCAAAATTTGTTGTCCGGGGGACCTACAGCCGGGGAACACCGTTTTTTTTTTTTTCAAAGCCGGGCACTGCTTCTATAGACTCCCATGTTAAACGGTAATTTCTCTGGTGATTTTGGGGACCCTGTACCGGCCGATCGTAGGTCCCCTGGAAAGTGGATTTGCCTTTAGTTAATAACCCCCCAATGTGTGTTTAGAGAAACTTTAAAAGAGGAAGTAAACCCTGATGGGTATTACTTCCTATTTGTTTCCCTGTAAAGGTAAAGCATAATGGGCTACTATGCATTATGTGACACTTACCTGCAGGAGAAGCCCACAATGTCCCCGTCTTCCTCGCTAGTAGCAAGCGGCCATTCTTCACCCCCTCTTCCTTTCCGGGGCTGCGAACTCCCGCACTGTGATTGGCCAGAGTTGCGGGAGCCACCTTTAACGGCATGACCCAAGATAGAAACGGCATTTGCAGGAGAAATCGCCCTACGGTGATTTGCAAATACCTCCTAGACCGTGCAGGTCTGGGAAATATTTCAAGCACCTACAGGTAAGCCTTAATCTAGGCTTACCTGTAGGCTAAAGTGGTTGTAAAGGGTTTACAACCACTTTGGCACCTTTTTATCCTTGCCTGGTTAATTATAAACAGATTAGCACTTGTGTGTCTGTTGCAGTGGCACATGCAGTCCAACTACATTTTAAGACATAATTAAAAATGTAAATTACCTAGATACTCACCCTACCATCCACCCTCTTCCCGCAGTAATTAATTTTCATTACAATATGATGCTGTTCTCCCAGTCTGAATGACGCCCAGCACCATTCAACCCAATTCCTTTGATCTCAAGGCATCAAGGAATGTCATCCAGCTACCCTGGGCCCACAGAGCTTCAAAGAGTGGCACCATTACAACAGTGCAACATTTGGGCCACATTCACACTTGTGAATGGGCCCGACTGCATCCAGGGCCGATCAATTGTGGGTGATTGCTGCACAAGCAATGACATGCAAGCAGCCGTGATTAACTGCAGAAGCTGGCAGTCTCCTATTGCTTTCAATTAAGTTGGTTTCCAGAGCTAATCTACAGGAACCGCCACTGGGATTCTTGCATATAATCTAAAGCAGGGGTGGTGAATTAAAACTCAAGGAGGTCCGGTCACTACATTTTTTTTTTTTTTTTTTACCCCCAAGGTCCGAATCACAAGTCTGTGCCATTACCGATTGTATGCGTCTTTATTAGGGGTGAGCTTTGTGTTCAAGTCAAACTCATGTTCGACTCTAACATCATATGTTCGACCGTTCTTCGAATAACGAATGTTATGGGCTGTTCGCACTAAAAAAAAGAGTGGCGTGTCATGGCCATAATTCACTGCGGCATCGCAGTGCATTGCTGGCTGATGATTGGCCAAGCATGCACTATGACCCACATGCTTGGCCAATCACAGCTTGCAAAAAACAGAGAGCCATAATTATCCAATTAAGGCTCAGGGGGTTTAGTACACGCCCCACACTATATACGGCCGCCTGGAAGTCGGCCTTGTGTAGTGTGTTGCGGTGGTTACAAAGAGAGACAGAGAGAGAGTGTGTTATTTATTTTTATTTTATAGAGCAGGCAGGCTAGTCAGTTAGAGTTACAGTGTGTAGAGGATATATATATGCATCCCAGGTGTTGTGTGTGTATATATATATTTATACACTGTATTAAGTTTAGCTAGATCCGCTCTTCCTAATATACAGACAGGCAGGCAGGTGATTGTGCTAGCTGCAGTATTTTCACTTGGTGTACTGTCTGTGTCCTCTGCACAGTGTGCACCTAAAGCTACGTCAATAGATTTGCTGGTGTTCTCATATTAATTCCTACAGCCAGGGATCTGCTCATATCAATACCACAGGCAGGGGATCTGCACGTATTTTCACGTGGTATACTGTGTCCTCTGCACAGTGTGCACCTAAAGTTACCTCAATAAATTTGCTGGTGTTCTCATATTAATACCACAGACAGGGATCAGCAAGTATTGTCAGTATTTGTGCAGCTACATCTCCCTGCAGGCCATCAGTATGTCTGGAATGACAACAAGGAGAGGCAGAGAGTCACGAGCCGATAAAAGAGGGCAAGCATGCTCTGTGTCTAAAGGGAACAGTGCTGGTCGTGGACACGGTGCATCCTCATCAGCACATGGCCGTGGGACACGCTCATCATTTTTTTCGTCAGCTGGCCACGTTGAGCCGCAACATGCCGAAGACTTGGTAGAGTGGATGACCAAGCCGTCCTCATCCTCTCTCACCCAGGCTCAGGGTACTTTGTCTAGCAAAGCAGCTGCCAACGCGGCCTCTTCCCTCTGCTCAATGGCATCAGTCACTCCTTCTCTAGCCCCACCATGTCCTTTTGAAGAGTCCCCCGAACTGTTTGACCACAGTGTTGGGTACATGCTGCAGGAGGATGCGCAGCGTTTTGAAGGCTCTGATGATGGTACAGAGCTAGAGGGAGGCAGTAACATGAGCCCAGAGAGAGGGGGTGCCCAAGAAGGACAGCAATCTGTCAGTCATGTTCCCCCAGCTGCAGCATACTGCCAGGTTTGCTCCAGTGATAAGGAGGGAGGGGATGATGAGGTCACTGACTCCATGTGGGTGCCTGAGAGGAGGAGGCACATCTCCAACGAGGCAGGATGCCCTCCAGGGGCCAGCTTAATGGCAGCACACCGACTGTATCACAACGCAGAGCCTCGCATGTGCAGAGCTCTGCTGTCTCTCAGCGTTATTCTAAAAGTTCTTTGGTGTGGGCCTTTTTTGAGACGAGTGCATCAGATCGCATCCCTGCTATTTGCAACATATGTCTCAAGCGTATCTCGCGTAGCCAAAACATCACCCCCTTGGGCACCACATGCTTGACCAGACATATGTCGACCTGCCATGCAGTTCGTTGGCAAGCGTACCTCAAAGACCCACACCAAAGAACAAAGCGGACCTCTCCTTGCTCCTCATCAGCTGGGATCTCCAACCCCACTATACCCTGAGTCCTCTCTGAAGACTGCACTGATAGGACTGGAGGTGTAGAATTAGGTGTGTCACAGCCAAGTACTTGCAGGCAGTCTACTATCGGTACACCGACATCAGATTGTACCAGGCAAATTTCCCTGCCCCAGCTGCTGCAGCGCCGAAATAAGTTCTCTCCTAGCCATCCACATGCCCAGCGGTTGAATGCTAGCTTAGCTAAATTGCTAGCACTTCAACTGCATTTTCAGTTGGTAGATTCTGCCCCCTTCCGTGAGTTTGTTTAATGTGCGGTACCTCAGTGGCAAGTTCCCAAACGCTTTTTCTCATGGAAGGTGATTCTGCCTCTCTACCGGCATGTGGAAGGCAATGTCCATGCCTCGCTGGACAGGGCGGTCAGTGGTAAGGTGCATATTACCGCTGACTCGTGGTCCAGCAGGTATGGACACGGATGTTACCTATCTTTCACGGCGCATTGGGTGACTCAGCTGGCAGCTGGGAAGGATGCAGGACAATGTACAGTAGAGTTGGAGGTTGTTCCGCCACCACGCCTCCAAAATGCTACTACTGGTTGTGACACACCTCTCTCCTCCACCCCCTCCTCTTCTTCCTCCTCTGTGGCCTCTTCCTGTGCTGATGTATCCTCGGGGACCAGCGGTGCTCCTTAGGTGTTCAAGGGGCTACGCAGGTAAGCAGGCAAAGAGATGCCATGCGGTGCTTGAGCTGGTGTGCTTGGGGGACAGGAGCCACACTGGGCCATAGGTTCTGTCAGCTCTGCAGGGGCAAGCTCAGAGGTGGTTGACGCCACACTAGCTTAAGCCAGGAATGGTGGTTTGCGACAATGGCACAACCTCCTCTCTGCCTTGCGACAGGGAAAACTGACCAATGTGCCCTGTTTTACTCATGTCCTTAATTTGGTGGTGCAGTGGTTCTTGGGCAGGTACCCAGGCTTACAAGATGTTCTGAAGCAGGCCAGGAAACTCTGTGTGCATTTCCGATGGTCATATAATGCCAGTGTTTGGCTGGCAGACCTCCAAAATTAATACAACCTGCCCAAGAACCGCCTAATCTGTGACATGCCCACCAGGTGGAACTCTGCGATGGCCATGCTGCAGCGGCTGCACATGCAGAAGAGGGTTTTTTCCCCACGCCAGTGGGCCATGATCAGGGATGCATATGCACTGTCCTGTCACTATTTGAGGAGGCCACGAGGATGGTGAGCAGTGACAGTGCATGCATCAGAGACACTGTCCCTCTTATCCACATGTTGGAACACACGCTGTGTGGAATAATGGACAGGGCCTTTGAGGCAGAACAGAGGGAGGAAAGGGAGGACTTCCTTACCTCTCAAGGCCCCCTTTATCCAGAAAGTGTTCCTGCTTGCCACCTAGGAAGAGGATGAGGAGGAGGAGGATTGTGTCAGCATGGAGGTGGAGCCTAGCACTCAGTAGCAGTCTTTAAGGGATCAATTGCAGTCCCAAGAAACCCATGGACTTGTACAGTGGCTGAGGATCATGCCATCCTCAGTGACCCAGAGGACTCTGCACCGAATGCCTCAGCAAACCTACGCTGTATGGCCTCCCTGATCCTGCAAAGCCTGCGGAAGGATCCTTGTATTCATGCTATCAAGGAGGGGGATCATTACTGGCTGGCAACCCTCCTTGATCCACGTTACAAGGGTAAGGTTGCGGACCTTATCTTGCCGGGGCAGAGGGAGCAGTAGATAAAACATCTTCGGGAGGCTTTGCAGAGGCTGGGGGTTTAAAAATCCTGGTCCTGGACAACATGTTGCTGAGGCTTCGGTCAGTCAAAGAAGGAGCAGTGGAGAAGGTGGCCGTCTGACCGATGCGTTCAGACAATTTTTTAGTCCGCAGCCCCAAGGTATGACGGTTCCAGTAACCATCGCCAGCGTCTGTTTTACAGGGTGCTGGATTACCTAGGGGCAAGATCAGACTTGGAAAACTTTCCCACCGAAAATCCTCTGGCTTACTGGGTCTTGTGGATGGATCACTGGCCAGAGCTTGCACAGTATGCAATTGAGCTACTGGCCTGTCCTGCATCCAGCATTCAGTGCTGCTGGAGGCTTTGTAACCGATCACAGGGTGCGCCTCTCCACTGACTCGGTCGATCAACTGACCTTCATAAAAATGAATCAGGCTTGGATCACCACCAGCTACCAAGCACCTGATGCTGATGTAACTGAATATTTTTTTTGGAAATGTCAGATCCCTTCAAGACTGCCTATGCTGATGCTGAGTGACGATCCTGTTATGCTGAGTTACTATCCTTTTCCTCCTCAATGATCATGCTGATAGCTTGTAAGAACATTTTTGGTTCTGGGCACCACCACCAGTGGCTAAGGCCCAATTTTCAGCCCCTGGTGGGTGATTACAATTTTTGATGCAATACTTTGCAGCATGGATCATTCCTGCGCTCCAACTAGGGTATCTGTGAGGGGTTGCAGTGTTGTGGCACCAACACCAGTGCCTAAGGCCCAATTTTTCTGCCCCTGTTCAACAGGGGCATGTAATTACAATTCTTGATCTAATATTTCACAGCAGAGCCCATTCCTGCGCCCACCAAGGGTAACTGTGAGGACTTGCAGTGTTGTGGCACCAGCACCAGCACCAAAGGCCCAAATTTTCTACCACTGTTCAACAATGGAATGTAATTAACATTTTTGATATAATAGTTCACAGCAGGGCGTTCCAGCGCCCACCAAGTCTAACTGTGAGGGCTTACAGTGTTGTGGCAACACCAACACCTAGGGCCCAAATTTCTGCAGAGTATATACGGCAGGCCCCTACTTTCAAACATCCAACTTACAAACGACTCCTGCTTGCAAACGGAAAGAGACAACAGGAAGTGAGGGAAAATCTACCCATAGGAAGGGAAATTCTCTTCTGTAAGAGGTGTCTCCTGTCCACTGATGCTTTATCACCAATCCATGTTTCACTAAAAAACCCAAATTTTCAAAAAATATATTGACAGAAAGTGAGGTGCAATCTTCTGAACAGATGCACACAGACAGCAAAACAAATGTTACAGGGGTGATAACCCTTCTCTATGTTTTCCGAAAAGCTTAAAAATAGATTTTTTTGGCTGGATCTACAATTTAAAAAAGTACCAGTTCAAAATTACAAACAGATTCTACTTAACAACAAACCTACAGTCCCTGTCTTGTTTGAACCTCCTGTATACTGCTGTTCAAAGTATATAAGGCCAAAGGGGCTGGTAATGTCCTGGGGGGGGGGGGGGGACACTGCAACCCATGCTATTTTTCTCAATGATTTTCATTCATATTGCAGGGACCAGACATTACACTAAAGCCGCAAGCAGTTTTAAATTACCTTTTTCCTATAGTAATGTAATTTTGTGCAGGGACAGTTCTAAACAGGTGCCACTTCACAGGCATACTATAGACACCCAGCAGGTACGATATTTAAATACATTTTTCATTTTTTTTTTTCACTTTAAGCATCATTAAAATCACTGCTCCCGAAAAAACTGCAGTTTTTAAAACAGTTTTTTGCATTGATACATGTCCCCTGGGGCAAGACCCGGGTCCCCAGACCTGTTTTAGGACAATAACTTGCATATTAGCCTTTAAAATTAGCACTTTGATTTCGAACGTTCGAGTCCCATAGAAGTCCGTTCGAAGGTTCTGGTCGAACCGAACCGGGGGGGGGGGGGGGGGTGTTCGGCTCATCCCTAGTCTTCATTCCCTTTTTTGGCGCAAGCCGCACTCTCTGGTGCTGGTCCTCCACACGCTCTGGTAATACTCTGTAAATGTAAATGTCCCCAATATTGTTTTTGTTTCTGCTGATTTTTAATTGTCACAAAAAATTACTGGAGCTCCTCTTTAAAATACCTCCCAACATCAAAGTTGTTGAGCGGGGGGCGGGAAATATTGAAATGTTGCCTCCGATTGGCCAACATTACAGCAGTTGGTAAGGGGGAGTGGCGTTGACCGTCCAACACTACAGTAGATAAGCCGGGGGGGGGGGGGGTGGAGGGGACTGCCGACCACCCGTCATTGCAGTTATTATTCGTGGATAAGCGCGGGGGGGGTGTGCAGGTTGATATCTTCTTACCTCTTCCTCCTGTGCTGCCTCCACTGGGTCCTCTTTTTGTGCGGGAAATTAACTCTATTGCTGGACTACAGGAAAGAAGTGTCTATGCGGGACAGTCAAGCAGAATCCGTACGGGTTGGGAGGTATGTCTTTAGGTCCTGTAAGTTGGGAGGAAGGGCCTCCATGGATAGGACCTGTGTTTTTTTTAGCACATCCCACAGATACTCGATAGTGACAGTGCTAGGAGCAGGAAATTGTCTGAATTTTGTGATACAGTTAAAGGTCCTTAACATTGTGCAACTATCGCATAAGTTATGTATTGATTTTCTTTATTCTTTAAATAAGTCATTGCATACAATGATTTGCCAACATTTATTTTAAAATTCTATATTCTAAAAATACGGAATGCAAAAATAAAAATGCTAATGCGAAACGGGACACTGCTAAAGCTTACATGTATCCTAACCTAGAATGGTCTACAACAGGAGTCTCCAAACTTTATTACACAAAGGGCTAGTTTACTGTCCTTCAGACTTCATGGGGGCCAGACTGTGGCCAGTGGGGGCAGAAAATGTCCCAAAATCAATCAGTGAATAATGCCTCAATGTCTTGGTGGTCATTGGGAGTAAAAAAAATTGTGTCTATGATCAGTAAGGGAAGCAATAGTGTCCCATTATTGGTGTCAATTAAATGAATAGTGCCCCATCGTTGCTTTGGTGTTAGTGGGAGGATAAGTGCCCCACTGTTAATGTCTGTGGGAGGAATTATACCCCACTGTTGATGCCAGTGGAAAGAATCACACCTCATTACTGGTGTCTTTTTGGGTAATGGTGCCCCAGGGGTAAGTTAAAGACAAGCAAAAGGCCGCAGTTTGGAGACCACTGTTTTACATAGTAGAAATCTGGGATCTTTGGTAGCTCAGTCCTGCCATCTTCTGGTCACAGATTGCATGACAGCTTCTGTTGCTTTCTAAATAAGGTTCAGTTAAAAGTTTCTGTTTTTAAAGCCTTTTGGCAAGCGGGAATTCCAGACACCTGAATTCACCTCCGCAAAACAACGTCTATAAACTGTGCTGACCAAGTGTGGGCATGGTATAAAAGTACCCAAGTCTGTCTTTTTGGGTGCCAATTCTAATCCTCAAATGTTAGAATGTGTTACAAGTGACTTATCACCTTCTGGGAATAGCCACAGCTGAGGCTTGTGGTGCCAGGCATTGCCCATTCCAGGAATTATCCTCAACGTCATGGAAGGTACTGCCAGTACTGCGTCTTTCTACAACCGTAGATTGAAATCTACCGGCGAATTTACCATATAGGTACATTTAAGGCTAACTTCCCCCAAAAACGGATGTTTGTTTTGATGGGTTGTTGGGTGAGCTGTGTCACATGTAGGGTGACCACGTGTCCCGGATTGCCCGGGACAGTCCCGCATTTTGCAGGTCTGTCCCAGGCACATTCATTCCAGTACAATACAGTGTCCCGGAATGAAACTGACTCGGCCACCTCCTGGGCCAATCTGATGCCCCCAAAAAACGCCGCCACATCACCGCTTTACTCACTGACAGCACTTGTCCTGGCCGGGAATGCCTGGAGGAGCACAATCCCGCCCCCTGCTTGTGATTGGAGAAATCATAAATCCCGCCTCTTGTGTCCAATCACTGTGCTGTGATTCGTTAGAGGAAACAAGTTGATTTTTAGGAAGGGAGGGTGTCCCTGAATGGTAGTTTGGAAATGTGGTCACCCTAGTCACATGGTGACCCTTTATATCTTTGGGGATTCCACTGGTGAAGTATATGCAACACAACTGCCAAATATGCAATATATATTGACATGGCAATTAAAAAGCCAAGTGAGGCTCCAGAGTGCAGAATGAACAAATGATTGGGGAGTCCAGCTGCAAAAGAGCGACACCCTTGTTATGGTCATGTGGGAAGGTCAGAGACACAGAAAATCTCCCGCTTAAGTCTTTGAGAGATTTAAAGTAGACCTGTCATCAGATACATTTTATCATAAACTTCGCTCTGCACACAAGGGTACCCTTTGTGTAGATCAAGCTCATCAATATCTGGGACCAGGCGGAGACTGCGGTCATGTGAAAAATTGATTAAGACACTTCCCAGTCAGACTTAGAAACGAGCCTTTACTGTGTGCAGGAAAAGTGCAGAATTCCTCTGACAAAGTACTATCCCATGTCACTACTGTACCTCATATGTTGCATTAGGAGGGATGTACAGAGCCTGCACCCACTCCACCAGCCCAGCGTACCTATGTTTCCTCACTCCCAGTAAGAGAATGAGGCCACTGCCATGTACCTAGTGCAGTCCTCATGCATGTACTTATTAACTCCTTCACTTCACATACTCTGTGACCAGGCCAAAGATCTTTGTAACGTGAGCTCATCTCCAGTTGCTATTTAATGCCGACTGCGAGGGAGGAAGCCAGAACATTGACTCCCTTGTAAAGGTGACAGGTCCTCCGGTAGCAAGGTACCATGCTTAATACCTGGTTTTATTGTGCCTTGAACTTGTACTTGGTCACTCTTATCAACTACACTTCTCTTCTTGCCTTGCTGAGTTAAAATTTGTAGTGGTGTTACTTCATAATCTGTAGTGCGTAGAACTTCCACAAGTTAACCCTTTCCCCCGGCCTGGACTAGCCGCTTACTTACTAGAACCAAATACAGTTCAACCTGCCTACTAGAGTTGGGCAGAACACCCCCCTTTTCGGTTTGCACCAGAACTCCTGAACAGAGAAAAAGTTCTGACCCGAACGGCGAACCCCATTGAAGTATATGGGAGCCGAACTTGAAAAATCAAAAACCCCATTTTAAAGGCTTATATGCAAGTTATTGGCCATAACAAGTGTATGGGTGTCCGGGTACTGCCCTGGGGGACATGTATCAATGCAAAAATGTTTTATTTTACAGACTGTTTTAACCGGAACAGTGATTTATAATGATGCTTAAAGTGCAACAATAAAAATGAAAAATTTGTTTAAATATAGTGCCTGGGTGGTCCCCTTAGTCTGCCTATAAAGTGGCGCATATATAGAACATGTTGCAGCAAAAATGAAAAAAAAAAGCCATGAAATTACATTTTTATATTCTATTGCTGGCAATACAATACCATTGCCAGCAATAGAATATAAAAAAATGGCGTGGGGTCCCCTCCAAAATCTTTACCAGCCCCTTAGCGAGCATGCAGTATGGCAGGCCAGGAAAGAGGGGGCACGCAAGCTGAATCATACCAGGTCACATGCCCTAAACATGGGGGGGGGGGTGGGTGCTTTGGGGCAGGGGGCCTCTTCCCCACAACCCTGGGCTGTGGTTGTGGGGGTCTGCGGCCAGAGGGCTTATAGGAATCTGGCAGCCCCCTTTTAGAAGGGGCCCCCAGATACCGCCCCCCCCCCATGTGAGCGAGTATGGTGTGTACCCTTACCCATTCACCTTAAAAGTGTAAAAAAGTAATAAAAACACAGAGACAGTCTCTGACAATTCCTTTAAAAAAAATAAAAAACGGTGCCCTTCGATGTAAATCCATCGTCAATCACGACGCCTGATGCCACCACCGACCCGAAAAAGAAAAAAAAATTGCTCCACTGTCAACTAAGGCCAAATGCATGACTTGTCATTTGACAGTTCTTATATAGGTAAGGGGCATTGCCACCTGGCGACTTCACCTAGTGGCACGCCCCCCTTGTGTAGTCATCGACCCCTAAAGCACCGGCCTGTGACGTCACAAGGGGCGGTGCCACCAGGAGACCTTGCCAGGTGGCTTCGCCCTTTACCTATATAAGAAGTGTCAAATGGCAAGCCAGGCATTCGGCGGTTTGCCTTAGTTGACAGCGGAGGAATTTATTTAATTTGTTTCGGGTGTGGTGGTGGCATTGTGATCGACGATGGATCTACATTGTGGGACAATTTTTTTTTTTTAGATATATAAAGAAATTGTCAAAAAGTTTTTTCTTTTTATTACCTTTTGACACTTTTTTTGGTGAATGGGTAGGGCTACTTATGTACCCCTACTCATTCACATTGGGGGGGGGGGCAGGATATGGGGGCTGATATCCCCCTGCCCCAAAGACCCCCACAACCACAGCCTAGGGTTGTGGGGATGAGGCCCTTGTCCCCATCAACATGGGGACAAGGTGCTTTGGGGTGGGGGGTCCTACTGCCCCAAACAAAGCACCCACCTCCTAATGTTGAGGATATATTGCCTGATATGGTTCGCTTGCCCCCCCCCTTTCCTGGCCTGCCACGCTGCATGCTCAGTTAAGGGTCTGGTATGGAATTTGGGGGCCCACGCCATTTTTGATTCACTTTTTAATTGCCAACAATGTTGTTTTTTTATTCAGCTGTCAGCTGGGAATCCCATTGACCGCTTATGGCTCATCAGTTGTTAAGGACATTGTGGCCGGCACCCCGAACCAATCCATAACCACTTAAGGACCTGAGCCTCTTTCTGAGATTTGGTGTTTACAAGTTAAACTGTTTTTTTTCCCTAGAAAATGACTTGGAGCCCCAAACATTATATTTTTTCTAACACCCTAGAAAATAAAATGGCAATACTTTTTGTCACACCGTATTTGTGCAGCATCTTACAAGTGCACTTTTTTGGGAAAAAAATTACTTTTTTTAATAAAAAAAATAAGACAACAGTAAACTTAGCCTTTTTTTTGTTTTTATATTGTGAAAGATCATGTTACGCCGAGTAAATTGATACCCAACATACCAAAGTTTCAAAGTTGCTCCCGTTCGTGGAATGGCGACAAACTTTTACACTAAAAAATCTTCATAGGCGTGGTTTAATAAATTCTACAGGTTGCATGTTTTGAGTTACAGAGGAGGCCTAGGACTAGAATTATTGCTGTAATTCTAAAAATCGTGGCAATACCTCACATGTGTGGTTTGAACACCTTTTTCATATGCGGGCGCTGCTCGCGTATGTGTTTGCTTCTGCGCGCGAGCTTGGCGGGTCGGGGTGCGTGTAAAATGTTTTTTTTTTTCTTATTTATTTTATCTTTTTTTTTTTTTTTTTACACTGTTCTTTTAAAAAAAAAATGGGTCACTTTTATTTCTATTACAAGGAATGTAAACAAAGCATGACAGGACTTCTTAATTATGAGATCTGGAGTCAAAAGGACCTCAGATCTCATATTTACACTAAAATTAAATAAAAAAAATAATGTCCCTTTTAGAGCTTTGGGCAGAAGTGACATTTTGACGTTGCTTCCGCCCTGCAATGATATGGAGACAGGTGGGGCCATCTTTCCCTCACTCTAAGGGAACAGACCCAATCGCCTGTGCCGCTCCCAACAGCTCCGGTATGCGGCGGAGGGCACCGGAGAGTGGCAGGGGGTCCTCTCCTGCCGCTGATAAAAGTGATCTCATGGCGAATCCGCCAGGGAGACCACTTTTATCTTGAAGCGGACCGTCCGCTCTTGAAGAGGATACCAGTGTTATGGTAGCTAGCTGCTACCATGCCAACGGTATTCCTCGCCAAAACAGCAGCGTAAAATGACAGCGGGCAGTCCGGAAGTAGTTAACCTGCTATTCACTGCATCCTCTGGACCCCCTTGTGGGCATCCACGTTTTACATCATCCATGTTTTTATCATTGTAACTTTGTATATTTTGTCAATAAATTTTAATTCATATAATACTTGTTATTGCCTTAAAAGTCCCAATTTGTGGGGGATTCTTTACTGTGACCCCAGGGATGTTGGCAGACATATACCGTATTTATCGGCGTATACCGCGCACTTTTTTCCCCTTAAAATAAGGGGAAAATCAAGGGTGCACGATATACGCCGAAACCCGTTTCCCGCGCTCTGTTTGAATGGAGCCGCCGACATATACCGAGTGCAGTACACTCGGGTACATTCGGCTAGGCTCACGCATAAACATCACAGCGCGTGAGCACGAGCGAAAAGGAGCCTTGCCGAATCTACCCGAGTGTACTGCACTCGGTATATGTCGGCGGAGGCGGTTCGAACTGAGCGCGGGAAGCGGGGATTCGACTTGAGGCGCGCGCTGGAGAAGCCAAGAGGACACCACCGAGGCTGCAGACGGATGCCGGACTGGACGATGGACGCTGGGCAAGACACCAAAACTGTAAGTAATAGAATCTTATAACATTTTTTTTTTACAGGAATTTCGGGGCAACTTTAGGGGAGCGCGCACTACGCGGGAGTGCGCAATACCCCGATCAATACGGTAGGTCCTTTTTTGATGTTCATCTTACAATCTTAAATAAGTACACAGCATATAAATAAATACATTGGAGCAAGGAAAAGTATAAATACTTTGACATTAATGCATGAAAACACTAAACATCATGCAGGTAAAAATGACTTTAAGTCTCTTATGTAAGCATAGAAATTGCGATCCGGCAACAATATCTTCTCTCCCATAATCGGTGGGTGCTGGTCACCTGATGCACAGCCGGGTAGAAATAGGCTGGTTTGACCAGTTTAACCCGGTCCCTGTAAATATGGCAACTGGTGTATCATTTCTCATATATCTGGTGATACTGGGTGTCTATGAACTCGTTCTGATTCCGGAATTCTCGGGGATGTCCCAGAGTTTCTTCCAGACAGCTTGGCTATAGATCTTCGGCTTTTCTTCTTCGAGCTGCCTGAACAAGTCCTGAACAAGGCACATAAGGAAACACATATCATAAGTGTTGAAAACGTAGGCATCAAACTACCTGGAGCCGAGGTACACTAAAATGTGAAAAGTATTTTGACACCTGCCTTTACACGCACATGAACTTTAATGGCATCCCAGTCTTAGTCTGTAGGGTTTAACATTGAGTTGGCCCACCCTTTGCAGCTATAACAGCTTCAACTCTTCTGGGACGGCTGTCCAGCTGGGTTTAGGAGTGTGTCTATGGGAATGTTTTACCATTCTTCCAGAAGCCATTTGTGAGGTCAGGCACTAATGTTGAACAAGAAGTCATGGCTCACACTCTCCACTATAATTCATCCCAAAAGGTATTTTATCGGGTTGAGGTCAGGACTCTGTGCAGGCCAGTTAAGTTCCTTCCCCCCAAACTCACTCATCCATGTCTTTATGGACCTTGCTTTGTATAACTGGGTTACCTTAGGACCTAGGAGAACTAATCCTTGTGGGAGATGAACATCCAAAGGGTGTTGTGATCTTTGTGAAGGCCAGTCTGTATGTGAGGTAGATCCTTGGGGATCCATGGGAGGCAGATGACAGCCTGAGGGGAGGTAGGATGTTCCTCTTTGCTACTATCAAAATTGAGAGTGCTCCAGTACACTTTGACAACTTTCTCTGGGTGATGAGGTGAATGTTGTGGAGGCTCCAGTGAGGCAGATGAAACCGCGACAGGGGAAACCTCTGAAAGTAGAAACAAGGCCACCGCTACTGTGGGTGCCAGCAGGGCAGTGATACAAGCACTTACAGAGTCCTGTTAGCATGTAGTCACTTCATTGTCATCCTGGACAGGCGGTTCTCCTGGTTCAGGTGTTTCGGTCAACTTCTCGACTTTTTCTTTGGGGGGGGGGGGGCCAACACGGACACCTTGTTCAATAACAGTGCTCAACGAGGCAGGTGGGCTCGGGACCTTGGTGGTGATGGAAGGAACATATGGTATCCGAGGGATCAGCATTTCTTCCTTGCCGATATAGGATGGCTTCTCAGTTTCTTCTATGTGGTGGGACCCTTAATTGGGCATGTTACCCAAGGGGTGAAGTTCGTGCATCTCCAAAGACAGAAAGGGCATATGATCCGTAAATCCTGCGATTGGCCGGTACACAAGGTCTGTGTCTTTTTTTTTTTTTTTTGCACTTCTCGTGACATGGCACCAGAAGACGTGTAGCATACCACGTGGAGATCTGGGAAGCTTCTGGCTTTCAATTTTTTATATACGCCCCTTATCAAAATTCCAACCAGTTCGGTGACAGTGCCTGACTCAGGAGCCAATCCAAAGAACAGCAGTTATGTACCAAGTCTCTGGGCAAGCCTGGACACGGTTTAGAAAATTAACTAAACAGCTATGTTCTGTTTAGGGCTGGTCTTCAAGTGTGCTGCAAAAGTGCAGAATTCCTCTGACAAAGTGCTCTTATGTCACTACACACTGTAACCTATATATTGCATTAAGAGAGATGCGATGAGCCTGCACCCACTCTACTAGTTCAGTGTACCTTAGCTACCTCCCAGTAACAAAATCGGGTCTCGCCATGCACCTAGCGCAAACCTCCTGTGTGCACTTGATAACTCCTTCACTTACCTCATAACCAGGTCTATATCACCGTAAAGCGGGTTCTGCTCCGGTTGCTATTAGGTACTGACCAATAGGAAGGAAGCCAGAATATCGACCTCCTTGCTACCGGAGGACTTGTCACCTTTACCAGTACCACGCTTAATGACTGGTTGCATTGTGCCTTGAACTTGTAGTTGGTTACTCTTATCAACTACACTTCTCTTCTTGCCTTGCTGAGTTAATCCGTTTGTAGCAGTGTTACTTCATATCACGTAGTGCTTTTGCAGACCCTGGTTCTTTAGATACATCAGAACCAAGATGCACCAACTTCAGACCAGGCTCATAACATTTACTGAATAAGTGTGAAATAACAGTTCAATATGAATAACGTCCCTCCCCTAACTCTTACTATGGTGGTGTGGCTGCCCAGGCATACCTCTTTGAGGTGAGACTCTATTATGGTATTGTCCATGGCTTGGATGTCTTCCGACCGGGGCAAACAGCGCGTCACAAGTTGCCGAAAGAAGCCGAACGCCGGTGCGGCTCTATACGGCACCTGCGCACCGACGTTCGGCTTCTTTCGGCAACTCGTGATGCGCTGTATGCGCCGGTCGGAAGCATGTCAATCAATTAGGAACGCCCAGTGCCACAGTTAACATGCCCGGAAGCCGCGGTGAAAATACGGTATGTACGCTGTTTTTTTTTTAATTTCATTTCCGTAATCTCTATCTAACAACTCGGCTGAATATAATGTTACATTTTTTTTGGCTGAACCCCCGCTTTAAGTGGAGTGTGGGACGTTTCGCTACAATCATGTACATGGTATACAAATCAGCCAAAAATGTATATAGTGGCAATATTTTTATGTAAAAAGAAGATTTAAAAGCTGTGGGCACTGGGGGGCGCAGATGAACTATTTTCATATTACTGGGTTCATTAACACTTTAATGTCTATTGTGTTATAGACGCAATTTTAAATATACTAGATAAAATATATATTTTTATATCACTTTGTCAGATGTTATTGCTTAACCACTTCCATACAGGGCCTTTTCACCCCCTTCCTGCCCAGACCAACTTTTAGTTCTCAGCGCTGTTGCACTTTACATGACAATTGGGCGGTCATGCAACACTTTACCCAAATGAAATCGTTGTTCCCCCCCCCCCCCACAAGTAGAGCTTTCGTTTGGTGGTATTTGATCATCTCTGCGTTTTTTTTTTTTTTTTGCGCTATAAACAATAGAAAAGTGACACATTTGAAAAAAACACAATATTTTTTACTTTTTGATTTAACCACTTCAATACCACACATGGTCATATGACGTCCACAAAGAGGATCTCCCATCATATTTTCACGATCTTTCTAGCATGGAGGAGAGATGTGGGGTCTTATTGACCCCGCATCTTTCTTTAAAGAGGACCTGTGACACACTATTCCTATTACAAGGGATGATTACATTCCTTGTAACAGGAATAAAAGTGATCTTTTTTTTTTAAGTGTAAAAAATAAATAAATAAGTAAAGTAAAATAAAAAAATAAATAAAAAAATTTAAAACGCCCCTGTCCCTGGTAGCTCATGCTCAAAAGCGAACGCCCACGTAAGTCCCGCCCACGCATGTAAACGTTGTTCAAACCACATATGTGAGGTATCGCCGCGTGCGTTAGAGCGTGTGCAACAATTCTAGCACTAGACCTCCTCTGTAACTCTAACCTGTTAACCTGTAAAAAATTCAAAGCGTTGCATATGGAGATTTTTAAGTAACAAAGTTTGGTGCCATTCCATGAGTGTGCGCAATTTTAAAGCATGAAATGTTAGGTATCTATTTACTCGGCATAACATTATCTTTCATATTTTACAACAAAATTGGGCTAACTTTACTGTTTTGTTATTTTTTAATTCATGAAACCATTTTTTTCCAAAAAAAGGTGTTTGGAAAATTATTGCGCAAATACCATGCAAGATAAAAAGTTGCAATGACCGCCATTTTATTCCCTAGGGTGTCTGCTAAAAAAACATATATAATGTTTGGGGGTTCTGAGTAATTTTCTAGCAAAAGAATGATGATTTGTACATCACCAGAATAGACCCGGTGTGGAGGTGGGAATAAAAGCCCTGTATTGAAGTGATTAATAAATATCACAATTTTTAATTTTTTTCCTCAGTTTAGACTGATATGTATTCTTCTACATACTTTTGGTAAAAAAAATCACAATAGGCGTATATTGATTGGTTTTGCGCAAAAGTTATAGGGCCAGATTCACGAACACTTGCGCTGGAGTATTTGGATATGCGCCGCGTAACTGTGCTGATGCGCCGACGTTTCTATGTGCCCGTACCCACCAAACTAGATGCGCCCAATAACGGCTCATTTGCGACCGGCGGAACGTTCCGACGCCAGAGTATCGTCAGCGTTTATTTTCGCTGGGCGCATCAGTCGCGCCCATTGATTTCCCCTGCAAATATGCAAATGAGGGATTTTTCACAATTCACGAACGGATTAGCACCATACGCTGGCTACATGCGCCGCGCGTATCTCGTCCGTCCGGCGCAAAGTTATTTCTACAAAAGGCTGCTTTATCTTTACTCCAGACGGTCACAGGTCAGCAGGAGAGCAGCTACAGCAGCGTTACCGACGATAGGAGCTAGCTGAGCACCCCCACTTGCAAGGACAACACCTCTGTGTGCCAACATGCCAGGGGCACTCGTGGTCCTAGAACTACTGATGGGTCCCCTGGAACCAAGAAGGCGGGCACGTGAGAGGATATACCGCACACGTATGAACCTCTTTGGCATGGGGGATGAGGAGGTGTATCGCCTATTCAGATTCAGCCCAGATGCAATACTTGAACTAACCACAACCCTGCAGGATGACATCACCAGCCCAACACACCGATCACAAGCAGTGCAGCCACTGGTGAAGGTCCTGGCAACACTCCATTTCCTAGCAAGTGGATCATTCCAGCGTACAAGTGGAGTGGTGGCTGGGATGTCACAGTCCTCCATAAGCAGATGTGTGCACCAGGTTGTCCCTGCAATCCTCAGACGCATGTCCAACCAGTTCATCAGACCCACCACTGAGGAGCTGCGGCAGAAGGCAATGACAGATTTCTACAACATTGCCAGATTCCCACGCACTGTGGGGGCCATTGATTGCACACATGTGGCCCTACAGCCCCCCAGTGCCACAGAGCACATATACCGCAATCGGAAGCATTGGCATTCCATCAACGTACAGGTGATAGCCGATGCCCAACGCCTCATATGGCACGTCCGTGCCAAACACCCCGGGTCCAGCCATGACAGTTTCATATACCGTCAGAGCCCCATCCCAGCAGAATTTAACCAGAACATGTATGGGGACAGCTGGCTGGTTGGTGAGTGACATGGGAGTCAGGCATGACTATCCCCTCCCGTGATGCACAACAGAAATCGCACATGCATGACTAACATTCTCCTGTCTTTTACCTTACAGGTGACTCTGCATATGCACTGGGACCCCATCTAATGACTCCTTTCCGGAACCCCCAAACCAGAGGAGAGAGAAAATACAATGAAGCACACATCAAAACCCGTGCAGTGGTTGAGCAAACATTTGGGCTCCTGAAGTCCCGTTTCCGATGCCTGGATAAGTCTGGGGGGCCCTATTGTATTCCCCTACCTTTGTGTGTCAGATCATCGGTGCATGTTGCATACTACATAACTTTGCTATGAAAAAAGGCCTGCATATTGACATACGTGATGACCTGACCCCCGACCCACACAGTCCCCACCTGCCAGAGGACACCCAGTCTGCTGATGGAAGAGCAGTCAGGAGGGTCCTCGCCGTAGGCATCTTTGGACACTAAACCAAAACATTAATAACACAGACAATGCACGCGTGTACACCACTGATGTCCCTAGATCACACACACCACATGCACATCGCATTGGATTAGCCCAAGTCCAGCATGTAGGAGTTGGGAGCAGTAACGCCAGCGTCAAGGCCCCAATGATGTCACTGTCCATTCACACACCTTTCACACATCATTCATTCAGCCGTGGGGTTCACTTCACCACCACGGCCGAGGGTGACACCCCTTACTTTCAGGAGTGCCACCCTCTCACATTCACACACCATTCACACTGTCCCCTGCACTCCTGACCGTGTGCAGTACAAAAATAAATTATAAATATCATATCCTGATCATTAAACGAAAAAAAATCTCATAACCTGAGAAAAATAAAAAATAAACTCATGACCTGAGTATGTCAAAAACAATAATATAAAACAAGAAAAAAAACAAGGCCTCATCGGGGATGCCGGGGGCTTCTTCTGGGGGCCCCTCTCTGGCTCCGCAGCTGCCTGGATGGAGTGGGTGGGGGTGGGGGGGCATCTGGAGGTGGCTGATCCCCAGGTGGGCCACTCCTGGCAGGTGTGGCCTGCGTGCCCTCCAAGGCCCTGGCTATCCGTCCAAGGTAATTGTTCGTCTGGGCCTGCATCCGGAGCTGACGGGTCACCTGGTAATGCTGGGCCCGCCGACTCAGCCTCCCCTGCTCCCGGATGGCAGCACTGTTCCCATGGATGGCAGCAGTGTTGGCCTGGACGGCTGCAGTAAGGTGCTGGATATCCCCCTGCACCTCCCCCAAAGTGGTGACCACTGCAGCGCAGTTGCAGCTGACATCCTGCACTGCGTTGCTGAGGTTGGCAACGGAGCCCAGGCTGTCAGCCACTTTCTCCAAGTGCACCGCTATGGCCCCCATCTGTTCCGTCTGCCTGGCGTGATCCCTCGCCAACTGGTCCTGGACACCATCAGACACCCCCCTGGTCTTCTGGGTCGCCTTCCTGGGGCCAGAAGATGGATGTCCTCGGGTGGAAGGTGTCGCCCTTGAGGGGCTTCCAAGGATGGGGGAGGGGACGACAGACGGGCCAGGAGAAGGGGAGGAGACAGACAAAACCAAAGAAAAGTCCTGCTCTGCCACAGCAGGATCCTCCACAACCACCTCGGCAGGTGTGGTGTGGCCACTCTCCTCCTCCACAACCTCTTCACCACCCAGTGGCTCGGGCACATGATGGCGTGGGGGGGATGGGGTGGAATGCAGGCTGACAGATGATGGCCCAGCTCCGTCATCTGTGGATGACACAAAGCAGACACATGTTGGTGGTCCCACACACTTGGCACATGTTCCCCCCCCCCCCCCAAATGCAAAACAACAAATAGGGGATTATAAAACACTTACCTGTCCTTGTGCCTTCCTCCACGGAGTCATAGCCTGCGACCCCCTCCACCTGCTCCCTCTCCAGGCAGCGAGCAACCACCTCCTCCTCTGCGGTCAGGGTGACAGGACATGGGGGACCACCACCTGTGCCCCTCTCATACCTCCTGATGGAGGCCACCTTGTCCCTCACCTTGCGCCGCAGGTCATTTATTTTCTTTTGTATGTCCCCAGCAGTCCGGGTGGAGTAGCCCAGGACATTGACCCTGGCAGCAATCGACTCCAGGATGCCCTGCTTCCTCTCCCGGCTGGTCTTCCGGCTTTTTTTGCCATGGAGAAATTCATTATCCGTCTCCATAGCCGAGATAATCACTGAGACCTCCTGGGAATTAAAGTTGAGGTTCCTCCTCTCTCTGGGGGTAGCGGGAGCAGCCATTACAGTGCAAAAGTATCTTCCCTGGGGTGGGGGGAAACGGAACTACTTTTGCGCCGGAATGGCGTTTCCGCCAGCGCTTTTAAGCGCCCAGCGGAACGCATTGCGCTGACGTTTCCCAGGAAGTGGTGCCGACGGAAGTTGTGAGCATGCGCACAAGGGGGCGAGTGGAGCCGCACTCACTGCGCATGCTCCGTGGATGATGCGCTGAACGTAAGCCTCTGCGCTGGGCTCCGCCCATCATTTACATATGATCACACCCACTTCCACTTGCGTCGGGTTACGCCAGCGCATTATCGTTACTCTGGCGCAAGTTTACGCGCAACTGCTATGTGAATTACAGGACTTGCGCTGAAAGGGTCTTCAGAGTAACGTAAATGAGAAGCGTTACTCCAGAGGAAAGATACTCTCATCTACCTGAATCTGGCCCATAGCGTCTACAAAATTGGGAATAGATTTATGGCATTGTTATTTATTTTATTTTTTATACTAGTAATGGCGGTGATCAGCAATTTTTATTGTGACCGTGACATTGCGGCAGACACATCGGACACTTTTGACAAGTTTTTGGGACCATTCACATTTACACAGCGATTAGTGTTATAAAACTGCACTGATTACTGTGTAAATGTGACTGGCAGGGAAGGGGTTAACACAAGGGGGTGCAGAAGGGGTTAATATGTTCCCTATTGAGTGATTCTAACTGTAGGGGGAGGGGGACTCACAAGGGGAGGAGACCGATGTATGTTCCTCTGTACTGGGAACACACATCGGTCTCCTCTCTTCTGACAGGAGGTGGATCTGTGTGTTTACACACACAGATTCACACTCCAGCCGTGATTGCAGACAATCGCGGGTGCCAGGCAGACATCGCAGCCGCTGGGCACACGTACCGGGTCACGAGATGGCCGGAAGGGAAAGGACGTCTATTGACCTCCACCCGGAGGGAGGGAGGATTCCTGCCCGCGTCATATTGCTATGGCCTGGTAAGGAAGGGGTTAAGAAGGGATTTAGCACCTTGAAGTCCCATTATTCAGTTATTTAGCAGTTTATATTTACTAAAATAATAGCATTTTCATTTTCTGTGCACTGTGGGAGGCAAATATAGTGAATGCAGGGTCCTGGGTTTAGTAACACTTTAAGGATTGTGTAATTTCTGAGCTGGCAGTTCACAGAGTAGATGGTAACCCTGGATGATGCCTGAAAATAGATGGTGCCATCTTTCTGGAGAGAAAAAAAGAACGAAGGCTTTGTTTAAAGAATACAGTAACCTCCGTGAAAGGTAATAAATACCTGGAAGTGTTAAACTGACACATTAATTAGTATGTATGTACTGAAAGTTAAACTGGTATGGTAGGTCAAGGTTAATGCAAACTTTGATGATTCCCACCTCCACTAGTCTCCCCAATACCTTTGGAGCACTCTTTTTGCTCTAAAAAAAAAAAAATCTCTGCGGGCAGTTGTCTTGCAAAGGTTCAATAGCTATCCGCTCCCTCCCCAAATTGTATAATTTCAGTGGACAGCGCTTCAATTGATCTCTTGCTACATTGCCTATTGTTTGGCGAGGCAGCTCAATGCAGAGCCAGCAGCTGACGAGATTGCAGTGCTGAAAACAAACAGTGCCGGCCATGCTGGAGCCGAGGGGCTGCGATTGCCCACCGCTCGGTTTAGGTAGTGACAGATTGTACCCATTTCCAAGCCAGGATGCCCGCTGCTGCCTGCGCCTCGTGTGTGCTTTGGCCTTTTCAACCTCAATTTTTCAATTAGCGATCAAAACCCGCTCCAGGTAAAATTGCAGCCGGACAATGAGTTGCTTCTTGTGTCTACGCAGCAAGGGTGGATGGAGGCCAAAGCAGAGTGAGCGAGGGAGAGCTCTGAGGCCTGGAAAAGGGATTAGAGAGCAAGGGACGGGCAGAGGAGAGAGGATCTGAGGAGGGCAAGCTTTCCAACAAACCAATAGAGACGTGTGTATTAAATGGTCAGCAAGCTTAAAGAGTAACTCCACTTTTGTTGAGTAAAAAACACGCCCCTCTGGGTGACTGATGTACTTGGCAGGGATTTTAACAAACTTTGTTGTAGATTCCTGCCTTTTTTTACTAAAGATATAGCTGGTTGATTGTCCATGTGCAAAATGAATGTGAATGGGAGTGATTTTATAATTATCCATCAGCTGCTGCATTTGCAGGGTTCTAATGAGGAAAGCAGCAGAGTATGCATCCCTTTAGACGTGATTTACCTTTGGCAGTATCCCACCAAAAATGACATTTATGTTGTAGGGAATACCTAAAACCTAACTTGTATCTTAGGGCTTACTTCTGGGAAAATAAAAAAGTCAATCACACGAGCAAGTAATTACGTGACTGGGGGGGGGGGGGGTGTTCTGTATACCATATGAGTACAGAACACCTCTAGGTCGCCATATTGCATTATATTTTACAGAAATACAGAAATGCCCTTCTTCCCTTTCCCTGAACCCTTTGTACGGTGAGACACAGTCCTGGGCCCAAAAGCAGAGGTAATACCACATGTGCATCAACTGCTGAGCCTTAGTCCAGCAACTAAATGCCGCTAAATTTGCACAGCCTAATGCTGAGTAGGTGTTTTTAAGATAGTATGCCTGAATACAATACACACAGAGAGAAGTTTACATGCCCATACAAGCTGCTATGTCCCACTGCTTACAGAGATCCTGGCATCTGAGGTTGTAAATCAAGCCTTGCACCTGCGCAGTAAGCCGTTACATGTGCACAGTGTCCGCAACCACACCCCCTTCCCTCTCTGCTGCTCCGGCCAAATAAAAAAAGTGCTTTTTGCGCACGTGATAGACGATGGCACAGAGAGGGGGGAGGGTAGAAACTGGTAGGATCAGACACATATTGTCAGGTCACCCGTGGCCAGGTGACAAATGCACCCCCGTTGAAGACAGGGATGCACCGCAAGGTAGTGAACCCAATAGCAGACTGCTGCAGACAGAGAGGAAATGTGAGCCCAAGATTCCCCAGGGCACGGAGTCTAAGGTCTAGCAGGTGTTCACCAGAGCCTCTAGTGGTGAGGATGGCCTTTCTTTGCTGCAACTGAATCCAGGTCGCCGCCCCTGGGGTCCTCCAGGTCACACCCGGTAGGGAGAGAGGGGAAGCAGCCACTCAGAACACAAGGGATAGTGATGGGTAAGCCGAGGTCAGGGCAACAGGCAGACAAGGATAACCAAGGGACAGGCCAAAGGTCAGGGTCACAGGCAAACAGGAGTATTCAGAGACGAGCCAAAATCGGTACACAGAAAGGTTAACGCAGCACATGTCAAACAGGAACACAAGCTAACAAACAAAGTTGAACAGCAAAGCAGACCTGCAGTGCAACAGTTAATAATGACTTCCTGGGATGGCCTGGGGTGGGGCCATACAGGGAGGAGAGATGATAAAAAGGCAGCCAGAAGAGAGTCGGGCCTCTAATGGACACATGGAGGAGAAGGTAAGCTGCCAGACATTATTGCATGTCCATGACACATATTTCATACACAGCACAAGCACTGTGCTCTATAACAGGCTTTAAAGGAACAGGATATTCTTTAATGGTGCCAAAACACACAAAAATATATTTTGTTATAAAAACATCTTGATTGGACTCCAAAGTTTTAAAAGAAACGGGGGGGGACACAATGAATATTGTTCACATTTTTATAAAAACAATTCAGTGCACATGTAGAATATACAAATAAAGTAGCTACTGTATCAGCGTAATGCTTGTTGATCGACATGTTTCACTTTTCAGCTTAAAAAGCAATATGTAGCTACAAAAAGACAAATACAATCAAAATGAAAAATAAACAACAATAATTCCAAAAATTTGCATAAACAATTATTAGTAAATATGCATGACTGTAAACACAAATTTCTGTTTTCAAAGTAAATGTGTATCAAAAAGATATAACAACATAAGTAATCTGTTCAATGAATATCCATGGAGGGTTTGAGCACTATACAAAGGGGCACACAATATGAACATAAAACTTACCATGTAAGTGAAAGTGTAGTAGATGTGCAGGTGATGGCGCTGCTAGATAAGGTGTAGGAAAATAGAAAATACTACTCTATGAGGATCCTTCTCTCTTTGTTCCCTCATATCATCACGACCTACGGGCGTCACTGCCAGCACAGATCTCCTGCATACAGCAACAGGTAAGAGACCATCACGACCCACTGATCCCTAAAGCTCCATACCCCCTCGTGGGGGCAACGTTCTGGTAAGTGCGGACACATGTGGGGGGACCGTTGAAGTCTCATCTAATGCTCAAGGCTACCACCATCTGTTAATATCGTCTCATATGTTATTATATCTCCAGCGGATTTAATATACTATTATCAGTCATAGTACTACAAATTATGGTCACCAGTTTACTGCACTTATTTATGTCACAGTAACTTCCAGTAGTCCATGTGATTCACATCAACCTACTCAGGACTGCTAGGACAACATTTAATATCCAACATCTATTTTATTATATATATTGGTTTGCTGTGTTTTTGTTTTTTGGCCTTCCCGGCCAGGACAAGTACTGTCAGTGAGTAAAGCGATTATGTGGCTATCTTTTTTGGGGGTATCAGATTTGCCCGGGGGGGTGGCTGTGTCAGTTTCATTCAGGGACACTGTATTGTCCTGGAATGAATGTGCCCGGGACAGACCTGCAAAATGCGGGACTGTCCCAGGCAATCCGGGACACGTTGCCACCCTAACTAGAACACACCTTAGGGAACACACCACCCGAATCACAGTACACATAGGGGTTCATCTATAAGCCCCGACTGGAGCTATCAGAAAAAGGGGTACCTTGGATTAGCGGGGAGTTTCTCTACTCAAACCCACCGCCTATAAGTACCCGACACTTGAATATTTGGAATAATATATCCTACACCTTATCTAGCAGCGCCATCACCTGCACATCTACTACACTTTCACTTACACTAGTCTCTTTTTTGAGAGACCACACAGGGGGCAGCAGCTCATTTACCTAGTCCTAGCGCAGATATCTCTATCTATAAAACTTACCATGTACGTATATAGAATGTAATCAAGCTAATACGCACTACTAAAGGGTCCAAAACCGATGGAAGAAAAGGTGCGAACACCAGCGGTGGCAATTGATGGCATGAGGAACACAATGGGGCCAGTGGAAATACTAGAAATGTCAAAATAAAAGGGGATATATATATATATATATATATATATATATATATGTGTGATATGTGTGTGTATAAAATATATATGCACTGAGGAAAAAACTATATCAAGGATGCACAAAGATCTCAATCAATTAGATATACAGGTTAGGTTTACCTTTTAAATGTCATTCAAATGCTCCTCCCACAGAATGTAGAGGGTAGCAACAGACCAATCTGTAACTATTTCTTCCAATGAAGCCATGATGAATGCTGACACATTAAATCAATAGTGTCCCCCAGGCCACTAACAGTGTCCCTGAATGTGCACTGAATTGTTTTTATGAAATGTGGACAACATTCATTGTTCCCCCATTTCTTTTAACATTTTGGACTCCAATAAAGATGTCTTTATGACAAAATATTTTTGTGTGTGTTTTGGCACCAATAAAATCCCCTTCTGTTCTAAAATTATTTGAAAACTATTAATAGATAAAAGATAACTGAAACCCTTTCATTGGATCCTTCTTTCCCATTGATGAGGGGACACCCCTCCATATGTATAGGGACGGCCATGGACATTGATGAGGGGGTCACTCCCCCATATGTACACATGTATAGGGATAGCCATAGACATTAATGAGGGGGTCACCCCCCCATAGAAGCCGGGTGTTTAATAATAAAAAAAAACAGAAGCACTGCAGATTACGCACCCGAAAATGAAGAATCAATTCCCTTTCTGACTCCACAACTGCCAGAATTTTTTTATGAAGGCCACCATTGGTCATCCCTATGTCCCTGTCATGTTGGGTTTATTTATTGTCCCTAGCACTGTAATTTTGAACTTTTCTCTCTATAATTTGATGTTGTATAAAAATCTATATATATAATTTAGGTGAAAGTGCTAAACCTGATTCTTCTTTTTTTTATTGCAGATGTATGCAGTATTTACTGCAGACACAGCTCACAAGGCAGGACTGCCCCAGTAAATGAGACCGAATATGAAAGCTACATTGAGACTCCACCAGCATGTGACATTCACACGGAGGCTCCAGCAACATGTGACGTTCACACGGAGGCTCCACTAGCATGTAACATTCACATGGAGGCTCCACCAGCATGTGACATTCACACGGAGGCTCCACCAGCTTGTGATGTTCACATGGAGACACAACCTGAATGTCAAATTCATGTTCAGACTCCAGCACAATGTGACGTTCATGTTAAGAACTCACCAAAATACCAGGGCAGACATGGGAATATCTCCTCCCATGAAGATGAGGGCAAGCTTACAGAAAAGGATAGAAAGATCCCGGTGGTAGGGGATTCTGTTATTAGAGGGACATAGGGGGCAATATGTCAGACTGATCCCAATTGACGAACAGTATATTTTCCCCGGTCACACGAATTCAGGACATTGCAGATCGGGAAGGACAAAGCTGTCATGGTACATATTGGAACCAACAACAACATTAGAAGAAAATGGAGCGCCCTACAAAATGATTTCATGGACTTAGGGGCTATATTGAAGAAAAGGAGCTCCAGGTTAGCATTTTCAGAAGTACTGCCTTTACCTCGAGCCACACCAAGTAGGTAGCTTAGCAAGTGGCTGAAGACCTTGATTATGTTGTGAAGTTTAGATGCTGGTATGTTTTTGAGGCTTGTGTGGGACTGGCTATGAGGGGAGGTTGAAGGCCGGTGTATGTTTTTGAGGCATGTGTTGGCCCGGCTGTGAGGGGAGGTTGGAGGCTGGTATGTTTTTGAGGCGTGTGTTGAATTGACTATGAGGGGAGGTTGGAGGCCGGTATGTTTTTGAGGCGTGTATTGGGTTGGGTCCTCAGACCTCCATTTTCATTTGTTGAGCTTTTGAATCACCAACTATCAATGTAGTTGGACAAACAAGACAATTGGCTGTTCCTAGAAGAAGACTCGACAAAAAGTCTGAGGAACCCTCACAGGGACCAGGTACGGCTGTACCAACACAGGTCCCTACACTAGTGGTGGCTGCCACTCCAGTAACCAGAGGGTCCTCCCATCAGCCCTCCATTTTTGTTTTAGGAGCTTCTGAATCACCAACTATCAATGTAGTTTAACAAACAAGACAATTGGTTTTTCCTAGAAGACTCAACAAAAAGTCTGAGGAACCCTCCCAGGGACCAGGGACGGCTGTACCAACACAGGTCCCTACACTGGTGGTGACTGCCACTCCAGTAACCAGAGGGTCTTACCATCAGCACTCTATTTACCTTTCTGAAGAAGCTTTAAGGTTCCACAATACATCGCCCAAACATAATCACCTGTAAAAAAGTGCCTGAGATGTTGGTGGTAAACAGCCTTCTAGGCCCGGAGGGAACCAAACCAAGTCCTCCAAAAGCTGCCTCATATCCAAAGATTGCCAAGAGTGTAAATGTAGACATTAAGCTTTAAGGTTATTCAAATATATCACATTCTAAAGGGAAAGGTAAAACAAGGGGGAGGGGGTGTATGGAAGAGGGAGAGAGGGAGGAAAAGAGGGGATGTTGGGGGTAAGGAAGGGGTGCGGGAGTTCCCCCAACCCTCACCCCCCTTCTTCCTTCGACCTTCCCTCCCCCTTCCTCCCTATCTCCCTCAACAACACATGCTGGTGAATTCTTTACATGAATGTCACATACTTCCCCCCCCAGCAGGAATATTACACTCATACTCCCCCCAGCAGGAATATTACACCCATACTTCCCCCAGCAGGAATATTACACCCATACTTCCCCCAGCAGGAATATTACACCCATACTCCCCCCAGCAGGAATATTACACCCATACTCCCCCCAGCAGGAATAATAGGATTTTTTATAACAGCTTACCTGTAAAATCCCTTTCTTGGAGTACATCACGTGACACAGAGCCATAGTAATGACTTAATGGGTTATATACCACCTTCAGGTGATTGGACACTGGCACACCAAATGACAAAACAAGTCCCTCTCTATATAACCTCTCCCATATGGGGAGTACCTCAGTTTTTTGAAGCAAAGCAATAAGAATCCCACAAGAGGGGAGGGATCTCTGTGTCCCGCTGTTACAAAAAATCCTATTTTCTTTTTCGTACATCACGGGACGCAGAGCCATACTAATTACCTAATGGGATGTTCCAGAGCAATGCTCTTTTGCGGGGAGGGAGACAAAGATCAAAGCAGACTGCCACTGCAAGACACCCTGCCCGAAAGCGGCATCCTCATGACCACTTACATCCACCTGATAGAATCTAGTGAATGTATGGACCGAAGACCGCGTTGCAACCTTGCAGATCTGAGCTATGGAGGCCTGGTGATGCACTGCCCATTAAGCACTAACTGCCTTGATATTTTCCTCTTCAAGCCATAGGCCTGAACAATAACTTGCCGCATCCACTTAGAGATAATTAAATAGTGGCTTTTTACAAGAAAAAGCTGCCAATTCTGATACCCTTCTAGCAGAGATAATAATATAGGGAAAAGGAAAAGGGAAGCACTCACAATGCCACATCTGTAAATTTGGGAGATAAAGACAAAATTACTCAAAGAGAGCAACCAATGGTCGAACTTTATAGGCAAGATAGACAGGAATAGGGAAAAATATAATTTTATTACGAAAAGATTAAAAAATAAAGTATTTATAACGATAAAAGAAAACCATACAGGATGTCAAGTATGAAAAATGTCCCCTATGCGTCTACGCGTTTCGCCATCAGGCTTCTTCAGGACCGACAAGAGGAGACAACAGTGGAAAATACATTTCACTCTTAAAGTCACATCCAAGTCACATATGTATGGATATATTCATATGTAAGGAACTTTATAGGTAGGGAAATTCCATAGTAAAGTAGGAAAAACGTGGCCACACAAATATATCTCCAAGCTCAAGAGAGAATTTATAATTTACCAAAAATGCTATAAAGGAGTGCTCCACAATTGGTATAGAGATTGGCTTAAGAGCATAAATAAAATTGATCAGGGGGCAATTCAGGATTAAGAGTCTAGGAAACTCGTATGCCGCGTACACACGATCACTTTTCAGCATGAAAAAAAAAAAACTTTTTTAAAAACGTCATTTAAAATGATCGTGTGTTGGCTTCACATCGTTTTTCATCTTCTGAAAAATGACAAAAAAAAATTTCGAGCATGCTGCATTTTTTAATGTCGTTTTAAAAAATTTCGTTTTTTGGGTTGTAAAAAATGATCGTGTGTGAGCTAAAACTACGTTAAAAACGACGTTTTAAACCTGCGCATGCTCAGAAGCAAGTTATGAGATGGGAGCTTGAATGGAACTTTCCCTTTAGAGTGCCGTTGTATGTGTTGTACGTTACCACGCTTTGCTCATCATTTTTTTAAAACGATGGTGTGTGGGCAACATCGTTTTTAATGATGAAGTTGGAAAAACTTAGTTTTTTCTACATGCTGAAAAGCAATGTTTTTTTTTTAATGCCGAAAAGTGATCGTCTGTACACGGCAATAGGCTCCACAAGCGACTTCAAATAGATATTTCAGCCTCGAATCCAATAGTATAAACAACCTTGTAGGCTTATACAGCCCGCACAGTATGGCGGGTGGAATAACAAAGTTTGCCCCCAAGAGACAGCCTGTGCTTTACACCATGTGTATGCAAGACACTTTTGAGCCATTTTCCTGCTGAAAAAAAAAACCTTTTTTCCCAACGGAAAAACTGATCGTGTGTACAGGGCATAAGGTAAGGCACATTCGACCGCAGGTTTGATAGACACAGATCACTATTGTCACCGTCATGTCGAATATTCTATCTTTATTGAACTGTTGTTGGAACAAAATGAAAATCATTTTTTTTTATGTCAGATCTTTCGGATTTCGGATTCTGCACGTTCGTTATCGTTTCTGACACTAAATGACACTTTTTGGGGACCAGTGACACTAATACAGTGATCAATGCTACAAATATGCACGGTCACTGTACTAATGACACTGGCTGGGAAGGGGTTAACATCAGGGTTGATAAAAGGGTTAACTGTGTGTTTTACTATACTGTGTGAGGTTCTTTAACTAGGGGAAGAGATTACATTTATTTCCTGCTTTGCAGGGACACAAACTCCATCCCTTCCCTCCTGTCAGAAAGGTGATCTGCCTTGTTTACATAGGCAGACCGCCGTTCTACCTCTCTGTCTGAGGATCAGCGGGGGCCGGCAGCTATCAAGTGTGTGTAATTTCTAGTGAAATCCCAGAAATTTGTCTGAAAATGCATTCAGAAAAAAACAAATGCACATGTCTACCCCTTTATCAGGTGTCCCTCGGCGTTGTTCCTAAGCGGTGTCCTTCCTTACATCAGGTGTCCCTCTTTACATCAGGTGTCCCTCAGCGGTGTCCCTTCTTACATCAGGTGTCCCTCAGTGGTGTCCCCCTTACATCAGGTGTCCCTCCTTACATTAGGTGTCCCTCAGCGGAATCCCTTCTTACATCAGGTGTCCCTCAACGGTGTACCCCTTTACATCAGTTGTCCCCAAGTGGAGCCTCCATTACATCAGGTTAGATGTCTGAGCAGCGGAGTCTCCACAGCCATTACAGTAGACCAGCTCTCGTGTAACACAGATCACTTGTGGAGGGGAACAAGCAAGAGGTGGCTGCCAATAGAATATAAATATACACGATCAGACTCTTTCGGGTAGGGCCATGCATGTGCGCTAATGGCAGCTCGGTCAAGCTGTCATTACACACACTCGATAGCTGCCAGGCCCCCGCTGATCCTCAGATAGAGAGGTAGAACGGCGGTCTGCCTATGTAAACAAGGCAGATCACCTTTCTGACAGGAGGGAAGGGGTGGAGTTTGTGTCCCTGCAAAGCAGGAAATAAATGTAATCTCTTCCCCTAGTTAAAGCACCTCACACAGTATAGTAAAACACTGGTTATGCACACAGTTAACCCTTTTATCAACCCTGATGTTAACCCCTTCCCACCCAGTGTCATTAGTACAGTGACAGTGCATATTTGTAGCATTGATCACTGTATTAGTGTCACTGGTCTCCAAAAAGTGTCATTTAGTGTCAGAAAGTTGTTAATCGCCGCCATTGCTATTAAAAAAATGTTTTAAATATCCCATAGTTTGTGGACGCTATACTTTTTGCGCAAACCAATCAATTTACACTTATTGGGATTTTTTTCACAAAAAATATGTAGCAGAATGATATTGGCCTAAATTTATGAAGAAATTCGATTTTTTTTTTTATTGGATGTGTTTTATAGCAGAAATTGAAACAAAAATATCATTTTTCTTTTTGTTTATAGCACAAAAAATTAAAACCACAGAGGTGATCAAATACCACCAAAAGAAAGCTCTATTTATGGGGAAAAAAAGGATATACATTTTATTTGGGTACAGCGTCGCAGGACCTCGTTATTATCAGTTAAAATAGCAATAAAAGGCCTGGTCATGAAGCCAAGAAATCTTCCGGAGGTCAAGTGGTAAAGTAACATCTGGTGATTTATATCATGGCGGGTAAATGGTCACAGTCAGTTTTGCGTGGGTCTAAGATGCTTCGAAGTTCTCACTCCACATTTCATGCTGTGGTTGTTTTTCTCCTGTTTTCTTAATCCCCACCTGCCCCCTTCCAAAAATAGCTTTTGACAAATGCACCTTGCCCATTCTTCGCATAGTTGAGACATCTGGAATTTTTCTGAAGCACATCGGATACTCCTGGAGGAGTCTGTGCAATACAAAAGGAAGGCCTGCAGAAGACATTAAAGTAGACCTTTCAGTAATGTTACAAGTCTACATGAATACATTCCTGATGCAACAACAAAACTATATTTTTTCAATAGAGCTCCAGCTATATTAGCAGCTTCATTCAACTGTGCCTAGGCTGAAATTATGTCATCAGTTTGCTGCACGCAGGAGGAAGCATTTCCTTAGTCTTCTCTTTCCCAGTGATCAGACTGTATGGCCCCGTACACACGACCGAGAACCTCGGCAGAATACAGAGAGAAGCTCGCTGGGATCCATATTCTGCCGAGATACTCGGTCTTGTGTACGTTTTCGCCGAGCGTCCCGTCGAAAAAGCCGTCGAGCCCAAATAGAGAGCAGGTTCTCTATTTGCTCGATGGCCCATCGAGAACCATAGCTTGACGCCTTTCCCGATGGCTTGGTCGACGATTTCGATGGCCGGGCGAGAACCTCGACGGGCAGAATGATGTGTTTGGCCCATCGAGGTTCTCGTACGTGTGTACGGGGCCTTACAGTACTCTGTAGCAAGTCACAAGGTAGGCGTTACCATGCATTTTGTAATCTCCACTGGGGGCATATGTGAAAAGGTGGCAACACTGGCGTACAACGGGAGACAGAACAGGAAGGGCCTAAACTAAGATCCTCATGGCAGGCTCACCAGGCATCGTTTTAATGAAACCTTCAGATTTTTAAAGATTGAAAATAACTTTTAAAGGCTCAGCATGTAGGCAGTGAGCAGCGGTGAGGCAGCAATGTGACGCACTTTTTAGCACATCTTATTTTTTCTTTATTTTTTGGACAGGGGAGTCTTCGATGGTCATTTTGTTATAAACAAACTGTAAGTACCAATGAAAGTCCATTTCCATCTAAGAATCGTTTTACTACCTCATAGCAAAACACAGTGTTTTACTGTGCAGGCTAGTGTATGTGTAAGGTCCAGCAACTCCCATGGTTGATTTTCACCCTTAGGTAAGCCTTGCTTGTAGGTACAGTAAATATCTCCTAAATGTGCACTGGTGACATCACAGGCGCATGTGGTCTGAAGAAATGGCATATCCATGCCGTGTCTTCAGAACCCTGTGCCGCGAGCAGCGTAGGGTGATCACATGTCCCGGATTGCCCAGGACAGTCCCACATTTTTCAGGTCTGTCTCAGGTCCCAGGCACCTTCATTCCAGGACAATACAGTGTCCCGGAATGAAACCGACAGCCACCCTGCACAGTGCATTCTGCACCCTGATTGGGTAAAGCTTTGCCCAATCAGGGCACAGTAAAATCTGGTTGTTAAAGCGGAGCTCCACCCTAAAGTGGAACTCCCGCTGATAGGAACCCTCACCCCCTCCGATGTCACATTTGACACCTTTCTAAAGACAGGTATTGGCACCCACTTCCGGCAACACAGTCTGTGGGTAGACTGTGGGCAGAACGTTAGTTCCAGTCGTCGTCGTCCCCTGTTGTGTTCTGGAAACACTCGGCTCCCAGAACACAGAAGGAGCCAGTCAGCACGGCGCATCGCGACTCGCGCATGTGCCGAAAGGAACCAGGCAGTGAAGCCGGAGCGTTTCACTTCTTGGTTCCCTCACCGAGAATGGTGGGGGGGGGGGCAGCAGAGTGACTGCAGACTCTGCTGCGGACGGCACTGGACTCCAGGACAGGTAAGTGTGCTGATATTAAAAGTCAGCAGCTGCAGTATTTGTAGCTGCTGGCTTTTAATATTTTTTTTTTCAGCGTACATCCGCTTTAAGGAGTGAGGCCAGCCATGGCATCCTTAACAACTGATGAGTCATCGGCTGTCAATGGGCTTCCCCCGTTGATAGCTGAATCCTTGCTGGGATAAGGGTCTGGTATGGATTTTAGGGGGGACCTCACACCGTTTCAATTTTTTAGCCGAGTATCAGCAATTGCAACCACAAATTAATATAAATGTGATTTAACAATTTTTTTTTCTTTCGAAATGTTATTTTTGCTGCAGCAATTTCTTTGCCTGCTACAGATGCACCACTTTGCAGGCAGACTAATGCCGCGTACACATGACCGTTTTTCATGTCATGCAAAAAAAACAAAGTTTTTCTCAACGTGATTTGTCACTACGAGAAAAAATAGAGCAGGTTCTAAATTTTTAACGGGCATTTTTCTCGTTGAGGAAAATGCTCTGGAGCCCACACACAATCGTTTTACACGACTAATTTCAAAAATTTCATTTTTTGTGTGTATGCGGCATTAGGCTGAATTCACACCTATGCAGTTTTAGTGCTTTTTGCATTTTGCAGATTTGCACTGCAGAACGCATTCCATAGTTAAATGGAAAGTAGTGCAAATTTGAAAAATGCTAAAAGCACTAAAACTGCATAGGTGTGAATCCAGCCTAATGGGACCCCGTGATGTACATCTTTTTTATGAAGGGGGGGGGGGGTGTTCCTGAATGGCAGTTTGGAAATGTGGTCACCCTAGAGCAGCGGCTCCCACGTGCATGAGCAGTAGAGATGTCCTCGCCGCTAGTCCAATCAAAAGAGCAGGAGCCCACAAACCAGGAAGGGATACTGGGTAAAGATGGAAGCCCTGTCAGTGCAATGCATACTAGGACATTATAACTTTGCCTTGTAGGTTTTTTTTTTTTGGTCTCAGTTTACTACCACTTTAAAAACAATATACCGATCATCCATAACTTTATGATCACTGACAGGTTAGGTAAATAACATTGAAAATTTAATTACAATGGGATTTGAAAGTCAGTAGGATATAATAGGCAGCAAGTAAACACGTTGTCCATTAAATTGATGTGTTGAAGGCAGAAAAATTTGCAGTGCAGTTTGTGTGTAGCCACAGACTGTTTAGAGTGCCCATGCTGACCCCTGTCCACAGTCAAAAGCGCCTACAATGGGCATGTTTGCCGCAGAATTGGACTACAGAGAAATGGAAGAAGAAGGTGGCCTGCTCTACTTAATCACATTTTCTTTTACAGAATGCACACCTTCCAACTTTTGAGATGGGAATGAGGGACACCTGTCAGCAAAAGTATGCAGGCATAGGACACACCTCTTGGCACACGCCCTTAAGAGTCGCTTCACACTAAGGCGACGCGACTCCGGGGGCGGCTCTGCAAGTTGTCCTGAGGACGACTTCAGAGGCAATTTGTAAAACGACTTCTGTATAGAAGTCAATGCAAGTCGCCCCGAGCAGCCCCCGAAGTCGTACAGGAACCAAATTTCTAAGTCAGAGCGACTTGCGTCGCTCCAATTAGAACGCTTCCATTGCATAGCATGGGACGCGACTCGTCAGGCGGCTGAGCCATCTGACGCGTTGCCCTAGTGTGAACCGAGTCTTAAGGAGAATTGTACAAAAAAAACAAGATTGGTTAAACCAACAAGTGCTTTTTTTTACCAGTACGATTCCTTAATATTGGCTTTTAGAAATTACCAATGTAGCAATTAAGAAATCAGATGAATGGTTTAGTGCTGTAAAACACTTTTTGATAGATAAAAAGTGAGTTTTATATACATCTCTATAGATCAGACCAAAATGAGGGACAAATGAGGGACAGCAGGACATTGCTCGAAATAAGGGACAGTCCCTCGAAATCAGGGACAGTTAGGAGCTATGCATAATGTGGATGACCTGGTGCATGTGCATCACTTACCTGGGGATGAGATGGCACCCGGATGCAATATGGGAAGAAGGCAAGCTGAGAGAGGCAGTGTGATGCTTTGGGCAATATTCTGCCAGGAACCTTGGGTGCTGCAATTCATGAGGATGTTACTTGACATGTACCACCTACCTTAACATTGTTGCTGAGCCAGCTTCAGCAGGATAATGCGCCTTGACACATGGTTCAAGAATGGATTGAGGAGCACAAGAAGCTTGGCTTCCAAATTTCCATGTTCCATCCATGGAGGCCTCACCTTGAAATTTACAACACTCAACACACTTCTTCAGTCAGGTTTCCAAAAATGGCAAAGTCTGTAGCTACTGACTTTTAAATAGACGGACAATCACCTATCAAGGGATCCATCATTTTTCAGATGAGTGGCTGGAGGGTTATAAGAACAAGCGGCTGAGCTACAGTTTTACCACCGCCATAGGCGTGCGCAAGGGGTGTGCCAGGTGTGTCTGGGCACACCTTAATCCTGGGGTTGGCAACCTGTGAACAGTGGGCAAGTGACAGGTAAACCGCAATCCTTCCTTGCCGATCCTCGAAACCTGGACAGGAGAGGCGGCTGGGGTGGAATTGAACTGTATTTGCCTCCTGTAGCAGCTGAAAGTAGGCTTCTCCTCCTCTCACTTTTGTCAACATTCAGCTGCCACAGGAGGAAAATATAGGGGATTGGTACTAATATATGCCACTCTTCCTTTCCCTATTCCTCTTCCTTCTGTTGCCCGGGTCCCCCAAGTGCTCCCTCTTTCTCCCATTGTTTCAGGATGGAGAACGAGGAAGAGGGCGGTAAAACGCATATGTGTTGAAGCTTTGCGGTGCACACCCTAATGCAAAAGGCTGGGCACAGCTATGACCATCGCCCAAGCGCCCACCAAACTGTCACTGTGCAGCTGGACAGGGCTGTACACATGCCACAACTTTGCTTTACGGCCACTGTATTTTTAATTTAGGGTGTACAGTTTAACAGGCAGTACCGCCTGTCCAACTCACCCATTAAGTTTAATGGGGCCACACTGCAACTGCAAGCCTAGTGATCGGCTCGTAGTTGTATTGCGCTCCCACAATGTAAAATTGCAATTTGGCAATTTAAAAAAAAGTTTAAAAAAAAGAGGCATCAGGGGCTGGCAGTACTGCCTCCTGAATGCCTGTCAGTCAATGATATACTGCCCTCTAAAAAGTGATTTACAGCGGATTGCGGTGGTAAAACTGCAGCGTATCTGAAAGAGCACATTTTGAAGCTTACATGAGATTCAGTGATTGACTTTAAAACAGCTGACTCTTATTAATTAATTATTTATTGTTACATATAAAGCTCACATTAGATCCCACTTAGTTCTCAGAGTTGAGTGTTTTTCAACTATTTCAGCTCTGAATCCGAATTTTTGTGTTTCTGTGGAAAACCAAAAAACAGAGAATCCTGTGCTGGCGTCTGTGGAATATTCTACAGCTCTTCGTTTGTGAAGTTTTCCACTTGACATACGATGGAATGACAGAATTTTTGTTCAGCAAAAACAGCGCCTGCGAGGCAGCTTGTAAAGGGTCGGCGTACCGGGGAGGCTGATTCGTCTTTTTTTTTTTGTGTTCCCTTCAAGTGAGGCTCTTGTGTGCTGCGAATGTTTTATCAGCATAATTTGGGTTCTAGGTATAGAAGCGGGACAACGTCAAGAATGATTCTGTTTCATGGGAGATTTTGTGGAAAAATAAATGAGAAACTCGAGAGCGAAACCAGAGAGGCGCGGGGCAGCGGCCACATCAGAGGGGAGCGCGCGTCAGTGGAGATGGAGCCCCCTCGGCACCGCTGACAGCGCTGGGCGCTCGGTACAACCTGCCAGGGGGGTTACAACAAGGCTGTACTTGTTAGAGGGCTCAGCCTCAGCCTGAGCCATTGGATCCGTGCGCTTGCCCGTGAAAGCGGTCCTGGAACGCCGATCGCTGAGCTGTGCATTCGTGGAACTGGTCGGTGGGGGGTGTTAGAAGAAATTTGCTTTCTGCGCAAAGTATTTCAGCGTGCCAGTGTTGTTGGGTGTCACAGCATACAAGAAAATAAGTTTAACCCGGGAACTAAAATGTAAAACCCAACTGAAGTCTCAATTTAAATTAGCTTACTACTTTTGAAGTGCATCAAAACAAAAGGTGTGCAATGTCTTAGGCCGCGTACACACGACCAAATAAATCCGATCAAATCGGTCTGTCAGACCGATTTGATCGGATTTGTCTGCTGGGATATATTGGTTTGATCACTGTACACACGATCAAACCAAAATCCCCGCCGGCAGACAGCGCGGTGACGTGGCGGTGACGTTGACGCCGCCACGTCACCGCACCAGGAAGTAAAACACTTCCGCGCATGCGTCGAATCCATTCGACGCATGTGCGGACAGATATGTCTGCTGGTTAGCGTACTAACCAGCAGACATGTCGGACGGACGGGTTCCCAGCAGACAGATTTTAAAGCATGCTTTAAAATCTGTCTGCTGAAAAAATCTGTCAGTCCGCCCGTACACACGATCAAATTTATCTGCTGAAGCGGTCCGTCGGACCGTTTTCAGCAGATAAATTAGATTGTGTGTACGCGGCCTTACAGTTTGTTCTGTTTAGAAAGCAGCCCTCAGTTGAGTAGAAAAGCCAGTCCCCTGACAGCAGGCTGCAAAGAAAGACCCTTGGAAGCAGTGGTTTCCTTGAAGAGGTCTGATATGACCTGTGCTTAGTCAGAAATACAATATATTACCAAAAGTATTGGGACGCCTGCCTTTACACGCACATGAATTTTAATGGCATCCCAGTCTTAGGCCCGGATTCACAAAGGACTTACGCCGACGTAAATCACTTTACGCCAATGTAGTGCAAATGTGCGCCCGACGTATGTGTGCGCCAGAGTCACAAACCAACATACGTCCAAAAACAGGCCATCCTATCCCGACGTATCTTGATTACGCCGGCGTTGCGTGGCCGCAAATATGGTTTGGATGCATTTCGCTTCTCCCATTGATTAGGCATTCAAATATGCAAATTAGGGAAATACGGCGATTCACAAACGTACGTGCACCCGACGCATCTATGTGATGTTTGCGTAAGTTGTACGTCCAGCGTAAAGTTATTCCCCATAGATGAGGCGCAACCCAGCAATAGACATGCAAAGGTGTGCCCCAGAGGCCGGCGTATTGGGTGTACGTTACGTTCACGGCTTACGTAGTGATCCGGCGTAGCTTAGGCAGTTGTGCCGGCGTAGTTGTGAGCATGCGCATAAGGGTGCAGTTTCATGCGTCCACTTCACGACTACGCGTAAAACACTGCACCATGCTCAGACCATCATTTGCATGGGGTCACTCCCACTTCCACTTCCACTGGCCTGTGCCTTCCAAAATAGGCTACGCTGGAGTATCTTGGTGAGCAATAGCTTGCTGAATACAGTGCATGCCTCCCCGCGCTGTGCCAGCGTAGCGTATGTGTGTGCGCTATGCCAGCGTAAATGTTCTGGCTCGCAGTCTCTGTGCTAATTCATCCCAAATGTGTTCTATTGGGTTGAGGTCAGAACTCTGGGCAGGCCAGTCAAGTTCCTCGACCCCAAACTTGCTCATCCATGTCTTTTATGTACCTTGTTTGTGCACTGGTGGTTGGAACAGGAAGGGACGATCCCCAAACTTGGGAGCATAAAATTGTTCAAAATTTCTTGGTATGCTGACACCTTAAAGCCCCATACACACGGTCAGACTTTTGGCCAACCAACTTCAAAATCTGCAACTTTTCAAATTTGTCTGATCGTGTGTACGCTCCATCGGACCAACTTTTTCAGGTTTCATCTGACAAAAAGTTGGGTCTGCGAACGGACCAACTTTTCAGCAACAAAAGTCTGATGGTGCTTTGTGTGACCGTGTGTACAGCAATCCAACCAACTTTTGTGCAAAGTGCAAATACACATGCTCAGAACCAATGTTAAAATCAACCAACAATAGCAGAAGTTAACCAAAGGGTGGCGGTAAAGAGCAGAAAAGAGCAGAAAAGAGCAGAAAAACCACGTGATGATGGGAAAGTTTTAGAAAAGTTTGCAGAAAAGTCTGACTGTGTGTATGCTATAGGTGTGACCGGACAAATCAATTAGGACAAAAATCCAAGGGAAATTTTGTTGGATGTCCTACCGTGTGTATGGGCCTTTAGAGTTCCCTTCACAGGAACTGGCCAAGCCCAACTCCTGAAAACCAACCCCACACCATAATCATTCCTCCAACAAATGATTTGGATCAGTGCACAAAGCAAGGTCCATGAAGACATGGATGAGCAAGTTTGCGGTGGAAGAACTTTACTGGCCTGCACAGAGTCCTGACTCGATAGAAGACCTGTGGGATAAATTAGGTCAAACATTCCCATAGGCATACTCCCAAACCTTGTGGACGGCCTTCCCAGAAGAGTTGAAGCTTTTATAGCTGCAAAGGATGGGCCAACTCAAAACTGTGTGCCATGATCTTGTCTTGCATACCAACGGTACACAATTGTCTGGCTACAAACATGAACGTAGTGACGTACTACAAGGAATTTCAGCTCTTGAGCGCCACCCTTTTGGCCCCTTCTGCTAATTTCGTGTTTGGTGAGCATTGATTCCGAGCATGCATGTTTGTACTTTTGTCTGACAGATTTGTGCACTGACAATCCGAAAATTTGACGTCAAACCGCTGTCCACCGAAAATTTACTAGCCTCTCATCCAACATATGTTGGCCGAAAATTTGACAACTGTCAAAGGGAGCGTATTAACGATAAGATTTTAGGACAACAGTCTGTCAACAGACAATCCCCTGCTAACAATCGTACCATGTGTACGAGGCTTAAGACTGGTGTAGCGCCTGTGTACTTCCAAGTACCGGTGCTAGTTGAAATTTAAGGGATGATCAGAGAGTAAGAGACTCTGATCTAAATTGTAATTGTTTAGTGGGGTCTCTGTTCCAGCTTGGCTGTGGGCTCATTCTGTTGTGCCTGGGGTGTTGTTCCACCCCAGGACGATAGGTGGCAGCAGTGGAGTCGGGACTTGGGTGCTTTTTCCAGCAGCCAATCAGGAGGCTTGGGCCTCGTTGGGCATGCTGGGAGAGGGTACTTATGGATCAGACGCTATTTTAGTTGGTTCTTCTTCGAGTGTGGCACCCACCTTTAGGGTGACCACATCACCGTGCCCCTAGCGTTATGGCCTACCTAGTCAGTCCTAACTCCATGAAAGCTCTGTATCAGATGGTGCCAGAGCCTACGCAAGGATAAATTCATCCTAAACATCATCATGTGATGATGTCTGGCTCCAACGATTGGCTGCTGGAGCCCTAAATACTGGGAGGGGGTCACATGCTTCTATATACACAGGGGGGACCAAGTATGAAGCAACATGGCATGCATCATGGTAAGTATTAGGCATGGTTCACACTGGGGCAGCTTCAAAGTCGCCCGACTCTGAAGCCACCCCGTACGCGTACAGCACGTCTTGCAAACAACTTCTGTATTAGAAGTCAATGCAAGCTGCTCCGGAATCGCCCAGTACAGGAACCTTTTTCTAAGTCAGAGCGACTTGAGTCTCCCTGATTAGAACGGTTCTATTGCACTGAATAAAGTGTGACTTGACAGTGACAGGTCCCCCAGTGTGACCTAAGACTTGTGCCGCGTACACACGGTCGTTTTTTGTGAGGAAATAAAATGACAGTTTTAAAAACGTCATTTAAAATTATCGTGTGTGGGCTTTACATTATTTTTTGTCTTCTGAAAAACGACCAAAAAAAAATTCGAACATGCTTCAATTTTTTATGTCGCTTTTGAAAATGTAATTTTTTGTGTTGTAAAAAATGATCGTGTGTGGGCTAAAACAACGTTTTAAACCTGTGCATGCTCAGAAGCAAGTTATGAAATGGCGGTGACATGAGGGGCCAACTGGTATAATCCTACTGTGATGGGGGTGGGGGTACTGATACCCATTGGTCTATCCCCTAAATACTCCGCTAGGTCTGCTGGGGCTGCATGATTGGTGTTTGTTGTATTAAGCCACTGTTTGATAGCCGCATATGCCGATGACAGGGGAGTAGAGGGAGATCGTCTGTTCCTACTGATTAGGAACAGCGATCTCTCTCCTCCTCCAGTTGGAAACGTCTCTCAGGGAACATGTTTAACCCCTTAATCGCCCCCTAGCATTAACCCCTTCCCTGCTAGTGACATTTATACAGTAATCGGTGGCTATTTTTAGCTGTGATCACTATGAGGCCCCGTACACACGATCGAGCTGCTCGGCAGAATATGTATCCCAGCGAGCTTCTCGCTGGATTCTGCCGAGCAGCTCGATCGTGTGTACGTTTTCGCCGAGCAAACTGACGAGCAAGGCGTCGAGCCAAAATAGAGAGCAGGTTCTCTATTTCCTCGATGGGCCATCGGGACTAATGGCTCAACGCCTTTTTCGACAGCCTGGTCGACGAACTCGACGGCGGGCCGAGAACCTCGTCGGGCGGAACGATGAGTTTAGCCCGACGAGGTTCTCGTACGTGTGTACGCGGCCTAATAATGTCACTGGTCCCAAAAAAGTGTCAAAAGTGTTTGATCTTTCTGCCGCAATGTTGCAGTCCCTCTAAAAATCGATGATCACAGCCATTACTAGTAAAAAAAAATAATAATAATAAAAATGCCATAAATATTTTGTAGACGCTATAACTTTTGCGCAAACCAATCAATATACGCTTGTTGCATTTTTTTTTATTTTTTTTACCAAAATTGGCCTAAATTGATGAAGAAATTTGTTTTTCTTTTGGATATTTATTATAGCAAAAAATAACAAATAAATATATTTTTAAATGGTTGGTGTTTTTATGTTTATAGCTCAAAAAATAAAAACCACAGGTGTGTTCAGATACCAAAGAAATCTATATTTGTGGGGAAAAAAGGATATACATTTTGTTTGTGTACAAACACTCAAGCAAATGCTTGGTATTGGTCCCGATACCGATACTAGTATCAGTATCGGGACAACCCTAGTTGTCACCCTCTCACCAAGCTGCTTAGCAATGGTCTTGTAGCCCATTCCAACCTTGTGTAGGTCTACAATCTTGTCCCTGACATCTTTGGTCTTGGTTATGGTGGAGAGATTGGAATCTGATTGATTGCTTCTGTGGACAGATGTCGTTTATACAGTGTGACAGGAAGTCAGGTAAATCTGTGGGTGTTGTCACAGACGGGAGATACATGTCTGCCTTGTTTAGACAATACGCCAATTACTACCAGGTGTCGGCTGCAGAAATAGCCAGAAAGGTTTAGGGCGTTGAAAAACTAAGAAAACCAAGAGAGCCTTGCAGCTCACCAAAAGATCATGGCAGCTCAACAACAGGTTTACCAAGAGAGCATTGCAGCTCAACAACAGGCTCACCAAGAGAGCCTTGCAGCTCACCGAGAGAGCATTGCAGGCTTGGAACAGAGACACCAGCAGCAAATGGAGGCCATCGTGAAACAGCTTCAGAGACAGCAGACTGAGGCTGGGAGTCAGGCCGGTAACATATCGACTTTTCGGGTAAGTCACTTATTGCCAAAGATGACTGCAGATGATGACTCTGAGATGTTTATGACCACGTTTGAGAGAACAGCAGAAAAAGAGAGTTGGCCTAAAGAACAGTGGGCTGGACTAGTGCCCCCCCCCCCCATTATCTGGAGAAGCCCAAAAGGCATATTTTGATTTGGAGCTTGCAGACGCAAAAAACTATGATCGGTTAAAAGAGGAAATATTGGCACTAGGGTTGTCCCGATACCGATACTAGTATCGGTATCGGGACCGATGCTGAGCATTTGCGCTAGTACTTGTACTCGCGCAAATACTCCCGATGCCTAAATAGAATACTTCGCCCCCCCGCCGCTGCCGCCGCATCGCGCCGCCGAATCGAAAGCTGTTGCATCGCGCCGCCGCTGCAAAGGGTTAAACGCTGTGCGGGAACATCACAGCATTCATTTGAATAGCTGTAGTGTTCCCGCCCGTATAGACACTCCCCCTTGCTCGCGATTGGATGGGTGATCGTGATCTGTCTAATCGCGAGCAAGGGGGAGTGTCTATACGGGCGGGCTATTCAAATGAATGCTGTGGTTTTCTCTCCATGCGGCTTCGGCGGCAAAGGTAAGGGAAATGGCTGTGTATGGGGAAAATGGCTGAACGGACATTGCTGCATATGTGAGGGACATGGGACATGGCTGCATATGTGAGGGACATGGCTAGAGGGACATGGCTGAACGGACATTGCTGCATAGGTGAGGGACATGGCTAGAGGGACATGAGACATGGCTGCATATGTGAGGGACATGGCTAGAGGGACATGGCTGAACGGACATTGCTACATATGTAAGGGACATGGCTAGAGGGACATGAGACATGGCTGCATATGTGAGGGACATGGCTAGAGGGACATGGCTGAACGGACATTGCTGCATATGTGAGGGACATGGTTAGAGGGACATGGGACATTGCTGCATATTTGAGGGACATGGCTAGAGGGACATGGGACATTGCTGCATATGTGAGGGACATGACTAGAGGGACATGGCTGCATATGTGAGGGACATGGCTAGAGGGACATGGCTGCATATGTGAGGGACATGGCTAGAGGGACATGGCTGCATATGTGAGGGACATGGCTGAAGGGACATGGCTGCATATGTGAGGGACATGGGACATTGCTGCATATGTGAGGGACATGGCTGAACGGATATTGCTGCATATGTGAGGGACATGGCTAGAGGGACATGAGACATGGCTGCATATGTGAGGGACATGGCTAGAGGGACATGGGACATTGCTGCATATGTGAGGGACATGACTAGAGGGACATGGCTGCATATGTGAGGGACATGGCTGAACGGATATTGCTGCATATGTGAGGGACATGGCTAGAGGGACATGAGACATGGCTGCATATGTGAGGGACATGGCTAGAGGGACATGGCTGAACGGACATTGCTGCATATGTGAGGGACATGGCTAGAAGGACATGAGACATGGCTGCATATGTGAGGGACATGGCTAGAGGGACATGGCTGAACGGACATTGCTGCATATGTGAGGGACATGGCTAGAGGGACATGGGACATTGCTGCATATGTGAGGGACATGGCTAGAGGGACATGGGACATTGCTGCATATGTGAGGGACATGACTAGAGGGACATGGCTGCATATGTGAGGGACATGGCTAGAGGGACATGGCTGCATATGTTAGGGACATGGCTAGAGGGACATGGCTGCATATGTGAGGGACATGGCTGAAGAGACATGGCTGCATATGTGAGGGACATGGGACATTGCTGCATATGTGAGGGACATGGCTAGAGGGACATGGGACATTGCTGCATATGTGAGGGACATGGCTAGAGGGACATGGGACATTGCTGCATATGTGAGGGACATGGCTAGAGGGACATGGGACATTGCTGCATATGTGAGGGACATGGCTAGAGGGACATGGCTGAAGGGACATTGCTGCATATGTGAGGGACATGGCTAGAGGGACATGGCTGCATATGTGAGGGACATGGCTGAAGGGACATGGCTGCATATGTGAGGGACATGGCTAGAGGGACATGGCTGGAGGGACATGGCTGAATATGTGGGGGACATGGCTGGGGGGACATGGCTGCATATGTGGGGGACATGGCTGCATTTGGGGACACATGTAAAAAAAGTATCGGTATTCGGTATCGGCGAGTACATGAAAAAAAGTATCGGTACTTGTACTCGGTCCTAAAAAAGAGGCATCGGGACAACCCTAATTGGCACGTTTGGTGTAACCCTGGATGTCCGTGCTCAGCGGGTCCACAATTGGAGTTATCAGCTGAGGAAGCCACCTCGGTCGCAGATGTATGACCTCATCCATTTGGCTAAGAAATGGCTGCAGCCAGAAACTCTGTCCAGACCAAAAATTTTGGAGTGAGTAGTCATGAACAAATTTCTTAGGTCTCTTCCTAACACCCTGCAGAAATGGGTGAACCATGGTGGTCCGGAAACCGCAGACAAACTAGTAGACCTGGTCGAAAGGTACCTAACAGAGAATTTGTCCTCTTCCACCAGAGACGCACAGACTTTCCACCCCAAGACCAGACCCTCCCCACCTATAGGTAAGACTGCATCAAGGGATGGGGGTTGAGAGAGAGACCAACTAGAGGTATTATCGGGACTACTGCTAATGTTTGGCGAGAGCGGCCTGGAAGACCCATCCCACAGGAGAGGACCAGAAGATTGATTTGTTACCGTTGCCGGGAAGAGGGACATGTAGCAGCGGTTTGCCCAGCGGGTGATAAACCCATGCAGTGTGACTTTCTGACAGAGAGACGACAGTCCCTTTTTGCAACCACATGCACTGCAGTAAAGGGAAATGAGAAACCTTTATGTAGAATGTGCTTAGATGGTAAAGATGTTGTGGTATTGTTGGATTCAGGTAGCCTGGTCACCTTAGTGAAAAGTGATCTAGTGGTGGGAAAACCTTACATCCTAGGAAAATGGCTATAGTTTGTGTACATGGGGACACTCGAGAATATCCGGTGACTACGGTTTCCTTTGAAACCTCCCTCGGTAACTTGTGTCACCAGGTGGGTTTAGTTCCCAAACTGCCACATGACGCCATTGTGGGAAGGGATTTCTCAAAGTTCTGGGAACTCTGGGACTGCCCAGATTCCTCAGTAGGTGGTTCTTCTGAGCCTGAAACATCTACTCCAGAAACCTCTAACTGTGAGGATTCTCCGGAGTTTCCATTCTCAGTCTTAGCAGGGGAAACACCAGTCCCTAGGAAGGAGCCTGCTACCTCAGAAGAGGAACAGCGGCCGATAGGGTTTGATGACCTCGAGGTGCACAGAGAAAATTTATCACTGAGCAATTGAGGGACCCCGCATTGCTAAGAGCCCGGGAGAATGTAGTAAAGATGGATGGGGAGTTAGTTAACCCTAATGAGAGGGTTGCCCTCCCTTACTTCATTATTGAAAGGGACCTGTTATATCGAGTGTCACAGAGGATAGAGAACACCATTGAGCAACTGGTAGTGCCTAAACCGCACCGCAAGATGGTTTTGGAACTGGCCCATGGGCACATTCTTGGGGGACTTTTGGGAGCAGAAAAAACCCGGGAGAGGATCACCCAGAGGTTTTATTCCCCTGGGATCACTAAGGAAGTGGAATTGTATTGCTCTTCCTGTCCAGTGTGTCAGATTACTGCACCCATGCCACATTTCCTCAGTCCGTTGGTACCCCTGCCCATTATCGAAGTCCCTTTTGAGAGGATCGCCATGGACTTGGTTGGCCCCTTACTGAAGTCCACTAGAGGGCACCAGCACATCTTGGTAATATTGGACTATGCCACCCGTTAGCCAGAAGCGATTCCTCTCCGAAACACCTCTGCTTAAACCATTGCCAAATAGTTATTTTAGGTTTTCAGCCGTGTGGGTCTTCCTAAGGAAGTCCTAACTGACCAGGGCACCCCTTTTATGTCTAGGGTGACCAAAGAACAAATGTTGAGGAAGGTGGTGGATAAAGACGGAAAGAATTGGCATTATCTGCTCCCTTATCTGATGTTTGCCATAAGAGAGGTTCCCCAATCGTCCACAGGGTTCTCTCTGTTTGAGCTACTGTATGGGAGGCACCCCCGGGGCCTACTGGACATTGCCAGGGAAACATGGGAGAGTGAGAGTTCCCCGCATCGAAGTGTGATTGAACATGTGGCCCAAATGCAAGATAGCCAAATGCAAGTGATGCCGATTGTGAAGGAACATTTAGCCCAAGCCCAATTGGCTCAACAAAGGATTTACAATCGTGGGGCCCAGGTCCGTTCCTTTGCACCTGGTGATAGGGTGTTGGTGCTGGTCCCCACGGTCTAAAGTAAATTCCTAGCAAAATGGCAGGGTCTCTATGAAGTGTTGGAGAAAATGGGGATGGTGAATTATAAAATTAGCCAACCGGGAAGACGAAAACCTGAGCAGCTCTATCACGTGAACTTGTTGAAACCATGGGCTTGGTCGCTAAGACTACCCGATTTTCTGCTCCATTTAACCTGGCTGTCCCTGAAGTTGAGATAGCGGAGACTCTGTCCAAAACTCAGCAACAGGAGGTTAAAGAATTTGTGCTCCATAATAGGGAGAAGTTTTCAGACGAGCATGGTTGGGTCTCCGGAGTTGAACATGGCATTATCACCACACCAGGGGATAAGGTCAAGTTAAAGCCTTATAGAATTTCAAGAAGCCGGGCGAGAGGCAATTTGCCAGGAAGTAAAAAAAATGCTTGAGCTGGGGGTGATAGAAGAGTCAAATAGTTATTGGTCCAGTCCCATTGTCTTAGTGCCCAAACCAGATGGAAGTTGACGGTTTTGTAATGTCTTTCGCCTCCTAAATAAAATCACTAAGTTTGACACCTATCCTATGCCCCACATAGATTGAACTGATTGATCGTCTAGGCACTGCCCGGTACATGACGACGTTAGACCTGACCAAGGGTTATTGGCAAATTCCTCTCTCGGAGTCGGCCAGGAAAAAACAGCATTTGTAACTCCAGACGGATAATTCCAATATCGGAGGATGCCTTTTGGGTTACAGAATGCTCCCGCCACATTTCAACGCACCATGGATAAGACCCTTCGGCCTCATCGAGCCTATACTGCTGCATACCTCGATGACGTTGTCATCCACAGTGAGGATTGGGACTCACACTTACCAAAGGTTCAGGCTGTGTTGGATTCCATCTGGAAAGCCGGGTTTACAGCCAATCCAAAAAAATTGTACCCTTGGGCTAAAAGAGGCAAAGTATCTGGGGTATACTATTGGAAGAGGTCTAATCAAGCCCCAAATAAACAAAGTTGAGGCTATTCAGGATTGGCCACGTCCCACCAACAAGAAACAGGTTTGTGCTTTTTTGGGGATCACGGGGTATTATCGCCGTTTTATCCCCCATTTTGCCTCACAGGCTGCTCCCCTGACCAATTTGACCAAAGGGAAGGAGTCTGTCAAATGGAGTCCCGAAGCAGAAACAGCTTTTCAGGCTTTAAAACAGGCCTTATGTAGTCAGCCAGTTTTAAATTCGCCTGATATTTCACGGGACTTTGTGGTTCAGACAGATGCGTCAAATGTGGGATTAGGAGCTGTATTGTCCCAGATTATCAAGGGGGAGGAACACCCTGTTATGTAGACCCATGAGGAGAATTATGCCATCATTGAGAAAGAGTGTTTGGCAGTGAAATGGGCTTTGGATTCTCTCTGGTACTACCACGTGTGTAGACAGTTTGAACTGGTGACGGATCATGCCCCATTGAAGTGGATGGCACAGAACAAAGAGACCAATAGGAGAATAAATAGGTGGTTCCTGGCCCTCCAGGAATTTAGTTTTGTGGTAAGGCATCACCACCAGTGTTAAAATGGGGAATGCAGATGGGTTGTCCGGAGTGCATGCGTGCCTGGCAACCTGTGTCCCAACCCTAGGGTTGTAACAAGAGGGGGGGTATGTGACAGGAAGTCAGGTAAATCTGTGGGTGTTGTCACAGATAGGAGATACATTTCTGCCTTGTTTAGACAATACACCAATTACTACCAGGTGTCGGCTGCAGAAATAGCCAGAAAGGTTTAGGATGTTGGAAAACTTCAGCTGCTCAGAATGAGGCAATTAAGGCCTCTGTAAGTCATCCAAAGGATGACTACTGATTGCTGCATCCTGAGGCTTTTTGAGTTAAGGAGAGCAGTGAGAAGGACTTCTGAAGAGGTGGGGTGGTTGTTGATTTTTCTGTGTGATAAAAAATGAAAAAAGACTATTGTTTCTATGCTGTATGACCAGCAGTGTCTGCTTAGCAGTAGGCTGTGCCAGACTCCATAGATAGGTTCCTGTGTGGTGAAGGTAGACGCCCGGGTTTATTTTATGTTTTGTTTTGTTTATGCTGTTTGGATGCTTGCACTTGTTTCCAGCAATATGGAAGAATAAACCAAACTTTGTTTTCAACCGTCTTCGGCTGCCCCTCTGTATAGTTCAGTGTGTAGTGAACCCATCCAGGGGGTCACACCCCCCCGCTACCGAGCTAACCCCTTACAACAGGTACTCTTTTTTATACTCCCTTTAAGGACCCTTTCACACTGGGGCAGGAGCGCTCCTCTCACCGCTCCAAAGGTGCTGCTGACAGGAGATTTTTTTCTCTCCCGCCAGCGCATCGCCTCAGTGTGAAAGCCCTCGGGCTTTCACATTGAGGTTGCTTGGCAGGAGTTTTTCAGGCGGTATAGCAGCGCTATTTTTAGCGATGTACCGCCTAAAAAACTCCTCAATGTTAAAGGGGTCTAAGAGAGTGCTCCTAAAATCAGCTCATTACCTATATAGAAGACACCTGGGAGCCAGAAATCTTGTTGATTGATAGGGGATCAAATACTTATTTTACTCATTAAAATGCAAATTATTATTATTATACATGCTTTATATAGCGGCAACAGTTTGCGCAGCGCTTTACAACATGAGGGCAAACAGTACAGTTACAATACAATTCAATACAGGAGGGATCAGAGGGCCCTGCTCGTTAGAGCTTACAGTCTAGAAGTGGAACAAAGGGTAATAGCTGTGGGGGATGATTAGATGGAAAAAATTCAAATCAAGTTGTTAGGTGTGGGTAGGCTAGACTTCTCTGAAGAGGAGGGTTTTCAGGGATCGTCTAAAAGCTAATAGAGTAGGATATAATCAAACAGATTGGGCAAAGGAGTTCAATAGGATTGGAGAGGCTTTGGAAAAGTCCAGGAGGTGATGAGGGAGGCTAGAGAGCAGGAGGTCTTGAGAAGAATGAAAAGAACGATTAGGAAGGTATTTTGAGACTAGGTCAGTGATGTAGCTGGGGGCAGAGTTGTGGATAGCTTTGTAAGTAGTTTTTTGGAGATGTTGCGGAGGTTGAGGGAGCAAGATTTGAACAGTGATTGGACGTGAGGTTTAAAGAAGAGTTCAGAGTCCATGATTACACCTAGGACATTGGCATGCGGTATGGGCTTATAGCTGTGCCATCGATTTTGACAGAAAGATCAGGAAAAGGGGTACGTAGGGGAGAAAAAATTATAAGTTTGGTTTTGGATAGATTCATTTTGAGAAAGTGGTGTGACATCGAATAGTAAATTAGTGATACGTAAGGAGAATGAAGGAGTGAGCTGAGAGGTAGAGAAATAGATTTGAGTGTCTTCAGCGTACAGGTAATGGAAGCCATGGAGGAGGTGTAGATTGAAAATAGGTAAGGTCCAAGAACAGAACCTTGGGGGATCCCAACAGAGAAAGGGAGAGGAGGGGAGGAAGTAGAATTGTAAGTAACGCTAAAGGTGCGGTTGGATATGTAGGAAGAGAATCAGCGAAGAATACAGTCACAGAGACCAAAGACTCATGCTGCGTACACACGATCACTTTTCGGCATGAAAAAAAACAACGTTTTGAAAAAACGTCATTTAAAATGATCGTGTGTGGGCTTCACATCGTTTTTCATCTTCTGAAAAACGACAACATTTTTTTTTCGAGCATGCTTCATTTTTTAATGTCGTTTTAAAAAATATTGTTTTTTGGGTTGCAAAAAATGATTGTGTGTGGGCTAAAAGGACGTTAAAAACAATGTTTTAAACCCACGCGCATGCTCAGAAGCAAGTTTTGAGACAGGAGCGTGAATAGAACTTCCCCTTTAGAGTGCCGTCGTACGTGTTGTACGTCACCGCGCTTTGCTTATCATTTTTTTTAAAACCATGGTGTGTGGGCAACATCGTTTTTAATGATGAAGTTGGAAAAACTTATTTTTTTCTACATGCTGGAAAATGTTTTTTTTTCATGCCGAAAAGTGATCGTGTGTACGCGGCATTACTCTTAAACCTTGTGGACAGCCTTCCCAGAAGAGTTGAAGTTATTACAGTTGCAAAGGGTGGGCCAACTCAATATTGGACCCTAAGGACTGATGCCGCGTACACACGATCACTTTTTGTGATATAAAAAAACGAAGTTTTTCATCATGAAAAAAAAACGTTGTTTTTCCAACTTCATCATAAAAAACGACGTTGCCCACACACCATCGTTTAAAAAAAATGATGAGCAAAGCGCGGTGACGTACGACGGCACTCTAAAGGGGAAGTTCCATTCAAGCTCCCATCTCATAACTTGCTTCTGAGCATGCGCAGGTTTAAAACGTCGTTTTAGCCCACACACGATAATTTTTTTACAACACAAAAAACGTCATTTTCAAAAACGACATAAAAAATTGAAGCATGTTCGAATCATTGTAAATTATGTTTTTAAAAATGTCATTTCATTTCATCACAAAAAGTGATCGTGTGTACGCGGCATAAGACTGGGATGCCATTAAAGTTCATGTTTTTTTTTTTATGTTTTTGCTACCCCGTACGATACATCTGTACCTTTTTTGTATTTGTCTAGTCTATTTTGTTATGGAAAACTTTAATAAACTTTGATAAACTAAGATTAAAACACAGATAAATATTTCCTTACCTCTGCTACATGAGAAATCTCTAGCCTTTTTTTATTCCAGTACCAACTTCATTCTGATAGCCATTGAGCAGACCTAGGACTGGACTCCCCCATGCATTGAGAGTGGCCTTGACTTCCTTTACACAAAGACAGACATGTTCTCACCAAGTGCTCTATTAGGCCGCGTACACACGATCGAACATGTTCGCTGAAACTGGTCCGCAGACAGCGGACATGTTAGATCGTGTGTACGGCTTATCGGACCGTTTTCCAGCGGATAAAAATGTCCAAACATGCTTGAAAACATGTCCGCTGGAAACCTGTCTGTCGGACAGGTTCGATTGTTAGTACACAAACCATCGGATCAAAAATCCCCCGCATGCGCAGAATCAAGTCGACGCATGCTTGGAAGCATTGAACTTTGTTTTTTCATCACGTCGTTGTATTCTACGTAACCGCGTTCTGGTCCGAGGGGATTTTGACAAAGAACCTAATTCTAATTTTTTTTTTTTAATTCTCCACTGATTGTCTTTGAAATTGCCCCTGCCCCCTATTAAATCCAATCTGGGGACAAAACCAGGGACAGACTTGGTCCGGGGACAGTGTCCTCAATCAGGGGACTGTCCCCTGAAAATGGGGATGTCTGGTCACCCTACCATAAGGGCTCTTACTTTATCCAAGTTTCTCCTTTTGTTGTAGATGTCCTTGAGTGCCCATATTTTTTCACTCTAAGCTACAATCTTTTAAAGTCCAGTAAATTATGGGCTCCCACCCATTATAGGACTCTTCTCAATGCTCTTTCTGAACAGATTGCCAATGTCATAACTGAGAATTTAAGCAATCTTTTTCTGTAAATTTCAAACATTTACAGTTGGTGTGGCTCATGTATGTACTGTAATAACTTCATGTTAAATAATGTAAAAAGTTAGGATCTTTTATGTCTAATGCCTCATACACGATCAAACTTTGCGAGAAAAAAAGTCAGGCGGGGTTTTTTTTCCTCAGAAAGTCCGGCTGTGTGTAGTCTCCATCTAACTTAGTTAGATGGAGACTACTTTTGCATGGTCAAAAGTCTGACTGTGTGTACGAGGCATAACTGCTACAAATGCTGCAAAGCCAGGTGATTGTGTACTGCTCTCCACAACTGATTTGTGGAAAATAGTATAATCTTTGTTATAGTCTTGTTGGAGGGGGTGCAGTATCTTGCCACTAGAAGACCGGACCAAAACAAGAAACCGGCAGGTGATATAAACCAACAATGTCCATATAAAGCTGAGATGTCATTTTTAGATAGATTTATTACTTTAAAACTAGCCATAGGTGGTTTAAACCTCGGCTGGTTCATTAGGGACTGGCCAAGATTCAAACCTTCTATTTGCAGGCTGGTTGTACTGAAGTTGATCAATCACCTTCAGTACAACTGGCCTGGCAGATTTTTTTCATGCAATCACTGCTGATGGCTATAGCCGCCAGCAGTGATCATTGTGGGCTGCCAGTAGGGAGGGCTCCCCGCCGGAAGAACACAATAGTGCTGCAGGAGGGACTCCCCCATCAACACTGACTGCGGTGTAAAGAAAGTAAATAGTGTAATCTATGGGCTGCTAGTCACACTTTGCTTCCACCCTCAGTGGTCCAACAGTTGAATGCAGGAGCCAATACTGAGGCATAAGGCTGGTTCTTTGTCACACTCAGCCTCAAGGTGACCCCTGGATTACAGCATGCATTGTAATCAGTTTTTTAATAAAAAACGTGTTGGCAGAGTTTGCATGCACTAACCTTTAACTTGGACACCTCCCTCAACATTAGTCTTCATTGTCCATCTTTGGCCATCTGGTCTGTCCCTCCTGAGGATGACACATGCACAGAGGAACCTTGAGATGGACCTCCAATTCCTTCCAATGTCACGTAATAGTGGTAATATTAATCCTGATAGTACCAAATAAACAGACTGTGTGTGATCTGAAATACTGTAATTGTTATTTCTGACATGACATCACTAGGGAAGGTCCACACCTCGCCTCCCAGTGACCCTCACCTCCTTCACTAACCCAAATAGACATGAAACAATATGTAAGCAGGAACCTGGCCACAGAATCCATGACTCAACCCAAACAACGACTCTATATGACTCCAGTCTCCATCACAAAAGAAAGGTCACAGACTGACCGTGGATGAAACGCCAGACTGCTATTCTTGTGTAAGAAGACTCCTTAATGGGATTTTTCTTCTTCTTCTCCTAGCTTAACTCTTCTCCATCTACTTCTAACTTAAAGTGGACCTTTCAGTAAACTTACAGGGGTGCACAAAGAAAGTCCTGACATGTCACAATATGTCACAGTATAATTTTTTTGAAACGCTCCACCTTTTATCATTAAAAAGTAGGGCTGCGAAAATTAACGATTAATTCCTTGATTAATCGTTAATTTCTTTAAACGATCAAAATAATTTTGATCGGTACGATCCGTGAATCCGCTCCGCGGTCTCGCCCATAGGAAAGGCCGCAACTTCGGCCTAGCTCCAGAGCCGCAGCCATCTTGGTACACCCGGAGGCGGCCTAGTAGCGGCACACTGACATCATCATCACCCGCCTGCTTGTGTCGTCTGGGGACGGGTGTGCTGCCTGCTGTGCTTTCTATTCTGGTAAGAGCAGGGAGATGTGGACATTACAGGGGAGATGTGGACATTACGGGGGAGATGTGGACATTACGGGGGAGATGTGGACATTACGGGGGAGATGTGGACATTACAGTATGGTGAGATGTGGACATTACAGTATGGGGGAGATGTGGACATTACAGTATGGGGAGATGTGGACATTACAGTATGGGGGGAGATGTGGACATTACAGTATAGGGGAGATGACGTGAATATTACAGTGGGGGAGATGACGTGGATATTACAGTGGGGGGGGGGGAATGTGGATATTACAGTGGGGGGGAGATGTGGATATTACAGTGGGGGGGGGGGCATGTGGATATTACAGTGGGGGGGATGACGTGGATATTACAGTGGGGGAGATGACGACATTTTGAATCAGTAACAGCCCTATTAAAAAGCCATCCTTACTTTCTAGTCAACTAACTTAGCTTTGGCTGGGATGATGTCATCAGTTTGCTGCAGACAAGAGGAAGCATTTCCTCAGTCTCCTCTCCCTCAGTGCTAAGACCAGATGTAACATTGTTGCACGTCTCGGTCAAGGTGAGAATTTGCAGCACAGGATTATCTGTGTCATTTTTGACATTTGTGAACACAAGAACTCAGGAAGCATCTCTGAGCCAGCACAGCAGTCCAGGAAAATGATACGGACCTTGGATTATTCTGCTATTACCTGTGGTTCTTCTTCTGTTGCTTGCAACTGTATATGCCACTCACTTCAGGTCAGGATTTTCTGTGATGTGCTGATGAGTAGGGACTAGCAGCGTATCACTAGGGGGCTTGGCCACTGACTGCAGCCAGATTTACACAACATGAACACAGGCAGGCTGCCAATCGCTGAAGAGGAGCGGTGGAACAGCCAAACTATCGAGCCATCTCATCCGATGAACGGGCCGGGGGTGAGGGAGGGACATCAAATGTGTCAGGACAGAAAGCAGCCGGATGACTCATAAAAAAGTCACCGGTGGCCACTGCAGCTGGCAACTACAACACCTTCTTGACGAATCCAGGGGCGGGCAATTTCCCCCCTTGCCCCTACCTGTCGATGGCCATGACTCAGCTTGAGGGTCATACCACTCTACCACATTACTTGCTGGTGCAAACATCTGATATTATATCCATAAATGTGTTTAAACTTTGTTTGAGTCCAGAAATTCTTGAAGTAACGTAATACAGAAGCCGTGATGGAGAGTTTGTGAACACCTGAAACGCAATGGGTATTTTATGCTGTTGATTTATTGAAAAAAAAATTAAATAAATACTCTGTGCTCTAATAACATTGGTGTGTGCCCTCACTGCTATCTATCTATCTGGCATTTACAATAAATGTAACTGCACCACAAAATGAGGGGCATTGCCATGTATTGCGGTGATACATTTCCACATTTTCCACAATGCACAAGTGTGAATAGGCCATGAAATTATTTAGGTAATAATTATTAACCCTTAAAATAATTAACCCTTGCATCTAGCATCTGGTCAAGTCTCCTTTCTCAAGCTTTGTGGAACAGCTAATTCAGACGGTGCCTTGGCAGGTGGCACTAGGGTTTCTTTGCATTTTTTGTCGCTATTATATTTTCTTGTATGGTTTGTTATTATTGATGTTTAATGCCGCTGTACTTTGTGTGCCCCTAGTTGTATTATCCCTCTTTTGGTCATTTGGATGCTTTTATTAAACGTTGTAGCATTGTCCTTAATGTGTTGTCCACGAACAACAACATTTAATAAAATTTGATACTTTTTTGATAACATAATTGACGACTACTCAGTTTTTTATCTTTACTCAGAAACCAGTCTCCCAACTCAAAAGTCCCAACGAGGAAATACACCCCACCTTTGGGGTATACAAATTGATTTCTACATATCGGCATCGACATCGGCCAGAGAAAAACCCATATCGGTCGACCTCTACTTAAAGCGGAGCTCCACCCAGGAAAACAACATTTTCCCATGTTGTTTAAAAAAATAAAAATAAAAAAACCTGAAAAAAAAAAAAATACTCACCCGAAATACCTGTTGCTATGCGGAAGTCCGTAATCTGCCTCTTCCACTCCGCGGTGCCTTTTCTTCTTGTCCTTCTCCTTGTGAATGGGGCGCACTGCTTTCTGGGAACTGTGTGTGTTCTCAGAGAGCAGCGCGCCCATTCACAAGCCAGCGTGAGACTCACGCAGGCGCAGTAGGAAATGGGCAGTGAAGCCGTACGGCTTCACTGCCTGTTTCCCATAGTGTGAATGGCGGCGCGGGACCCGGAGCGATCGTGGGACCGGCATCGGGAGGGGGCCGTCAGCGCGGGCGCCTAGGACAGGTAAGTGTCCTTATTTAAAGTCAGCAGCTACACTGTTAGTAGCTGCTGACTTTAAAAAAAAAAAATCGCGGCTGGAGCTCCGCTTTAAGACCCATCTCTCTGCTCCCATTTGCCTCCAAGCTTCTTGTCTAACGTCTTGTCGACAACAATGAGACCGTACTGACAACAACCTTCTCAATCCCCTCATTCCCTCTAAAACTGAGCTTGTAATATTACCTTCACCCCAAGACTTTATCATTGAGATTAACAGCACAACCAATTGTCCCTCTGCAAATGTGAGGGTGCTAGGTGTAATCCTAGACTCTACCCTCTCCTTCGGGCATCTCTCCTGCATCCAATCACTGGGTAAACTTTGCCGCCCTAACAACAAAATAACTTATTTACTCCTTGGTTATATCCCGCCTTGACTACTGCAACTCCCTCCTCACTGGACTATCCTCCCTTCAGTCTATTATGAATTGCGGCTGCTGGACTTATACATGTAGCCCAATGTGCGGCGCTCCTAAAACTTAATTTAAATAAATCATATAACTTATTAGATAACACAGATGAATCTACATCACACGGTATATAGCCTAAAATCAAATTCCAAAATACCATGCAAGTGCTCAATATATATATATATAATGTCCGAAATGTTAAAGTGCAAGTGCTCAATGTGTTTATACTCAGTCCTTAATAATATTAAAACAAATAGTAATGGTAATAGTCCATAATAGCAGCGAGAAAATTGTGATGTCTTCATGCAGTGTCTTCATGCAGTGTGCACACTCCCCCACCCTCGCCAATCAAGCTCCTCCTACCGGTTTCGTTACACCTCATGACTTTCTCTGGGAGAACTATCAGATTAAGTCATGAGGTGTGGCGAAACCGGTAGGAGGAGCTTAATAGGCTGTTGAATTTTCAGGAAGTGCTGTGGTGACATAGAACAGGGAAAAATGATGAGTACCAGGGCTGCAGATCCGTAATACAGGTGACGATCTCAACCCTCAAATGCATCAGCACAATTTTAATGCGTTTTTTGTATCATATCAAATGTGAGTGTAAATTGTATAAGTATTAGTTGCCATTAAAACCCATTTTAAATGGAATTACACTATTGTACGCCTCTGTTGTTCTCTGCATGCATATGAGGTGACCATTGAAAGCCCAGGAGGGAGTAGTGGCTTTTTTGATCAGCATTTAAACCTGGAGGAAAGAGATGGAAGGAATATATCGTCTGTGTTTGAAGCTAATGCCCCTTACACACGACCGGTTTTCCCGTCGAAAAAACTCTGATGATAGCTTTTCGTCGGGAATCCCGACCGTGTGTATTCTCCTTTGGACTTTTTCCCACAGGAAAACTGCCGGGAAAAAAAAAGAGAGCAGGATCTCTTTTTTTCCACCAGGAAAAAATCATAGCGTGAAAACCGTTCGTCTATATGCAATTTTGATGCATGCTCGGAAGCATTGAACTTCATTTTTCTCGGCTCGTCGTAGTGTTGTACGTCACTGCGTTTTTGACTGTCGGAATTTGGTGTGACCGTGTGTACGCAAGACAAGCTTGAGCAGAAAACCATTGTTTTTTTTTCCGACTGGAAAACCGGTCATGTGTGTACGGGGCATCATTGGCCAATCTAAGAACCATCCAAGCTGTTATTTACTACAGGCTAAATTTCAAAGCCCTTAAGGTGAGGGTACACTTGGTGGGGGAGTGTGCACACTGCATGAAGACATCACTATTTTATTGCTCCAATTATGGACTATTACCAATATTTGTTTTAATATTATTAAGGACTGTGTATAAACACATTGAGCACTTGCACTTTAACATTTCGGACATTATATATATATATATATATATATATATATATATATATATATATATAGCAGGGCTAAAAATTTCAAGCCCTGAGCTACTAGCCAGGCCTCAAGAGTTACTCGCCACCAGTTGCCCCACCTAATTCATACACTGCCCTGCCCCTAATTGCGCCTGTAAACACGCCCTCGTAGATTAGCTCATGGAATGACACTGTTAAATGTTTAATGCAGAATCAAGTTACACAATTAAATATTACCAACAACAACTTTTAACAAAATGGGACAGGGCACTGGGGGCAGACCAGAGGGACAGGGCACTGGGGGCAGAACAGAGAGACAGGGCACTATAACTGGGTCTCTTCCCCATTCTCTTGCTGTCTCCTCTGCAACTCCCATCCATCCTCTCTCTCTCTCCCTCTCCTATTCATCTCATCATCAGGAGCCTGTGTGTGCGGCTCCACGCTTGCATGTCCCCACTTCCCCCTTTTATTCAGGCTGGCAGTGAGGAGAGGAGCTGCAGCACAGCGGGAGGGAGTACAATCCAGCGCTGAGATCCACACAACTGCACAGCCATTGACACCATAGCACAGCGCAAACTGACACCGCACAGCACACATTGAGACCAGTCAGTTCGCAGTGCTCAGGCTGAACTGTTGGACACTTACATAGAGCACAAGGAGAAGAAAACTGCACAAACAGGAAGGCTGCCACTCTCATGTCAGGGCAACTTTCAGTGAGCGCTGCACTGGAGTGGTATTTTTCGTAATCCTCCACCTCACTTATAAATTCCTGCTCTCTGCTCTCCAGCTACATTGGTCAGGGGGGGGGGGGTAGGCTCAGAGAGGTCATACTGTTAGGTCCCATGGCTAAATGAGAATTGTAAGGAGAGCACCTCTTTTCCCGAGCATGCACCTTTCCTCTTCGGCCGCCAATCGCATCGAGACTCTAAGTGTAGGCACAGATTGGAGGGAGATTGGTCATGCAGCCCTGTCATCACTCGCCCACAGCTTAAATCCACTCGCCAAATGCTAGTAGGCGAGTGGAAATTTTGAGGGCTAATATAGAGCACTTGCACGGTATTTTGGAATTTGATTTTAGGCTATATACATTGTGATGTAGATTCATCTGTGTTATCTAATAAGTTATAGGATTTTTTTAAATTAAAGAGGTGGTTCACCCTAAATATAGTCTCTCCCATGCGATCCAGCATACTGGCGTCAGCGCCAGTATGCTGTTTTTTTTTTTTTTTAATCCCCCACTTACTGCGTAATCTTTCATTTTAATTTCTTTCCCCCGTGGTGGATGGCGCCTGTATAAAAAAAAAACTGGATCACATGAGAAAGACTATATTTAGGGTGAACCCCCGCTTTAAGTGTAAGGCCGCGTACACACGATCGGTCAAAACCGATGAAAACGGACTGAAGGTCCGTTTCATCGGTCCAAACCGATCGTGTGTGGGCCCCATCGGTCAGTTATCCTTCGGTCAAAAAAAAGAGAACTTGCTTTAAAATTTAACCGATAGGTCAAAACCGATCGTTAGTATGCACCACCATCGGTAAAAAATCCACGCATGCTCAGAATCAAGTCGACGCATGCTTGGAAGCATTGAACTTCATTTTTTTTCAGCACGTCGTTGTGTTTTACGTCACCGCGTTCTGACACGATCGGTTAACCAATGAAAACGGTCCTTTGGACCACTCTCATCGGATGGGCTGATCGTGTGTACGAGGCCTTAGAAGCGCCGCACATTGGGCTACATGTATTTTGCATTATCACATTTTAAGGAAGTGTGGGGAGTACTGGCAGCTGTGTAAGGCTCCATGCACACTGAAGCTGATAAACTGCAGTTTATTGGCGTTTTGGCTTTTTTTTTTAAAGCCCATAAACTGAACTCTATGTTAGCCTATGTACCCATGCACACCTGGGCGTTTTTCAGTGTTAATGAGCTTTGGAGTTTATTGGCTTTTTTCTGAACGCCCGAAATTTGCGTTCAAAGTGCCGCTTTTTGGCGTGAAAAAACGCAAAATGCTGAAAAACGCTCAAACGCTGGCACTAGCGTTTTTTTAGCGTTTTTTTATGCATTCAAAAAAAAAGGGCAAAAAAAATAAAAGCTGATAAAAGCTACACTGAAAAACGCTGATTAAAGCTATTTCAAAAATGCTAAAAAACGTTGCAAGGCTCTCTGCAAAGCTACTTTTTTTTATTGCTTTTATCAGCTTCAGTGTGCATGGAGCCTTATAGGTTTATAGCTTATTTATATATTTCTATATTATATTTTTCATTTTTATTTATTTATTTTTCATTATTATTTTTTATTTGTATTATTTTTCTCTCTCTGGCAGCTCACAAGATTTTTGTATATTTGATAGACTTATACACCTTTCTAACTGATCCATGACTGCTGTCACTCTCTGCCAATCCCTTCACAGACTTCCACTAGCCCAACGTATAACATTTAACTACTTGCCGACTGCCCGCCGTCATATTACTGCGGGACGGTGGCACTGTTCCGCGAGAGCATGTAGCTCTACGTCCTCTCTTTAGCGGCCGCTCGCCCCCGAGTCCTGCGTGCTTGCCCGGCGGGCCCGGCTCTCGTTCCTGTCAGCGGGGGAAACGCTGATTTTCTGCTCATACAATGTATGAACAGAAGATCAGTGATTTCCCCTAGTGAGTCACCCCCCCCCATACAGTTAGAACACACCCAGGAACACACTTAACCCCTTCCCTGCCCCCTAGTGTTAACCCCTTCACTGCCAATGGCATTTTTATAGTAATACAATGCATTTTTATAGCATTTTTTTTCCTCAGTTTAGGCCGATACGTATTCTTCTACATATTTTTCGTATAAAAATGCCAATGGTCCCAAAAATGTGTCAAAAGTGTCCGATGTGTCCGCCATAATATCGCAGTACCGAAAAAAAAACGCTGATCACCGCCATTACTAGTAAAAAAAAAAATATTAATAAAAATGCCATAAAACTACCCCCTTTTTATAAATGCTATAAATTTTGCGCAAACCAATTAATAAACGCTAATTGCGATTTTTTTTACGAAAAATATGTAGAAGAATACGTATCGGCCTAAACTGAGGAAAAAAAATGTTTTTTTATATCTTTTTTGGGGATATTTATTATAGCAAAATGTAAAAAATATTGAATTTTTTTCAAAATAGTCGCTCTATTTTTGTTTATAGCGCAAAAAATAAAAACCGCAGAGATGATCAAATACCACCAAAAGAAAGCTCTATTTGTGGGAAAAAAAGGACGCCAATTTTGTTTGGGAGCCATGTCGCACGACCGCGCAATTGTCAGTTAAAGCGACGCAGTGCCGAATCACACAAAGTGCTCTGGTCTTTGGACAGCAATATGGTCCGGGGCTAAAGTGGTTAAAACACTAAACACAACATGCAAAGCCATCCAAAACACTGCCCCCAGCTACATCACTAACCTCAACTGCAGATATTGCCCATATCATCCTCTTTGCTCCCCCCTCTACCACCCTTGTTACCTCTGCCATGTTTGCCGCCTCCAGAACTTTTCCAGAACCTCTCCCATGTAAGGTAAGTAAGCTCCTACTCTTGTTCGCATTTAGTCCTTGAAAAGGAATTTGTTCAGGGAACCCTACCCAACCTCCACCTAAAAAAACTGTACCTGAGTCACCTACTTTAGATCACGCCCTGCAGCTATTACCTTCTGTACCACCTCTCCTTTCCTTTAGATTGTAAGCTCCATGAGCAGGGCCCTCCTATTCCTTCTGTATTGAACTGTATTGAATTTTGGGGCCCCTTACACAGCTTTAGGCATGGGCCCCCTGGAGCAGAGAACCGGGGGGGGGGTGCTACCGCATGAAATTGAGAAGCGGGGGGGGGGCTGCCGCGAATTGAGAAGCGGGGGGCCCTTTACAAAAAGAAGAAATAAAGAAAAATATATATAAAAAAGGAGGGTAGCCATCCGGGGCCCTGGGGCCCTCTGTGGCCTTTAATAAAAGAGAGAGAAACATATTATATATATATATATATATATATATTTTTAAGGGTGGTTGCCATCTGAGGCCCTAGGGACCTCATTTTTTTTTTTATAAAAGGAAATTACAAAAAAGTGGGCTTTCCATCCGGGACCTCTGGGCCCTTTAATAAAAAGAAACCTCCTGGCCCTTTAATACAAAAGAAATAAAAAATATATATACTGTATATAAAAAATAAATAAACATTTATAAAAAAAAAACTTCCTGGTTGTCTGTTTCCTTAAGACCACAGTACTGGGAGCTTCTAGTTTTGTTTTCCAAACCATCACTGCTCTATGGCTCTGTCCAGCACAGATACAGCATAACATACAAAAACGAAACTAGATGCACAAACTAAAAAACTACAGGTACATTATATGATTGAGTTTTATCTATTTTTAATCGTTTTTAAAAGGAATCAGTTAACTATTATGTCTCTATACCCTGTAAATAGTAATTTTAGCAAAATAAATGTTTTCCTTTACAACTCCTTTAAGTGATGTTAGCGCTTTCATTGGCTGGAGCCCCCGATACCTGGAAATAACTCCGGGAGACATGTTGCTGGGCAGAGCAGTGTGCCGGGACAGCTATGGGGGCTTCGATCACAGGTGGGTATTTTTATAATGATCAAGAATGCTATGCATACTAGCTCATTATGCCTTTGTCTTGCAGGTTTTATTTTTTATTTTTGTGGGTTTACAACCTTTTTAACTTGCTGTACATCTTCCCTGGAATGTTGTACACTTGCAGATCACTTGAAGCACAAGTTCTAGTTGACGATTTTCAGATTTTTAGCAAATTTGCATGGCAAGTCTCTAGTAAGAGTGAAGTTGCAGTGGTGAGTCTCCATTTTTGGCAAGAAAAAAGAAGCAAGCAGTGCAAATCCATATTCTTACAATCTGGTCAGGGGGAGGATCCATGGGAGCAGAGGCCAGCAGGACTAAGGCCCCATACACTGGTCCTGGCAAGGCTGTTGTCCAAAAGTCAGTGAGCGGGTACGTGACACGGAGTAGGGGACGGAGGTCAGCAGGTCCATCAGCAGCCATGGCGGTTTTGCCTGGTGGGCTTTCGTCCGACGAGGAGGAGGAAGCAGGGCCAAGGTCGGCTGGAGAACTGTCGGTGTCGGAAGAGGAGGCGGTCCCCCTTTCCAGAAGGACAACGGCAATGGAGAACAGACGGACGGCTGATGGGTCAGCGCCTGTGCAGCCCGGTAAGGCACCTTTACAATTATCTAATGTGAGTTTGTCCAGCAGTGCAGGTCAGGTGGGCCAGGCAGGGGGTTGTGGCAGATACGCCGGTGGTGGTGGAGGCAGCTGGGGGAGCTACGGGGTTATTGTTTTTTTTAGTGGGTATTAAGGAGCTGGTGCAGGGGTTTGAGAATGCGGAAATAGCTTTGGCAGGTCCGGTGTCTGTCTTGGTCCCGCCAGCAGGGGTAGCGGGGGAGACCAGTGCCATGGGTAGCGGGGCAACAGCCCGGGCAGTGTCTGCCCTGACCACGTTGCCCGCGGTAGAGGCCCCGGCGGCCGGGGTTCCGCAGGGGACTGCTAAATGTGAAGTATATGTTTGCTATGAGGGGCCGCTGGGAGCACATCAGAAGCCGGAAGTCCGAGAAAAGCTGTGGAAAGGTGAGTATGTGGAAATATTTTCCCTACTGTCGTTAGAAAAGTTAAACTTGGATAGGGTAAAACCTCATGATTCCAAGAAGGAGGATGAGGAAAAAAGGAGATACAGGTTGATTCCGAGAACATTTGCGAACTGGCTGCAAGCGTTCGCCATCATGGGGAATGTAATTGAATGAATGAATCAAAAACTTATATAGCGCGGCACATGCAAACTAAATCGCCTCGTGGGCGCTCGTTGTTCCTGTCTCTCTTGGTGAAAAGCACCCTGAATATTGTTCGTTGCTCTTTAGCTATCAAGATTCCATAGGTGAGTCTTACAGAGTCTACGGGGGGTACGGGTTGGCTGAGTTATGATGAGCAATATAGACAGCGGAGATCGGTAAGGCCAGAGCTGAGATATCACTGTGTGGATGTGGCTGATGAAGACTACACGGGTGCCGAATCAGTTTTTTCAGGTGGGGGGGGGGGGGGGGGGGGTGGACCTTCGGCCCAGGGACAATCCCAGCCACACCATTCTCAGATTTAGTTGTTTCCCCACTGGGGGTGGTGCCAAAGAAAGCACCCAACAAGTTTAGGCTCATACACCACCTGTCTTTTTCAAAGGACGGTCGGGAAACAATACCATAGATCAAGAGGCATGCTCAGTGACTTATACATCTTTTGATGCTGTGGTGTGGTGGGTGCGTTGTTATGGCAAAGGAGCATTGATGTCTAAGACGGATGTGGAATCCACGTTGTGGCTACTTCCAGTTCACCCGGAGAGTTTCCAGTTGTTGGGGTGTCATTGGAACGATTACTATTATGTCGACCAATGCCTACCGATGGGTTGTTCTATATCCTGTTCATTATTTGAGCTTTTCAGCTCATTTGTTGAGTGGGTGGTGAGGTATGTGTCAGGGGTGAATTTTTTAATTCATTACCTGGACGATTTCCTCTGCATTGGTCCAGCTTCCTCCAAAATCTGCGGGGTGCTCCTGGCTACGCTGGAACACATAGCAGACCTGTTTGGCTTTCCTGGGCATTGTTCTGGACTCAGAGGCAATGGAATGTCGGTTGCCGGAAGACAAGTTAGTGGATTTAAAAGGGGAGGTCGCTGGGATGATTGGATTATGCAAAGTTCAGCTGAGAGTACTGCAATCTTTATTGGGTAAGCTGAATTTTGCGTGTCACATTTTGCCTGTAGGGCAGGTTTTTAGTCGCAGGCCTGCGGCGAGCACAGCAGGAATCAGGTCTCCAAAGCGTTTTGTGCGTTTGGTCAAGGAGCACAGGGAGGATTTGAGGGTATGGCATACCTTTTTGGAATTGTTTAATGGTCCGGCAATATGGATGTCAGGGCCGGTGAGCAATTACGACTTGGAACTTTTTACGGATGCAGCAGGATCCACAGGTTTTGGGAGTGCTGGTTCATGGCCACGGTCATGGGTTGAGGCTGGATTTATGAAGAATCTGGTGTTGCTGGAATTGTTTCCGGTGTTACTGGCAGTAGAATTGTGGGGAGTGTCGTTCAGGGATCCGAAGGTGCATTTCCATTGTGACAATATGGGAGTGGTGCAAGTAATCAATAGGGTTTTGGCATCATCTCCGCCACTTATCAGATAACTGCAACACTTGGTTTTGAGATGCTTGCAGCTTAATGTATTTATTCATGCAGTACACTTCCCAGGGGATGAAAATGTTATAGCTAATGCGTTCGCTCACTTCCAGTGGGACAGGTTTCCGAGAGTTGGCGCCAGAAGCGGAGCAGCTGGGGTGCCTTGTTCCGAGTGGTTGTGGGGGATATCATTGCCCTCGTCGCAGGATGGACCAGGAAGTCGTGAGTGTGGCTACATGGTCGGCTTACACTAAGGTATGGCAGGAGTGGCTGGCATTTGTACAAGGTGCGGGTGAAGAGCCGGAGGGGGAGAAGGTGCGGTTACTCGTGCTGTACTACCTTGCAAGGCTGATGGAAGAAGGGGTGTCTGCGTCCGGTATGAATAAGAAATTGGCTGGTATAGCATTTTTTATTCAAATTGCAAGGGAAAACTGATGCGTCAAGCGATAAAAGTGTATCGGCAGGAGGTGTGTTCATCGGATTATGAAGTTGCTTTGTTTAAAGCGGCATTTTTGTTAACGTGTTTTGGGGCATTCAGGATAGGGGAGTTGATTAGTCCTTCAAAGAAAGTTCAGGGAGGAATTTGGAGTCAGGAGGTGGTATGTGGAGATGAGGGTTTGTCTTTACTTTTACGTAGGTCAAAGACAGATCAATCAGGAAGGGGGAGGTCCATACAGGTCTTCTCGGTACCGGGCTCACCTGTTTGTCGGGAGGGGGCAGTTAAGGGGTTTTTGGGTGTCCGCACACTGATGGACGGATCCTTTTTGGTACACTTTGACGAATCCCCTTTATTGCGTTTTCAAAGTATTGCCGTTTTTAGAAAATGCTTGCGGGTATTGGGGTTGGATGAGAAGTAATTTTCATCTCGCTCATTTTGGATAAGGGGGGGGGGTCCCTGGGATGTTATGGGGTAGGATTGTCCCCGAAGTGCACCCTTATTCGCAAAGGGATAGGCCGCCTGACGTGTTAGTTCTGCACATGGGCGGCAACGATCTGGGGGTCCGGTCCATGATAGACATTACGCGAGACATCAAATTTGATGGGTGGCGGTTGATGATGGAATTTCCCGACATGGTCATTGTTTGGTCGGACATGGTGGCTCGTACGACATGGAGGATGGCCAGGTCGGTCAATGGTGTTAACAGGGACAGGAAGCAGATTAATAGTGATGTGAGCAGGTTCATGGTTAGGAACGGGGGTTTGGCTATTCGACACATGGAATTGGAGCGGGATACTTGGAGGTACCTGAGGAATGAATGGGTGCATTTGAATGAGGTGGGTATTGGGCTTACAAGACGGCATTCAGAGAGCGCTTTGGGTGTGGAGGGGCACCTAAAGGTAAGGTTGATTCCCTTGGGTGCTGTGGAGGGTGTTGGTCTTTGCAGGGGAAGGAATATATTGCAGAAGGAAGAGTTTTGGGAACTATCGTTGGTATTGGTCCTGATGGTGGTTTCCAGCTAACGGAGGTTAGCTGGGAAGTGGTAATGGGGGCACTGCGGTCAGTGGTTGTCTCTGAGCCAGCCTGTTGGTTTGAGGCCTATCATACACTTGGAAGGTACCGCAGTGCAATATTGTTTTCCCACATATGGGTATAAGTTCCTGCAATGACCAACGCTAAGTAGATTTATAGGTTGTTTAACATATGTTTGGATGTTTATGTTAATTTGAATATATATATTTGTTAAATAAAATAGGCTGCTACGGCCTTTTATTACTCCAACATTGGTGTGGTCTCAATTAATATGGTCAAGGTGAATAGTTGGGGTTAGATTAAAGAGGGTAATAGTTTCATCTGTTATACAATAGTCATGGAGAACACACAGGAAGTAATAAAAAATCTCCCAAAGTAGGGTAAATCCAAATCTCTCCAGTGGGGAAACAGAAAAAAAAATGGCAGTGGTTCTAACCCTATTACACTTCATCCAAAATAAAAGTAAAATAGGTTTAATTCAAAATGCTCTTGAAAGAGAGGTGTAATTTTACCTATTTATGGAATTTTGCCAGGCCTGTTTAAAGCGCCAACCACCTTCACATAGCTACTCCGACTCTCTTTTCTTCTATGCAGCCAATGCAAAATACTCAGTGCTTCGAAATAAGGGGGAGCATGTGACTTCCTCCCATGATACAATGGTTGGCCCTAGCGGCTAATTATTAGATCCCAACATATTGACGGGGGCAACATCATTGCTTTTTGTAAAATTTAACACCGTTTACACCTAGTATTTTGCATCTCCTGTTAAGGAGGATGGAGTGGAAGAGAAATGCTGTGATTGTTAGAAAGTAGTAATGGAATGGGCTTTAAAAAGGATCCTGTTTCCTTGCCCTGAATAAGCAAGGTCTCTTTAAAGAAACATTTTACCAAACCACATTCGAAAGATATGTACTTGGTATGGCACTCTCTGTGGAGCTTGTGGCTTGGGCAAAGCGTACCTCTTTAGGTACTGTACTTTTACAGAAGCATGAAAAGGCTCCTCAGCAAGGGTTTCAACTCTCTCTTAGAGTTCTCCTTTAACTCCAATGCTTTGCAGGAGATGAATTCCCTCACTTCCAAAAAGGTTGCCTCTGCAGAGTGAAGGGGTGGGGGGGTGTTTATCCAAGCCAGCTTGTGTACACAGTTGAAGTGTGAGGCTTCTGCTGGCACGGCTGCTGGGCCAGTGAAGAAGTTATTTGCAGCCACCCACAGGCCAGGCGGCCTCTGCAAGCAAGGATTAATAACTCACACAAGTTTATAGGCTGCAGTTCTGCACCGGCAAAGGCCCCCCGAGCTGCAGAGCATCGATCAAGGGGGCTTGGAGCCCCGACAGGCAATGGGGCTGTCCAGGGAAAGGGGCAACATGGCATCCACAAAGGTAGGGAGAGGAAATCGGAGCAGTACCATCAGGAAATCCCGTTCTGCGTGATTTATAACCTTCCCTCCCAGGGGTGACCTCACAGCTTACGATAAATAGCACTGTGTATATAGCGAGTGTAGGGGGGGGGCCTTGCCCCTATTTATAGAATCTATTCCTGGCTCCTGGCAGCTCTTGTGTGTTGTCTTTTCTCCTCCCCAGGTGTGTGTTGGACACAATTTTACCTCTCATCACTTACAGGAGGCTGTGCCAGGGCCCCGGCGTCCAGAACAAACAACGGCACAGAGGGAGAGAGCGCACGGTTCACACAAATATATACAGACTTGTGCGCGGCCTGCCGGGATGGGTTACATACACTATACACACACGCTGCGGGGATGGAGTTACCGAGTTATATAACAGATAAATACACAGGGCAGCGCTGAAAGATCCTGGAAAATGCTGGCCGGGGGCCCCTAGGGGGGGATTTTTTAATCTAGGGTTTAACGGCGGACGATAAATGTCAACCAGCCAGAGACTTGGAGTTCCCCCTCTTTCGTGGCACGTTAATTTTTAGGTTTGTTTCACCACACGCCTAATTGCTCTGGAAGTGAAGCCTTCAGAAGGCTGTGTTCTCCCCACTATAAACTGCTAGACTGTGGAACTTCAGTCTAATAGGGTGGAAACAGAAAACTTAATTTAGTATGTCGTGGCCAAAAATTGGTGGGCAACTGACAATCACACCTATATGAACTTCTTGTGCTGTACATGTGAAAGGGGCCAAAGGCTTGGTTCACATGGGATCCAACTTATGAGACCCCAAGTCGCATGGCATGTCAAATGCAATGTTTTCCTATGAGAGCTGTCTGATGCTACACAAGGTGCTCCAACTTTAAAAAAGGTTCCTGCACTACTTTGGTCCGACTTGGGTGTGATCTCAGAAGTCGGAGGGAAGTCGCAGGGCAAAGTCAAACTACTTTGTCATCGCAGCAGTGTTAACCGAGCCCCAGTAGGGTTTAAGTCAAGGGTTTGTGCAGGCCTCTCGAATTCCTCCACACCAAACTTGTAAACAAATATTGGAGCTGAATTTGTGCAAAGAGGTACAGTAATGCTGGAACAAAAAAGGCCTTCTCCAAACTGTTACCATACGGTTGGAAGAACACAACTGTCTAAAATGTCTTTGTATGCTAATATTTTCAATAGTGATTGCGTGGCTATGTGATTTAATTTATGTATGCAGTTTTGAAATGGGATATCCATCACACAACTCATGTGTGAGGTTTAGGTGTCCACAAACATTTGGCTGTATAGTGTATATAAGTAGGGATGAGCCGAACAACCCCCCGTTCGGGTTGCACCAGAACCTGCGAACAGACCAAAAGTTTGTGTGAACTTTAGAACCCTGTTAAAATCTATGGGACTCGAACGTTTGAAATCTGAAGTGCTAATTTTAAAGGCTAATATGCAAGTTTTTGTCCTAAAAAGTGTTTGGGGACCTGGGTCCTGCCCCAGGGGACATGTATCAATGCAAAAGTTTTAAACACTGCATTTTTTTCAGGAACAGTGAATTTAATAATGCTTAAAGTGAAACAATAAAAGTGAAATATTCCTTTAAATTTCGAAGGGGGGGGGGGGTATAAAGTATGCCTGTGAAATAGCGCATGTTTCCCATGCTTAGAACTGTCTCTGCACAAAGTGTAATTTCTGAAGGAAAAAAGGTCTTTTAAAATCACTCGCGGCTATAATGAATTGTCGGCTCCTGGCAATTCAGAGACATTTTTTTCATTAAAAAAAAAGAAAAAACGTGCGAGGGTCCCCCCAATTTCAATTACCAGGCCCTTCAGGTCTGGTATGGATATTAAGGGGAACCCACCGTCAATTTAAAAAAAAAATACGTGGGGTTTCCCCCAAATACCCTTCAGGTCTGGTGTGGATTTTAAGGGGAACTCCACCACAAATAAAAAAAAAAATGGTGTGGAGATCCCCCAAAAATCCACACCAGACCCCTGCCGGCCGCAGGAAAAGAGGGGGTCGAGAGATCGCTGAACCGTACCAGGCCACATGCCCTCAACATGGGGAGGATGTCCCCATGTTGATGGGGACAAGGGCCTCATCACCACAACCCTTGCCCGGTGGTTGTGTGGGTCTGCGGGCTTATCAGAATCTGGAAGACTCCTTTAACAAAGATCCCAGCCCCCCCCCCCATGTGAAGTGTAAATAATAGTAAAAAAACACACACACACTGTGGAAAAAGTCATTTATTTCAAAAAAAAATCCAGCGGTGGTAATCCACTCTAGATCCCCGCTCCATGAGAAGATCCATCCGGGATCCAGAGCGCACGCATCGCCTGGCGAATGACGCAGCTTGAGACAGTGACAGCTCTTATATAGGTCAGGCAGGGCCACCGTCACTTGACCCCATCCCCCTCTGACGCAAGGGAAAGCCTGGGGTTCCCCAGTGACGTAGTCAGAGGGTGCATCAGAGGGGGATGGGTCACGTGACAGGTGGCCCCGCCTCACCTATAGAAGAGCTGTCATCGGCTGTCACCGGCTCAAGGTGCATCATTCGCTGCTCTGTCTCCGGTGGAGACAGGCGGCCGGCGATGTGTGCGCTCTGGATCCCGGACCTAGATGGATCGTCTAATCGCTGGACCCCTACATTTGCACAGCACGTGGCAAGGAAAGTTACATGCATTTATGCTTTTTTTGTTTGGGTCAGGGGTCTTTGAACTTTTTAGTAAAAGGCCCACAAACATTTTCGTTTCAAACATTTTATTAAAGTTAAAATAGAAATACAATTAATTTGCGTATACATATACGGGGTTGTACAATACATTTTGAACACAAAATAACAGAAATATGGAGGTAGACAACATATTAGCATTGTCATTATATATTCAAGTATCAGAATATCAAATAGAATGAGATATAAAGCATAAATAGGAAAATCGTACATTACTATGTTAGTATCTTGAAGATATAAAGCACAGACGAATCAGAAAATACAGGATAATTCAATCTGAGCCTCCTGATGTGAATGAAGCGATAAAACAACAACAACAAAAAAAAAGACGATAATAGAGACACCCATACAGAGTAGTCTCAAAAATATGGGTGGAACATAGCACATACCAAAAGTGTTCAGTAAATCAAAATAAAGGTATGTAAAGATTTCAAAGGGAAAACGTAAAAATGTGTAGGCAATCGCTCAAACCGAGCGGTAAATGGAATATGTGGGGTTCTAATCCCGATAGGTGACCTACGTTAATGAAGAATAGGAAAAATGAAAGTAGCCCCCACAAACATTTTACAAATATTCACCGGAATTTTTTATTTATTTTTTATAAAAAAACACATCACATTTAGGTAAATATATACCGTACGTTTTTACCTGGAGATTTTTTTTGTATGGAGACTTTTTTTTAGCATGATGTGATAAAGGACAACTGAGAAAAAAACTTTAGTAAAGAAAGCAAAGAAAAACCAAATAAAATGGAGCCCAACAGAATCCCCACCTATATCAAAGTCCCCATTAGAGCTCCCTTATATCAGAGTCCCCATTGTATCAGATTTCCTTCTTACATCATGGTCCCCATCAGAGTTCCCCCTTACATCAGAGTCCACATTAGTGTCCCCCCTTTATCAGGGTACTTGTCAGAGCCCTCTCTCTTAGGCCGCGTACACACCATTAAATAAATCCGATCAAATCGGTCTGACAGACCGTTTTGATCGGATTTGTCTGCTGGGATAGATTGGTTTGATCGTGTACACACGATCAAACCAAAATCCCCGCCGGCAGACAGCGCGGTGACGTGGCGGTGACGTTGACGCCATCACGTCATCGTCACCAGGAAGTAAAACACTTCCGCGCATGCGTCGAATCCATTCGACGCATGTTCGGACAGATATGTCTGCTGGTTAGCGTACTAACCAGCAGACATGTCGGACGGACGGGTTCCCAGCAGACAGATTTTAAAGCATGCTTTAAAATCTGTCTGCTGGAAAAATCTGTCTGTCCGCCTGTACACACGATCGAATTTGTCTGCTGAAACGGTCCGTCGGACCGTTTTCAGTAGATAAATTAGATCGTGTGTACGTGGCCTTACATTAGAGGCCAATATAAATCTTGCAGCAGGCCGGATTTGGTCTGTGAACTGTAAAGTGGAGACCCCTGGATTAGGTCAATCTGATCACTCTTATACAGTATATAACGGTAAACTAAATATATTCCTTTCCATTCTCTGTTATGACAAAGCTGTTCTCTAGGGGGAGCTCTTGAGTGGGGGTCTAGCTCAGATAAAAAGTATTAGAGAAAAACGATTACTGCAGTAATACATTGTATCACCAGAGATGTCCTGGGAAATAATCATCAGTTCTGTTTGTATTCATACAGCACCTGGACACTCCATGCTATATAGATTACCGTCGATATAATATAGTGATCATAAAATAATATGGTTAGTAAACAAAATATCGTGCCTGACTTCAAGCTCCCTCAACATTCACTCATCGATCTTCACACGGTATAAGATTATATGGCTCTGATTGTATGCTGGCAACTTCAAATCTTCATTTACAAAATGCTGAATATATGAAATATATAGCGCTCTCCTGGGGGGGTTACCTTGCGGGGGTGCTCCTAAGTCCAGCATTTGAGTCCATAGACATGAACGCCGACTCAGGGGGGGGGGGGTTGTCTGGGGGGCCGGTAACTGCCAGAAGTTTTTTTACCCTAATGCATAGGATGCATTAAGGTGAAAAACACAAGGGTTTACAATAGGGATGAGCTTCGTGTTCGAAACTAACGTATGTTCGACTCGAACATCGGTCGTTCGGTCGTTCGTCGAAATACGAACAAAACGGGTCTTCGCGCCAAATTCGAGTGACGCAAAGTGACCCATAATTCACTGCGGCGATGCGCGCTGATGATTGGTCAAGCATGCACCATGACCCTGCATGCTTGGCCAATCACAAGGCCCAAAAAACGAGGAACAATAATTTGCCAAAGCCAGGCTGGCTTTGGCCAATTATGGCTCAGGGGGGTTTAGCACACGCCCCACACTATAAAAGGCAGCCTGCAAGGCGGCCCCATGTAGTGTGTTCCGGCTTTGTTACAGAGAGGAGCAGTGAGACAGTTAGAGAGAGAGATAGAGACACAGTGGGCCAGATTCAGGTACAATTACATTGGCGCAGAGTATCAGAGATACACTACGCCGCCGTATTTTACCTGGCTCTACGACAAATTCAGGTAGATTACGGCCCGTAAGGTACGGCGGCGTAGTGTATTTCTCGCGGCGGAATCAAATACGCGATTAGGGGGCGTGAAGCATTTAAATTAGGTGCGTCCCCGCAGCGATTGAACTGCGCATGCTCCGTTCAGAAATTTCCCGCCGTGCATTGCGCGAAATAACGTTGTTACGTAATTTTTTGTTTGAGTAGCGTCGTTTACAAACATTCCTATTCCCGGACGACTTACGTAAAAAATTAAAAAAGAAGTTGAAATTCGACGCGGGAACAACGGCCATACTTAACATGGGCTGTCTAAAACTAGACCAGATAAAAGGTGGAATAACTTTACGCGACAAAACGATGACTACAGATGCCGTAAGAGATTGCGAACGACGCTCGTAACTTCGTGGATCGTCGGAAAATGCTCATTTGCATACCCCGACGCGGAAAACGACGGGAACTCCACCCAGTGGCTGCAAAATTATTGCAGCGTAGATCCAAAGGCGTACGAACGCGTAAGCCAGACGGATTGAAGCCTGAAGCCGTCGTTTCATGGTTTGAGGCTTCAGACTAATTAAACGACGCACGTAATTTGAAAGTACTCCGGTCTAACGCGAGATAGACCGGAGTAAGGGCTCTGTGAATCTGGCCCAGTGTCTTTTTTTACCAGATAGATAGATAGAGCAGGGAGGCTAGTAGTCAGTATAGTTAAATTTACAGTTTGTAGAGAATATATTGACATCCCTAGGAGTTGTCAATATATTTATAAACTGTATAGATTAGCTAGATCTGCTATTAGAATCTGTCAGGCAGGAGATTGTGCTTGATGCAGTGCTCTAACGTGTTGTATTGTCTGCATTAGGGTTTACCTTAAACATAGTACTCCGTGTTAGTCAACGTGTGCTAGTTAATTGCACATAGACGCATTACCTGTTACTGCAAGTGTGCTATTTATTTGCACAGAAACGCAGTTGCTGTTAATTCAAGTGGGCTATTGAATTGCACAGAAACGCAGTCGCTCTGACTGCGTGTGCTGTTTAATACCACCTAAACACAGTTGGTATCACTGCGTGTGTGCTATTACATAGCACCTGAACGCAGTTGGTCTCACTGCGCGTGTGCTGTTACATAGCACCTGAACGCAGTTGGTGTCACTGCACGTTTGCTGTTACATACCACCTGAGCGCAGTTAGTGTCACTGCACGTTTGCTGTTACATACCACCTGAGCGCAGTTGGTGTCACTGCGCTTGTGCTGTTACATACCACCTGAACGCAGTTGGTGTCACTGCACGTTTGCTGTTACATACCACCTGAACGCAGTTGGTGTCACTGCGCTTGTGCTGTTACATACCACCTGAACGCAGTTGGTGTCACTGCGCTTGTGCTGTTACATAGCACCTGAACGCAGTTGGTGTCACTGCACGTTTGCTGTTACATACCACCTGAACGCAGTTGGTGTCACTGCGCTTGTGCTGTTACATACCACCTGAGCGCAGTTGGTGTCACTGCGCTTGTGCTGTTACATACCACCTGAGCGCAGTTGGTGTCACTGCGCTTGTGCTGTTACATAGCACCTGAACGCAGTTGGTGTCACTGCACGTTTGCTGTTACATACCACCTGAACGCATTTGGTGTCACTGCACATTTGCTGTTACATAGCACCTGAACGCAGTTGTTGTCACTGCGCGTGTGCTGTTTAATACCACCTAAACGCAGTTGGTGTCACTGTGCTTGTGCTGTTACATAGCACCTGAACGCATAAATATGACTGGAAGGACAACAAAGAGGGGCATGGAGTCACAAGGGCAAGCAGGCTCTGCATCTAGAGGTAATGCTGGTGGTGTATGTGGTGCATCCTCTTCAGCACGTGGCTGTGGCCACTCGTCCTTCTTTTCGGGAGCTGGCCGTGTTGAGCCTCAACATGCAGAGAAATTAGTAGAGTGGATGACCAAGCCGTCCTCATCCTCCTCATCCTTTCTCACACAGACTGATCTAAATTTGTCTGGCAAAGCAGCTGCCAAGGCGTCCTCTTCCCTCTGCACAATGGCTTCACACAATCCTTCCCTAGTCCCACCATGTCCTCCTGAGGAGACCCCGAAGGCCTCGTACACACGAGGCAATAGATTTGTTCAAAACGGTCTGTCCGACCGATTTGAACAAATCTGTCTTTTTGGATTTTGGTTTGCTTGCGTGTACACACGAGCAAACCAAAATCCCCGCCAGCAGACGGCGGGCTGATGTGTCGGTGACGTGGTGGTGACGTTGATGCCGCCACGTCACCGCACGAGGAAGTAAAACACTTCCGCGCATGCGCCGAATCCATTCGGCGCCGGTGCGAGACGACATGTCTGCTGGTAAGTGTACTAACCAGCAGACATGTCGGGCGGACGGGTTCCCACCCGATAGATTTCAAAGCATGCTTTGAAATCTGTCGGGTGGCCAAATCCGTCGGCTCGCCCGTACACACGATCGAATCTGTCTGCTGGGACGGTCTAGCAGACCGTTTCCAGCAGACAGATTTGATCGTGTGTACGCGGCCGAACTGTTTCAACACAGTGTTGGGTACATGCTGCAGGAAGATGCGCAGCGTTTTGAAGACTCCGATGACGGAACACAGATAGAGGAAGGCATTGATGTGAGCCCAGGGAGAGGGGGTAGCAGAGAGGGACAGCAATCTGGGAGTGATGTTCCCCCAGCTGGAGAATACTGCCAGGTTTTCGACAGTGATGATGAGGAGGGAGGGGATGATGAGGTCACTGACTCTACCTGGGTGCCTGATTGGAGAGAGGAGGAGGAAGAGGAGAAGGAGGAGGACGAGGACGAGGCACAGGCACATCTCCAAAGAGGCAGGATGCCCTCCAGGGGTCAGCTTAAGGGCAGCACACCAACTGCATTAAGTGGCACATCTTCGCATTGCACTGCGGTGTCTCAACGGGACAGCAAAAGTTCTTTGGTGTGGGCCTTTTTTGAAACATGTCCTTTAGATCGTACCTTTGCTGTTTGCAACATATGTCTCAAGCGTATCTGGTGTGGCCAAAACATCACCCGCTTGGGCACCACATGCTTGTCAAGACATATGTCGACCTGCCATGCAACTCGTTGGCAAGCATACCAGAAAGACCCACACCAAAGACCAAAGCAGACGTCCCCTTGCCCTTCTGTGACCTCCAACCCCACTAGACCCCCAGTCCTCTCTGAAGCCTGCACTGAAGTTGTAGAAATAGGTGTGTCACAACCTAGTAGTGGTAGTACATGCAGGCAATCTAATGATAGTACCAGACAAATTTCCCTGCCCCAGCTGCTGCAGCGCCGAAAGAAGTACACTCCCAGCCATCCACATGCCCAGCGGTTGAATGCTAGCTTAGCAAAATTGCTAGCACTTCAACTGCTACCTTTTCAGTTGGTAGATTCTGCCCCCTTCCGTGAGTTTGTGGAATGTGCAGTACCTCAGTGGCAAGTACTAAAACGCCACTTTTTCTCACGGAAGGCGATTCCGGCTCTCTACTAGCATGTGGAAGGCAATGTCCATGCCTCGCTGGACAGGGCAGTCAGTGGTAAGGTGCATCTTACCACTGATTAATGATCCAGCAGGCATGGACAGGGACGTTACCTGTCTTTTATGGCCCATTGGGTGACTCTGCTGGCAGCTGGGAAGGACCCAGGGCAAGGTACAGTAGTTTTGGAGGTTGTTCCGCCACCACGCCTCCAAAACACTACTACTGCTTGTGACACACCTCTCTCCTCCACCCCCTCCTCTTCGTCTTCCTCTGTGGCCTCTTCCTGTGCTGATGTTTCCTCAGAACCAGCCGTGCTCCGTAGGCGTACGAGAGGCTACGCAGGAATGCAGGCCACGAGATGCCATGCGGTGCTAGAGCTGGTGTGCTTGGGAGACAGGAGCCACACTGGGGAAGAGGTTCTTTCAGCTCTGCAGGGGCAGGCTCAGAGGTGGTTGACGCCACGCCAGCTGAAGCCTGGAATGGTGGTCAGCGATAATGGCACCAACCTCCTCTCTGCCCTGCGACAGGGAAAACTTACCCACGTGCCCTGTTTTGCGCATGTCCTGAATTTGGTGGTGCAGCGGTTCTTGGGCAGATACCTGGGCTTACAGGATGTCCTGAAGCAGGCCAGGAAAGTGTGCATTTCCGGATGTCATATAATGCCACTGCTCGGCTGACAGACCTCCAGAGGAAATACAACCTGCCCAAGAACCGCCTAATCTGCGACATGCCCACCAGATGTAACTCTACGTTGGCCATGCTGCAGCGGCTGCACACGCAGCAGCGGGCCATAAATGAGTACCTGTGCCAATATGGCAGCAGAACTGGGTCAGGGCAGCAAGGTTTTTTTTCCCCACGCCAGTGGGCCTTGATCAGGGATGCATGCACTGTCCTGTCACCATTTGAGGAGGCCACGAGGATGGTGAGCAGTGACAGTGCATGCATCAGTGAGACTGTCCCTCTTATTCACATGTTGGAGCACACACTACGTGGAATAATGGACAGGGCCCTTGAGGCAGAACAGAGGGAGGAAGAGGAGGACTTCCTTACCTCTCAAGGCCCCCTTTACCCAGACAGTGGGCCTGCTTGCCCACCTAGCACACAGGAAGAGGAGGAGGAGGAGGATGATTGTATCAGCAGCATGGAGGTGGAGCCTAGCTTTAGCAGCAGCAGTCTTCAAGGGATCATTTACAGTCCCAAGGAACATGTGTACTTTTACGTGGCTGGGATGAGGTGCCTGTGGATCCTGTCGTCCTCAGTGACCCAGAGGACTGTGCCCCGAATGCCTCTGCAAACCTACGCTGCATGGCCTCCCTGATCCTGCAAAGCCTGCGTAAGGATCCTCGTGTACGTGCTATCAAGGAGACGGATCATTACTGGCTGGCAACTCTCCTTGATCCACGTTACAAGAGTAAGGTTGCGGACCTTATGTTGCCATCGCAGAGGGAGCAGAAAATGAAACTTCTGCGGGAGGCCTTGCAGAAGGGTCTGTGCAATGCGTTACCAGAACCGTGGGGATTACCAAAACCTGGCTCTGGATGATGTCTTGCTGAAGCTTCGGTGAGCCACAGAAGGAGCGGTGGAGAAGGTGGCCGTCTGACCGATGCCTTCAGACAGTTTTTTTTGTCTGCAGCCCCAAGGTCTGACCGGTTCCAGCAACCATCGCCAGCGTCTGGTTTACATGGTCCGGGAATACCTAGGGGCAAGATTCGACTTGGACTCCTTCCCCACCGAAAATCCTCTGGCTTACTGGGTCTTGAGAATGGATCACTGGCCAGAGCTTGCACAGTACGCAATTGAGCTACTGACTTGCCCTGCATCCAGTGTTCTTTCCGAACGCACATTCAGTGCTGCTGGAGGCTTTGTTACCGATCACAGGGTGCGCCTCTCCATCGACTCTGTTGATCGACTGATTCATCAAAATGAATCAGGCTTGGATCAACACCAGCTACCAAGCACCTGATGCTGATGTTACTGAATAATATTTTTTTGTTGAAATGTCGGATCCCTTTTAGACTGCGTATGCTGATGCTGAGTGACTGTCCTCTTATGCTGCTGATGGAATATCCTTCTCCTCCTCACTTTTCTTGCTGATAGCTAGTAAGAAATGTTGTGTTTCTGGGCTCCGCCACCAGTGCCTAAGGCACAATTTTTCAGCCCTTGTTTAACAGGGGCGCCTAATAACAATTTTTGATGCAATACTTTGCACATGGCTCCTTGTTGCGCTCCAATTGGAGTTATTGGGAGGGGTTGCAGTGTTGTGTTGTGCCCAAGGCACAATTTTTCTGCCCCTGTTTAACAGGGGCGCCTAATAACAATTTTTGATGCAAAACTTTGCACGTGGCTCCTTGTTGCACTCCAATTGGAGTTATTGGGAGGGGTTGCAGTGTTGTGTTGTGCCCAAGGCACAATTTGTCTGCCCCTGTATAACAGGGGCGCCTAATAACAATTTTTGATGCAATTCTTTGCACGTGGCTCCTTGTTGCGCTCCAATTGGAGTTATTGGGAGGGGTTGCAGTGTTGTGTTGTGCCCAAGGCACAATTTTTCTGCCCCTGTTTAACAGGGGCGCCTAATAACAATTTTTGATGCAAAACTTTGCACGTGGCTCCTTGTTGCACTCCAATTGGAGTTATTGGGAGGGGTTGCAGTGTTGTGTTGTGCCCAAGGCACAATTTGTCTGCCCCTGTATAACAGGGGCGCCTAATAACAATTTTTGATGCAATTCTTTGCATGTGGCTCCTTGTTGCGCTCCAATTGGAGTTATTGGGAGGGGTTGCAGTGTTGTGTTGTGCCCAAGGCACAATTTTTCTGCCCCTGTTTAACAGGGGCGCCTAATAACAATTTTTGATGCAATACTTTGCACGTGGCTCCTTGTTGCGCTCCAATTGGAGTTATTGGGAGGGGTTGCAGTGTTGTGTTGTGACCAAGGCACAATTTTTCTGCCCCTGTTTAACAGGGGCGCCTAATAACAATTTTGATGCAATACTTTGCACGTGGCTCCTTGTTACGCTCCAATTGGAGTTATTGGGAGGGGTTGCAGTGTTGTGTTGTGACCAAGGCACAATTTTTCTGCCCCTGTTTAACAGGGGCGCCTAATAACAATTTTGATGCAATACTTTGCACGTGGCTCCTTGCTGCGCTCCAATTACAGTATGTTTGAGGGGTGTCCTTTTCTCTAAAATTTTTCTTTCACAAAACAATAATGGCCCCCCACCACCACTAAAACATTCAACACATTGTTGCCACACAGCACGTGCGCAAGCAGTATTATTTACTTTTTTTTATAGTCCTCTCATGTTGTGCAGGGACACTTCTAAACATGTGCCACTACTATAGACACCCAGCAGGTGTGATATTTAAAGGATTTTTTTTTTCACTTTAAGCATCATTAAAATGGCTGCTCCGGAGAAAACGTCCGTTTTTAAAAAACAAATTTCCATTGATACATGTTCCCTGGGGCAAGACCCGGGTTCTGAAAGACGTTTTCCAACATTGAATTGAATATTGGTCTTTAAAATGATCGTTTTTAAATTCGAACGTTCGAGTCCCATAGACTTCAATGGGGTTCTAAATGTTCGCACGAACCCGCGGTCTGTTCGAACGTTCTGATGCGAACCGAACACGGTATGTTCGGCTCATCCCTAGTTTACAACCCCTGTAAGTGCAGCACTATATATATTTTTATTATTATACAGAATTTATATAGACCGTTTGCTTTACAACATGAGGGCAGACAGTACAGTTACAATACAATTCAATAGCATGCTATGTAATGTGTCAGTGTAACACTTCCAGGTATTTCTTACCTCTCAGAGATCACATATTCCTTTTGACAACGTCTTTATCTGCATCCTTTGAGATGTCAGGTCAGAGATGACACAATCTTGTAAATGTGCAGTTTGTGATTAGCTCCTTCTGCAGTCTCTCACCTTGTGATTTACTACAAAGTTACAATGTTACAGTCGGATCAGTGGAGGAGTGGAGACTGAGGAAATGCTTCCTCCTCTCTGCAGCAGGCTGATGACATCATTTCAGTCTAGTCATTGACAGGAGCTCAAGGGATGCTTTTTAAAGAGAAGTATGTTTTGTTTATTTTAAATCATACTTAGCTCCATCTGTCACCTGCCAGCTCTAACACTGAGAGCAGAGTGATCAAACACCACCGATCGCTCAGTTCTCACAGCTCCCTGAGCAGAGAGCTGGAGACTGTCAGTCACCAGCTCTCTGCCCTGCCCCCCACCACTGAAGTGCTGGGAGCAGCCAACTCACGCTCTTAGTGCCTCGCTGAGAGGCTGAGCTGGGTGCTAGTCCAGGCTAGTCCTCAACCTCCATTTCCTTATCCCCTCGTATGGTCTTCCTGGGTTTAGACATTGGCCCATGGCTAACAACCATCCTATCCCACATCTTTATTGCCACATGTTTGGCTATTGCCAGAGACTGGAATTCTCCAAACCCCCTTCTATTAAGGAAGTGTTTCTGTTATTAAACAACCACTGTCTCCAGGGCCGATCCGAGACGGGGTGCACGGGGTGCAGTGCACCCAGGCGCCAGAGGGGAGGGGGCGCCAAAGGAGCACAGTTGGTCCCGAGTGTGTTGCCAACCAGTGGTGGTAAATAGCGCTGCTGAGCGCCGATGTGTCGTGCTAGTCAAGTCACGAGCGCATGTCAGTGAGGGCGCCGTGACCTCTTTCATTGACTCCTATTTTTGCCGCTACATCTCCTGCCCCGGCGCCCGCTGTATTCCACGAACTAGGGAAGAGAAGGTGAGTTAAGTCCGCCCCCACCTCCTCCTCATGTACCCCCCTTGTGCCCGCCCACAACCCCTTGTGCAGCCAATCTATGCCTGGGAAGGGGTGTGGGCGGGAGATTTCAAAGCAGCCAGCGACACTGTCAGTAGGAGGACAAGGACGAGTGGGAGGCGCAAGCTGCCAGGAGCTGCTGGAAGAAGCAGCAGAGCACTTCCCGCTACATCTCCTGCCCCGGCGCCCGTTGTATTCCACGAACTAGGGAAGAGAAGGTGAGTTAAGTCCGCCCCACCTCCTCCTCATGTACCCCCTTGTGCCCGCTCACAACCCCTTGTGCAGCCAATCTGTGCCTGGGAAGGGATGTGGGCGGGAGATTTCAAAGCATACAGCGACACTGTCAGCAGGAGGACAAGGACTAGTGGGAGGCGCAAGCTGCCAGAAGAAGCAGCAGAGCACCTCCCGGAACAAGAAGGTACTTACTTGGCATTGTACACGGACACAGACCTATCTTCCTATCCCTCTCTCTCTCAGCCGTCCACTCTCTCTCTCTCTCTTAGCCCCACATCTCTCTCAAATCCACCTTCTGACCACTACCCTTTCTCTCAGCCCAACCACTCTCATTCAGCCCCCCTCTCTGTCCACTATCCTCTCTCTGAGCCCCTCTATTACTCACCCCCCCTCTGTCCACTACCCTCTCTTAGCCCCCCTTCTCTCTAAGCCCCCCTCTCTGTCCAATACCTTCTCTTAGCCCCCCTCTCTCTAAGCCCCCTCTCTATAAGCCCCCCTCTCTGTCCAATACCCTCTCTTAGCCCCCCTCTCTCTCAGCCTCACCTCTCAGCCCCTCTCTCTCTGGCTCATCTCTCGCGCTCTCTCTCTGCCTCATCTCTCGCGCTCTCTCTCTGCCTCATCTCTCGCACTCTCTCTCTGCCTCATCTCTCGCGCTCTCTCTCTCTGCCTCACCTATCTCTCTCTCTTTGCCTCACCTATCTCTCTCTCTCTGCCTCATCTCTCGCACTCTCTCTCTGCCTCATCTCTCGCACTCTCTCTCTGCCTCATCTCTCGCGCTCTCTGCCTCATTTCTTGCGCTCTCTCTCTCTCTCTCTGCCTCACCTATCTCTCTCTCTGCCTCACCCCTCTCTCTCTCTGCCCCACCTCTCTCTCTCTCTCTCTCTCTCTCTTGGCCTCATCCCTCTTTCTCTCTCTGCCTCACCCCTCTCTCTCTCTGCCTCACCCCTCTTTCTCTCTGCCTCACCCCTCTCTCTCTCTGCCTCACCCCCTCTCTCTCTGCCTCACCCCCTCTCTCTCTGCCTCACCCCCCTCTCTCGCTGCCTCACCCCCTCTCTCTCTGCCTCACCTCTCTCTCTCTCTCTCTGCCTCACCTCTCTCTCTGCCCCATCCCTCTCTCTCTCTGCCCCACCCCCCTCTCTCTCTCTCTCTCTCTCTCGGCCTCACCCCTCTTTCTCTCTCTGCCTCACCTCTCTCTCCTGCCTCACCCCTCACCCCCTCTCTCTCTGCCTCACCCCCTCTCTCTCTGCCTCACCCCCTCTCTCTCTGCCTCACCCCCCTCTCTCTCTCTCTCTCTCTCTGCCTCACCCCCCTCTCTCTCTGCCTCACCCTCCCTCTCTCTCTCTCTCTGCCTCACCTCTCTCTCTCTCTGCCTCACCTCTCTCTCTCTGCCTCACCCCCTCTCTCTCTGCCTCACCCCCTCTCTCTCTGCCTCACCCCCTCTCTCTCTGCCTCACCCCTCTCTCTGCCCCACCCCTCTCTCTCTCTCTCTCTCTCTCTCTCTCTCTGCCTCACCTCTCTCTCTCTGCCTCACCCCCTCTCTCTCTCTCTCTCTGCCTCACCCCCCTCTCTCTCTCTGCCTCACCCCCCTCTCTCTGCCTCACCCCCTCACCCCCCTCTCTCTGCCTCACCCCCCCTCTCTCTGCCTCACCCCTCTCTCTCTGCCCCACCCCTCTCTCTCTCTCGGCCCCGCCCCTCTTTCTCTCTCTGCCTCACCCCCCTCTCTCTCTCTGCCTCACCCCTCTCTCTCTGCCTCACCCCTCTCTCTCTCTCTGCCTCACCCCCTCTCTCTCTGCCTCACCCCCTCTCTTTGCCTCTCTGCCTCACCTCTCTCTCTCTCTGCCTCACCTCTCTCTCTCTCTCTCTGCCTGCCTCACCTCTCTCTCTGCCTCACCTCTCTCTCTCTCTCTGCCTCACCTCTCTCTCTATCTCTGCCTCACCCCCTCTCTCTCTCTCTCTCTGCCTCACCTCTCCCTCTCTGCCTCATCTCTCTCTCTCTGCCTCACCTCTCTCTCTCTGCCTCACCTCTCTCTCTCTCTGCCTCACCTCATCTCTCTCTCTCTCTCTGCCTCGCCTCACCTCTCTCTCTCTCCCCCTCTCTCTCTCTGCCTCGCCTCACCCCTCTCTCTCTCTCTCCCTCTCTCTCTCCCTCACCCTCTCTCTCCCTCTCTCTCTCTCTGCCTCACCCCCCCTCTCTCTCTCTCTGCCTCACCTCTCTCTCTCTCTGCCTCACCTCTCTCTCTGCCTCACCTCTCTCTCTCTCTGCCTCACCTCTCTCTCTCTCTGCCTCACCTCTCTCTCTCTCTCTGCCTCACCCCACTTTCTCTCTGCCTCATCCCTCTCTCTCTCTGCCCCACCTCTCTCTCTCCCTCACCCTCTCTCTCCCTCATCCCCTCTCTCTCCCTCATCCCCTCTCTCTCTCCCTCACCCTAACATTCTCCCTCACCCTCACACTCTCTCTCTCTCCCTCACCCTCTCACGGCCTCACCCCTCTCTCTCTGCCTCACCCCTCTCTCTCTCTGCCTCACCCCTCTCTCTCTCTGCCTCACCCCTCTCTCTCTCTGCCTCACCCCTCTCTCTCTCTCTCTGCCTCACCCCTCTCTCTCTGCATCACCCCTCTCTCTCTCTCTCTCTCTGCCTCACCTCTCTCTCTCTCTGCCTCACCCCCTCTCTCTCTCTCTCCCCCTTTGCCTCACCCCCTCTTTCTCTCTCTCTCTCTGCCTCACCCCTCTCTCTCTCTGCCTCGCCTCTCTCTCTCTCTGCCCCACCTCTCTCTCTCTTTCTCTGCCCCACCTCTCTCTCTCTCTGCCCCACCTCTCTCTCCCTCTCTCAGCTCCACCTCTCTCTCTCTCTCTCTTAGCTTCACCTCTCTCTCTCTCTCTTAGCTCCACCTCTCTCTCTCTCTCTCTCTCTCTCTCTCTCCCACAGCTCCAGGGGTGTAATCAGGGTAGTGGTATGTGTGATCAGAGTGGGGGGCACTGGTAGGCTTCATTTGATGGGCACTGGTAGGTTACAATTGGTGAGCAATGGTAGGCTACAATTGGTGGTCACCAATTTGGTCGGCACTAATAAGGCTGCATTTTGTGGGCACTGGTAAGGCTGCATTTTGTGGGCACTGGTAAGGCTGCATTTTGTGGGCACTGGTAAGGCTGCATTTTGTGGGCATTGATAAGGTTGCATTTGGTGGGCACTGATAAGGTTGCATTTGATGGGCTCTGGTGAGACTGCATTAATCTCTTGTACCATGTCTGCAGTCTCTGGCCATCTCCTTTGGGGGCTCTTTCTAAACAGACTCTCTAACAGAGGCCCTCTCTGTGTCCATTAGAGAGACCTCCCTCCAGGCCCAATTGGAGTACTCTGCTTCTCTTCCTGTATTTTGTTTATTGTTAATAGATCGTCGGAGGATCCCATGGTAACGATAACTCCTTAGGGGAGAACCTCTGTTTAAATCGTTGCCATAGAAACATTTGTAAAGGGGGAGGAGTTAGTAAGGTGACCACGCCCTTGTAGGGGCGCCAGAAATATTTCTGCACCCAGGCGCATGTGACCCTAGGATCGGCCCTGACTGTCTCATGGAGCTTATGTATGCCAGGGCCCATATGCAAGTTCCTACATTCCTTAAAAAGTAGAACCCCTGGCTAATGCACCCCAAATGCTCATGCCATAATTTACACATTAATTTGCCTCAGAATCTAATGCCGCGTACACACAATCATTTTTCATGTTGTAAAAAACAAAGTTTTTCAGGCTCTAGGAAAAAATTACGTTTTTTTCATCATCATCATCATTAAAACGGCCTTGCCTACACACCAATCGTGAAAGAAAAATGTTTTAACAACGCGCGGTGACGTACAACATGTACAACGGTACTATAAAGGGGAAGTTTCTTTCAGATGATGCCACCCTTTGGGCTGCATTAGCTGATTTAGTGTTAGTAAAAGACGGTTCGCGCTTTTCTGTCTGTTACGAACGGTAGTTTTACCAGAATGAGCGCTCCCATCTCATAACTTGCTTCTGAGAATGCGCAGATTTTTCACGTCGTTAAAGCCCACACACGACCATTTTTTACCACCCGAAAAACGACAACGTTAAAAACGTTGTGAAAAAAATAAAGCATTTTTCAGAACCCAAAAAATGCTCTGAAGCCCACACATGATCGTTTTTAATGACATTAAAATAAAACGTACACTGACTGTTACCAAGTCTTTCTACTCTGGATCTTTTCTATGTCTTTCTCTTTTCTGTCTCTGGTTTTAATCTTGACACTTAATGATAGATGTTTGGAGAATTAGCCTATATTGGCCATTTAGTGACTGCGCCTTACTGCGCTATTAAGGAAAGGTTTGGGCTGCAGATAGACTGTCCAGACCGGCCAATAGAAGGCTGATGTTGATATAAGGCAGGCTTCTATACTTAGTGAGCTAAAGGTACCTGGCTTGTTGACAATCAACATGGGGCGTTTTTTCTTCCCCCTCCGTTTCTGTATTTTCAGGTATATTGTACTGCTTACCTTGTTATGTTTCTAACAATAGTACTGCTCTGCGAGCGGCTGTGCCTTTCTGACTTTTTTTTTTGATTTACCTTGTCCTATTTTATTTGACACAATAAACTTTGAATGTTTAAAAAAAAAAAACGTAATTTTTTACAACCCGAAAAATGATTGTGTGTACACGGCATCAGCACACGATGGGACCACCTGCTACAGTGCCTTGCAAAAATATTCGCCCCCCTTGAACTTTGCAACCTTTTGCCACATTTCAGGCTTCAAACATAAAGATATAAAACTGTAATTTTTTGTGAAGAATCAACAACTAGTGGGACAAAATCATGAAGTGGAACGAAATTTATTGGATATTTCAAACTTTTTTAACAAATAAAAAACTGAAAAATTGGGCATGCAAAATTATTCAGCCCCTTTGCTTTCAGTGCAGCAAACTCTCTTAATAGAATCAAGTCTCCGTATAAATGCACCTGCACTGTGATAGTCTCAGAGGTCCGTTTAAAGCGCAGAGAGCATCATGAAGAACAAGGAACACACCAGGCAGGTCCGAGATACTGTTGCGGAGAAGTTTAAAGCTGGATTTGGATACAAAAAGATTTCCTGAGCTTTAAACATCCCAAGGAGCACTGTGCAAGCGATAATATTGAAATGGAAGGAGTATCAGACCACTGCAAATCTACGAAGACCTGGCCGTCCCACTAAACTTTCAGCTCATACAAGGAGAAGACTGATCAGAGATGCAGCCAAGAGACCCATGATCACTCTGGATGAACTGCAGAGATCTACAGCTGAGGTGGGAGACTCTGTCCATAGGACAACAATCAGTCGTATACTGCACAAATCTGGCCTTTATGGAAGAGTGGCAAGAAGAAAGCCATTTCTTAAAGATATCCATAAAAAGTATTGTTTAAAGTTTGCCACAAGCCACCTTGGAGACACACCAAACATGTGGAGGAAGGTGCTCTGGTCAGATGAAACCAAAATCGAACTTTTTGGCAACAATGGAAAACGTTATGTTATTCATCCTGAACACATCATCCCCACTGTCAAACATGGTGGTGGCAGCATCATGGTTTGGGCCTGCTTTTCTTCAGCAGGGACAGGGAAGATGGTTAACATTTATGGGAAGATGTATGTGTAGCTGGCCAGCTAAAACCTGTCCTAGGTAGCTAATAAAACTCACATGCATATACAGCCAAACCTGCTGAGAACCTAATGTAGAGCACATGTTTATATGTGAGAGACAAATACAGAGTTATTTACTGTGATTTTGTGTTTGGATGTTATATAACAGTTGTATGTTGTGTTCACAGAAGCAAACGAAAAAATATGCCTTTAAGAGTCATTTGTTTGTATGGGACAGAAGAGGCAAAGTTATTCACAGTTAATTCATACCAGCAAGCATAGAGTTAAGCTTTTGTGACTCATCAGAAGCCTTGGCCCAATCACAGCTAATCTCACATTGAGCAGAGTCTTGACCAGTCACAGCCAGCTTTGCATCTACTCTGTCTAGGAGGTTCCTAATACTCCATGTGCTAGTTCAGTGCACCACATGCAGAGGCAGAGAACAGACACACAAGGCCAAAGTTGTTCTTATGGAAGCCAGAGGGTAAAATTAGGTAACTATACAGTTATATATATATGTTCTTATTGTAAATAGTGTGATTATAACTGTATACTGATTTGGTGATCACTTGTAGTTCCACCAAACCTGAATCACTCATCACATATCATACCTCCTAACCTAATTCAGAAACCAAACCTGAATCACTCATCACTCATATCAAACTAAGCTAACCCTGCAAACCTGAACCATATCAAACCTTCATACCTTCAAACTACAGTTATACCTTTCAGAGAAATCAGAGAATGCTTTGATAACTGAGAGAGAGAGAGAGAGAGAGAAAGAGAGAGAGAGAGAGAGAGAGAGAGAGAGAGAGAGAGAGAGAGAGAGAAAGAGAGAGAGAGTATAAATACTGAAGAAAGAAATATATCCACCATTTTATGTTAAATGACAAGATTGAATATTTGAACCACCATTTTCTGTTATACTTTATTCATCACGTGTTTTTGTACATGGACTGTCTGCTGCAAAGCAGCAGTATTTTATATGAAGAAAAGTGAAGTTATTAAAGAAGTTATTTTAAGCATTTGGTGTGCTCTTTAAACCTACTGCTTCCATAGAACGGCAATAGAGGAATTTCAGAGTAATAGACAGTCTTGTTTGACTGAAAAGTCAGAGATATCACAATTCTTCTAATGCCACAGCGCATGAGGCACTTCATAGTGCTGCGCCTGCCACAGGATGGAGCCAATTACAGGACCACTCTGGAAGAAAACCTGATGGAGTCTGCAAAAGACCTGAGACTGGGACGGAGATTTGTCTTCCAACAAGACAATGATCCAAAACATAAAGCAAAATCTACAATGGAATGGTTCACAAATAAACATATCCAGGTGTTAGAATGGCCAAGTCAAAGTCCAGACCTGAATCCAATCGAGAATCTGTGGAAAGAACTGAAAACTGCTGTTGACAAACGCTCTCCATCCAACCTCACTGAGCTCGAGCTGTTTTGCAAGGGCAAAAATGTCAGTCTCTCAATGTGCAAAACTGATAGAAACATACCCCAAGCGACTTACAGCTGTAATCGCAGGAAAAAGTGGTGCTACAAAGTATTAACCTAAGGGGGCTGAATAATTTTGCACGCCCAATTTTTTATTTGTTAAAAAAGTTTGAAATATCCAATAAATTTCGTTCCACTTCATGATTGTGTCCCACTTGTTGTTGATTCTTCACAAACAATAACAGTTTTATAAAACAAGGTATCACAAAACATAAGCCAAAAACAATTTCCTGGTTAAAAAATGATTTCCTGGTTAAAAAATGATTTCCTGGTTAAAAAATGATAAAACAGCGCATAAAAAGTCCAATATAGATCAAGATGTTGAAGGAAAGTCCATAGATCAGTTTTAAAGTGATTTGAAGGAAGTTTCATGGAATAATTGTACACCCTCCACCGGTTTCCATTCCAGTTTGACTCATTAATCCTTGCTGCTTCTGGAATGATGTTGGAGGTTTGATCAGGACGTCTTATGCTTAAGGCCTGTTTTCTTTGAGTTTCTGGTGAGTTTGAACCCCTGCGGGGGAGTGTGCCTCACGTTTGGTGGAGATTGGAAACCGGTGGAGGGTGTACAATTATTCCATGAAACTTCCTTCAAATCACTTTAAAACTGATCTATGGACTTTCCTTCAACATCTTGATCTATATTGGACTTTTTATGCGCTGTTTTATCATTTTTTAACCAGGAAATTGTTTTTGGCTTATGTTTTGTGATACCTTGTTTTATATCTTGAATAGATGAATTTATTCATTTATTTTTAAACAGCTGCTGAGATATATATATACTGCTTAATTGCTTTAAGTGGGACCAATATTCAATTGAATTTCACTTATTTTTTATATATATATATATTATATTTTATTTATTTATTTTTATATCTATTCCTTTGATAAAAGTAATCTTTGTCCTTAGCGCCGAGAAGTGCACTATTGATATCCTCCGATTGTGGTCCTCCCCTCCTTTTTTTGTGCACTCTTCTTAATAACAGTTTTATATCTTAATGTTTGAAGCCTGAAATGTGGCAAAGGTTCGCAAAGTTCAAGGGGGCCAAATACTTTCGCAAGGCACTGTATATTTACTATCATTACTAAGTGTGTAGTCCTACACTTTCTAGGTAGCACACAACTATACTAATGTTTTATTACTCTCTTGTTGCTCAACAAATGTTTCCACAACCTACCTTACTGTTTTTGTTTGTACTTTGTATCAGTTACCACAATACCTGTATCTATTGCAAGATATACTCCTGTATCACTAAAATATCTCAATAAATACTGAAGTTTAAACAAACAAAAAAAAATGGGTGGACTCAGGGAGCAAAGCACTGCACCCCGATCCCACCCAATTGTATCTCAATAGCAAATAAATATTCACAATTTTCAAACAAAATCTATCATATTGGACACCTAGGGCCAGATTCATAGAGCAATTACGCCTGTCTAACTGGTGTTAGACAGGAGTAATTTCAAATTTCGCGCGCCGTATCACTAGTTTGAATCCTCAAACCATGATACGACGGCTTCGGGCTTCGATCCGAGAGGCTTACGTCTTCGTAAGCCTTCGGATCTACGCTGCCATCTATTTGCGGCCGCTGGGAGGAGTTCGCGTCGTTTTGATGCGTCGAGATATGCAAATGTTTTTTTACGGCGATTCCCGAAGATACGAGTGGTCGTCGCAATCACTTTCGTCTATTTTTTTGTATGTAATGTTAGAGCAGCTTTTTGCTGCTCTAACGTTACGTAGCCCATTTTAAGTATGGCCGTCGTTCCCGCTTCGAATTTATTTAATTTTTTTTTTTGTTTACGTAACTCGTTCGGGACTAGGATCGCCCGTAAACGACGCTACCTAAACAACGAATGACGTCACGACGTGATTTCGCGCAATGCACGGCGGGAAATTTGCGTACGGAGCATGCGCAGATCGATCGCCGCGGGAACGTGCCTAATTTAAATGATTCACGCCCCCTACTCGTCTATATGGATTGCGACGGGAGAAATACACTACGCCGCCGTCGTTTACTGGACAAAATCTACCTGAATTCCATGTAGAGCCAGGTAAAAAACGGCGGCGTAGTGTATTTCTGATACGCTACGATAATCCATTTCTGTGTGAATCTGCCCCCTAGCGTCTAGGACAAGGAGAGAGGAGTCAAAGAGGACACCGGAGCCGCTGCCTGCGGCCTGCCACCCTGCCATGCTGGAGGACATCGGAGCCACAGGAGGAGAGAGGGGATGGAGAGGAGCCACAGCTCGCCACCGTCCGCCGTGCTTGAGGACACTGGAGCTGTAGGAAGAGAGGAGGAGAAGGAGAGGAGACACAGCCCACCACCCATCACTGTCTGCTATGCTAGAGGACACTGGAGCCGCAGGAGAAGAGGGAGAGGAGCTGCAGCCTGCCACCCTTCACTGTCCGCCGTGCCGGAGGACACTGAAGCTGCAGGAGACGGAGGGGACACCAGAGCCGCAGCCTGCCACCTAGATGGGGTAAGTGCCCGGCCGCTCGGGGGGTGGTTATTTGCCACTGCCCCCCCAAAAAAAAACACCAGCCGCCACTGGTCAAACCTAAACACTTTCAATTTGTATGCAATCAGGCAGGCCCCTTGCACTACATAGTTGAAGGTAAATCTAAAGGAAACCGAATAAGAAATTATATAATGTATGGCAAGCTATAAACAAAACTGTATTTTGTGGTCTAGGTCTCTGTCAGGTAGATTTCCCCTCACCTCCTGTTTTGTCACTAAGGTAGGACAAATCTCTGAAATGGTGACGTGAACAGCAATAAAAAACAATTAAAGTTTTTCACTATTTTCAATTGAAAAAGGGTTTTGTTTAGAGTTGGGCTTTGGGTTGCAGTCTACACATAAGATTAATCTGAAAATATTTTACATGTTCTGCCCAGCACAATATATTGAATGTTCTGTTACAGGAACTTGGGAACAAAAAGTCCTCCGGAGCTCCTGAGAACATACAGGAAGGTTTGTGGGCGATGACATATGGACAGTCTCTTAGAAAGGTGCTCAGCTTTCCTTGGAGGAGGTGTTTGCTTTGGTATCATCCTGTCCTTGTACACGCAGATCAGAGATACATAACAAAAGAAAATAAAGTCTTTATCGTTGTGCGGTCAAAAATAAAAATGATTATTCCCAGTACAAGGCTTCCAGAGGGAAGGTGTTGAGCCAGAATCAATAGAAACAAGTATTTGAGCTTTAATCAAAGTAGATGTACACCCTAACTGAATGACATGAAGTTTTCTCTATGCACTGTGTCATAAACAATGGTCATTTATTAGCCCCCACAGCTCCAGAACACACGGCAGAACACACGGCAGAACATTTTCAGCCAACATTCACCAAAATGTATAGTTTTTTCAGCTTTTTACCGCCACCATATGGGCAACTTCTGCTTTTGTTGTCTGATGGTTAGCATTGGTTCAGAGCATGCGTGTTTGTACTTTGGATTTTAGTGCAGCGGATTTGTGTACACACGATCGGATAATCCGACGTAACAAATTTATTGTCAGGCAGTTGATAAGCATGAACAGCCAACATTTGTTGTCGTTAATTCCGACAACAATTGTCTGATGGAGCATACACGCGGTCGGATTATTCGACACAACATGTCCATTAGACAATTATTGATGTAAAATCCGATTGTGTGTACGGGCCTTTACTGCCAATTTTATGGTCATACAATGCTGTACCCAAACAAAATGTATATCATATTTTTCACACAAATAGAGCTTTCTTTTTGTGGTATTTGATCACCACTGGGTTTCTAATTTTAATATGTAAATAATATATATATATTTTTTCTTTAAAACAATATTTTTTACTTCCTGTTCTAAAACATATCCAATAAAAACAACCATTTTTTTTTTTATAACTTTAGGCCAAAATGCATTTTGCTGCATATCTTTGGTAAAACAAAATTCCCAATAAGTGTACGGTATATACCATCACCACTATGTTTTAAATCAATCCAAATAATTCCATTTTAGTCTCATCTAACCATAACACCTTTTTCCATGTGGCCTCAGAATTTTCAAGGTGTGTTTAAGGTGGTCAGGTGAGTCTAAAATTTCATTAAAACCAAACTATACATATGGTGGAAATCCAATACTACTCAACATCCAAAATAACACCATTCCTACAGTAAAGCATGGAGGTGGTATATCCTGTTATGGTGTTTGTCTGCAGCAGGGACTGGAGCACTTGTCAGGATAGAAGTAAAAATGAATGGGGCAAAATGCAGTCAAATTTTTTAAGAAAATCTGCTGCCTTCTGCCAGAAAGTTTGCAATGGGATGAAGGTTTTCCTTCCAACATGACAATGACACAAAGCACACAGCAAAAGAGGTCAATCAGGCCCCTACAACGCCCAAATGACACAAAACTGGTCTCGTTGGTTAGTGCTACGTTTGTGCTGGTTTGTGCTGCTAATATTTTTATTTGTGGTTTTAAAGTTATAACAGTTTATTTATTTTTTCAAACCCCACTCACTTTGCCCAACTTACAATCAGCACAAATAAAAACTCAAGTGTGTTTCTTTAGTGCTATGTTTGTGCTGTTTTGTGCTGGATAAATTTCCTTTCTATCTTTTATCGTTTTTGTGTTATTAATGATTTATCAAAGGTCACCAAAGGTCACACAGCCCCCCTACAATGCCCAAATGACACGAAACTGGTCTCATTGGTAAGTGCTACATTTGTGCTGTTTTGTGCTGCTAAAAAATGTATTTGTGCTGTTATGGTTTTAAAGTTATAACAGTTTATTTATTTTTTCAAGCCCCACTTACTTTTCTCACCTTACAATCAGCACAAAAAAAAACTCAAGTGTGTTTCTTTAGTGCTATGTTTGTGCTGTTTTGTGCTGCTAATATTTCCGTTTTATCTTTTATCGTTTTTGCGTTGTTTATGATTTATTAAAAGTCACCAAAGGTCACTCAGCCCCCCTAAAACACCCAAATGACATAAAACTGGTCTCGTTGGTTAGTGCTACGTTTGTGCTGGTAAAAAATGTATTTGTGCTGTTATGGTTTTTAAGATATAACAGCTTGTTTTTATTTGATAACAACCCACTCACTTTTCACCCCATGTTATTGAATCTTAAAAACAAACATACTATTTGTTAGTGCTACGTTTGTGCTTTTTTGTGTCATAAAAATACAAATTTGTGCTGCTTTTATTTTTAGGATAATAGCAATATAATTTTTCCCAGGCGATGACATCACCTTGCCCTCCTGTCCCATACCTGGTTAGTGATCTCCTGGTTAGAGAGCAGCAATGCGAGCACAGTGAGGTATGAGTGCCTGTGATCAGTCCAATAGACTGCATGGTGGCAGCCAGCAGTCAGCTGGTGGATGTGGCAGCAGAACCGGCTGGTGGCATATAAGCTGGCACTGAGTTTGGATGGCGGTAGTCTGTGGGTAAGCAGCTGGAAGCAGGAGACAGGTGAGACCTTGCTGGACTGAAAAGCTGTAGCAGGCTGGATGAGCTGGATGCAGGGTCAGATGGACCGGGTCCATAATAGTCGGGCAGATCAGGCATAGACGGCAGACAACAGGATAGTTGGGTCACAAGCCAAATCAGCAACGGGAGTTAGATCAGGCAAGAACAGAAGGCAGAATCCAGAGACAAGCCATGGTCAGGGCAGGAAGCAGTCAAACAGAGGTCAGGAGCAAGCTGGGTTAGGATCAGAAGTCAAACACAGCAATCAGCAACAAACACACAGAAGCTGCACACCAAACTGCAGCCTGTTTAAATAGTCTGTCTGGCGCCAGCATTGATGACAGGCTCGCACTCATCTGCCCCGCCAGTTGCCAATCTGCGCATGCGCATATGTATGCACAGGGAGACATCATTTGTGCTATGGGCAAGACTTTTACTCTCCATTCTATCTCCTTTTGTTTTTCAGGTATTGTTGATTTAATAAAGGTCACCCAGCCACCCTACAAGAGACACAAGACATTTTTGTACAATTTGTATGTAAATATAAGCAACTTGTTATTCCCTATGTCACTTACGTAACTCTAACTTTATGTACAGTATATTGCTATATTACATGCTATAATGGGTTATTTTTAGACCCTTTATTTGCCTTTAATAAATCATTAATAACGCGAAAACACTAAGGCCCCATACACACGATCGGACATATCCGATGAAAACGGTCCGCGGACCATTTCCATCGGATATGTCCGATCGGGAGTTTGATCCAATGGCGTGTACACACCATCGGATCAAATTCCCCGCCGCCGGACGGCGCGGTGACGTGGCGGTGACGCGGCGGTGACGTTGACGCCGCCGCGTCACCGCCACGTCACCGCACCAGGAAGTAAAACACTTCCGCGCATGCGCCGAATCCATTCGGCAGCGGCGCGGCGGCGGTGGGGGACGACATGTCTGCTGGTAAGTGTACTAACCAGCAGACATGTCGGGCGGACAGATCCCCACCGGATAGATTTCAAAGCTTGCTTTGAAATCTGTCGGGTGGAGAAATCTGTCCGCTAGCCCATACACACGAGTGGAGATGTCTGCTGAAACGGTCCATCGGACCGTTTTCAGCGGACATATCCCCTCGTGTGTACGCGGCCTAAAAGATAGAAAGGAAATTTAACCACTTTAGCCCCGGACCATATTGCTGTCCAAAGACCAGAGCACTTTTTGTGATTCGGCACTGCGTCGCTTTAACTGACAATTGCGCGGTCGTGCGACATGGCTCCCAAACAAAATTGGCGTCCTTTTTTTCCCACAAATAGAGCTTTCTTTTGGTGGTATTTGATCATCTCTGCGGTTTTTATGTTTTGCGCTATAAACAAAAATAGAGCGACTATTTTGAAAAAAATGCAATATTTTTTACATTTTGCTATAATAACTATCCCCAAAAAAGATATAAAAAAAATGTTTTTTTCCTCAGTTTAGGCCGATACGTATTCTTCTACATATTTTTCGTTAAAAAAAAATCGCAATTAGCGTTTATTGATTGGTTAGCGCAAAATTTATAGCGTTTACAAAAAAGGGGGTAGTTTTATGGCTTTTTTATTAAAAAAATTGTTTTACTAGTAATGGCGGCGATCAGCGTTTTTTTCGGTACTGCGATATTGTGGCGGACACATCGGACACTTTTGACACATTTTTGGGACCATTGGCATTTTTATAGCGATCAATGCTATAAAAATGCATTGGATTACTATAAAAATGCCATTGGCAGTGAAGGGGTTAACACTAGGGGGCAGGGAAGGGCGTTAAGTGTGTTCCTATTTGTGTTCTAACTGTATGGGGGGGTGGACTCACTAGGGGAAATCACTGATCTTCTGTTAATACATTGTATGAACAGAAAATCAGCGTTTCCCCCGCTGACAGGAACGAAAGGTATGTGTTTACACACATACCTCCCGTTCCCCGCTCTGTAACGAGCAATCGCGGGGACTCGGAGGCGTGCGGGGGGCGCCCACGCCGGCCGCCAGCGGCGTGCGCGCGCCCCCTAGTGGCCGAAAAGTATAGGACATAGAGCTACGTGCTCCCGCGAGACCGCGCCACCGTCCCGCAGTAATATGACGGTGGGCGGTCGGTAGTTAAACAGCACAAAACAGCACAAACGTAAAGAAACACACTTGAGTTTTCATTTGTGCTGATTGTAGAGGGGACAAAGTGACTAGGGTTTGAAAAAAAACAGTTATAACTTAAAAACCATAACAGCACAAAGGAAACTTTTAGCAGCACAAACCAGCACAAACGTAGCACTAACCAACGAGACCAGTTTTGTGTCATTTGGGTGTTGTAGGGGGGCTGTGTGACCTTTGGTGACCTTTAATAAATCATTAATATCGCAAAAACGATAAAAGATAGAAAGTAAATTTAAACAGCACAAACATAGCACTAAAGAAACACACTTGAGTTTTTATTTGTGCTGATTTTAAGGTGGGCAAAGTGAGTGGGGTAACCAACAAGACCAGTTTCGTGTCATTTGGGCGTTGTAGGGGGGCAAAGTGAGTGGGGTTTGAAAAAAAAAACTGTTATAACTTTAAAACCATAACAGCACAAATAAAAATTTTAGCAGCACAAAACAGCACAAACGTAGCACTAACCAACAAGACCAGTTTTGTGTCATTTGGGTGTTGTAGGGGGGCTGTGTGGCCTTTGGTGATCTTTGATAAATCATTAATAACACAAAAACGATAAAAGATAGAACGGAAATTTTAGTAGCACAAAACAGCACAAACATAGCACTAAAGAAACACACTCGAGTTTTTATTTGTGCTGATTGTAAGGTGGGCAAAGTGAGTGGGGTTTGAAAAAAATAATAAACTGTTATAACTTTAAAACCATAACAGCACAAATAAAAATATTAGCAGCACAAACCAGCACAAACGTAGCACTAACCAATGAGACCAGTTTTGTGTCATTTGGGCGTTGTAGGGGGGCTGATTGACCTTTGGTGACCTTTAATAAATCATAAATAACGTAAAAACGATAAAAGATAGAACGGAAATATTAGCAGCACAAAACAGCACAAACGTAGCACTAACCAATGAGACCAGTTTCGTGTCATTTGGGCGTTGTAGGGGGGCTGATTGACCTTTGGTGAACTTTAATAAATCATTAATAATGCAAAAACGATAAAAGATAGAACGGAAATATTAGCAGCACAAAACAGCACAAACGTAGCACTAACCAATGAGACCAGTTTTGTGCCATTTGGCTGTTGTAGGGGGGCTGTGTGATGTCATAGTCTAAAAAAAAACAATTGCTAATATCTTTGAAATCAAAGCAGCACAAACGTAAATTTTTGCGGCACAAAACAGCACAAACGTAGCACTAAAGAAACACACTTGAGTTTTTATTTGTGCTGATTGTAGGGGGGCCAGCTTTGCTGAGCTTCACGACTGCAGTCCACAAATGGCCACCGTCAACTGAACTTGAGCAGTTCTGGAGAGAAGAGTGGGCAAATATTGCAAAGTCTAGATGTGCAAAGCTAGTATAGACATCCCAACAGACTAAAGGCTGCAATCAAAGCAAAAGGTGATATAACAAAATACTGACATAATGGGATGATGCCTTTTCCAACTCAGTGATTCTGTTTTTGAATTTGTTTTTATTTTTTTAGCGTGTCTGTGTTTTATCTTTCCCTTGGGTTTTAGAAGTTGCACAGGTAAATACAGCTGGATAAAACAAAAACAGTGCCTGTCTTCATTTCAGGCTACAAAGCAACAAAATGTGATTATTTTAAAGGGGAGATTCTTTTCTATACCCATTGTAGATACTCACACTGTCCCTTTAATCCCTGCTGCTTTGGCTAAGACTGCTGTTGAGGCCTCCTGCTGTACATTTCCTCCCATGCCAGACAGGGTGTCTTCCAGATAAAACTAAATGGTGGTAAAGATCTCTGAAGGAATGAATGAATGGATGAAAACTTATATAGCGCGGCACATGCAAACTAAATCGCCTCTGGGCGCTTGTTGTTCCTGTCTCCTTTGGTATCAAAAGAGATGAGTCTTGATCTTCCTCCTGAATGCTAGGTGGTTCTCCTCCAACCGAGTAGTAGATATTGATTGGTGGATCGCAGAACGTGATTGGGATTATGAGCTTTTATTTTTTCGCATAGATATTGGGGGGGCTTCCCATGAATACATCTATGCTTTACATCTAATCAGCTTCCTCTCCTTCCTTCCCCAGCCCCAGCCTGGAGGCAAAGCCCCCCAGACCCAGGGTCCCCTCCCAGGCCTCACGATCCTCAGCTCAGCACTCCATCCTCCAACCAGCATCAACCTCCCACTGGCTCTTTTAGGGGCCATCTCCTCACCTTCTGGATCATCATTGTCAAGGAATTGGCAGAGATCCTTGAATATTCAGGTTTTCAACTCCATACCCTCTCCCACTAAGTTCTGGAACTTCCCAGAAGCTTCCAGAAGCCAGGGGGAGGTACTAGAGTCTCAGTCTGGCAGCTGACCTAAATCTGAACCCAGAGCAAGACTCACTTAAAGTGGCAGTAAAGTCGTTTCAGCCATTTTTACCTACAGGTGAATTTAATAATAAAGCTTACCTGTGGGTGAAATGAATATCTCTTAAACGTCTACTATTTAGGAGATATTCCACATAGCATCAGCCGCTGACGTCACAGTCGCATGCGCTCTGAAGAAACGGCATTCCGTGCCGTTGCTTCAGAGGTCTGTGCCTTTACAGTGCCTCCTGCATGCATGCGTGGGATTAAAGTCATCACGGCTCGGCCAGTCAGACGGCCGGAGTCTGTGAACCCGGAAGGAAGAACGGGTGAAGATGGAAGCCTTGTTGGCAGTGACAACGTGCCGCTTGAAGGCTTCATTTAAAGGTAAGTCTTTCATAATGTGCTAGCATGCAATGAAATTGCCTTGCAGGGTGAATTTTTTTTTTCTTCACAATGTTTACTAAATGTTCCTATCAATTATGTACACTAGAGAGTGCTACACTTATGTTACCTCTATATTTATTTTTATAAAAATGATTGCACTGAGATTTATATATGTCTGTGAGGCTCTCACTTGTGGCACCACAATTAAAGCATATTTTATGAGCACAAGACTGTGACGTATGTAGGCTGTGCATAGAGTAAGTAGATAGGTGAGGGTTTTATTTAAACATGAGGTCCTTCTACTGTACTGCTAACAAAATCTGTCCACACATACTGTCAGTGGAGTCACTAGGGTTGGTGTCACCTGGTGCGGTCAATAAGGCCTAGAGGATATCAGGTTAGGAACTTCCTAATGGCTCAATCCCTAGGAACATTAATGGATAATGGCCAACAGGCCCCTTACCAGAGCCAACAACAACACAGCAGTGATCCCTCCGGCTGGACATTCGATCACTCTGGTTGGCCCAGGCCGACTCTGGTCAGTAGTGTAGCATGTCTGTACCCTAGCAGTGGCTCAGACTTTCTCCCTCTGGTGGTGCAGGTACAGCGTGGCTCTCTTTCTCTGGTGGTGCAGGTACAGCGTGGCTCTCTCTCTCTGGTGGTGCGGGTACAGTGAGGCTCCCTCTCTGGTGGTACAGCATGGCTCCCTCTCTGGTGTTGGGGGACAGTGTGGCTCTCTCTCTGGTGGTGCGGGTACAGCATGGCTCCCTCTCTATCTTTCCCCAGCACAGCCCTCTCTTTTTTTTCTCTTCCTGTACCACTCAATTTCGCTTTTCCCGGTTCCAGGCTTTCTCTCTCCCCCAGCAGATTGCATGCTGGGGGCTGTAGCCTGCTGTCTGTGGACAGCACTGGGGTCGCCAATCTTCCGGGACTACATGTCCCATTATGCGCACCCCAGTGTCTTGTGATTGGCCCTCCGCTTTGGCCAATGGCCCCTGTCACAGCGCTGCTCAGCCGCTGCGGAGATCTCTGAGCAGGGGAAAATATACCGCTGTCACCAGTTTACCGATGGGGGGCTCGACTGCACCCACTATAACTGCTTCCTGGTGTCTGACAGGTGTCACCCGCGGTCCGCCGCCACCCCCGCACCCCCATAGCAACGCTACTGCTTACTGTGCCCAGCTGCGCTACATACAGTGCCAAAAGAGTCCCCAGGTCTTTTACAATCCTAGCAATGTCCTGGATAGATGGACAGACCTAGGCAAACTTAGTTTTAGATGCTTTAAGTGAATTCTTTACATTCTCTGGGAAGTGATGGTGTCACCCCTCTAAAATATTCAGCTACATGCACAATATAGCAACTTGTCACCATTTGGCGGGGGTGACAGGTAACCTGCAGAAAAACAACAGACAGGTGTGGGAACAAGAAGGAACCCACCCCGATTTAAGGAAGGTGTGTTCAAACATTTCTATTTTGGATGCAGCACACCATATTTACTCTATGAGAGATTTATTTAAAAGTAATTTTTTATGTAAACAAAGAAATGTATGAAATAATTTCAGACCAGATTCCTGTGCTATCTTTTTAGTAGAAATTCCTGGAATTCTGAGCACCTGCTGATAAGAGTACAAGGGCCGGAACCGTCCCAGACAAAACTGAGTCACTGAAATGGGTCCTAGTACATTTTGCGGATACGATACAGCCAAGTCTGAGAATGCAAAAGGATAGGAGGCCATGAAATCAATTGTTTCTGGTTACATAAGTCTTTCCATGATCCGAAAATTTTATTTTTACATTCTTTTATGTTGGCAAAAAGTTGTGTATAAAGTGTATTTAAACTCTAGCAATGAACTTTTTGCTTCCATTGTCTGGTAAATATACCATAAAAGCATTTTGTTATATTTGTTCTATAAGGGCAAAACATACCTGCTAGATATGGGCGAACACCCCCTGTTCAGTTTGCGCCAGAACTCTCGAACATCCCTTAAAGCGGAGGTTCACCCTAAAAATCATCTATATACCATTACATCCAGTATACTGCTGACATTTACAGTATGCTGGTATTTTATTTTTTTTCGCTGTACTTACCGTCTTATAGTTCTTTTCACCCGGTTCCGAGTTCTCAGTAGGCGTTCCTATGAAGAGGCGTAGATGATTGACGTGTGGGTAAGGCGCGTCACGCATTCCGAAAATAGACAAACTGGGACTCGGCTCTATACGGCGCTATACGGCACCTGCGCCTGCTGTGTAGAGCTGACTGTGCGGGCGCCGTATAAAGCCGAGTCCCAGTTTGTCTATTTTCGGAACGTGTGACGCGCCTTACCCGCATGTCAATCATCTACGCATCTTCATAGGAACGCCTACTCCCCGGGGCAGTGAGAACCCGGAAGCCAGGTGAAAAGAACTATAAGAAGGTTGTACAGCAAAAAAATAAATAAATAGGAGCATACTGTAGATGTCGGCAGTATGCTGGATGTAACGGTATATAATTGTTTTAGGGTGAACCTCCGCTTTAAGTTCGGACCTTAATGACAAACCCCATTGAAGTTTGTGGGCCCCAAAGTAAAAAATCAAAAGTTCCCCATTTTTAAGGCTTTTAGGCAAGTTATTGGCCATAAAAAGGGTATAAGGACCTCACTCTTACCCTGAAGGACATTTTTCCCCTGAGGAAGATAGAAGTTAATCCCAGTATCGATACGCATAGGGGAGGAGACCGGACGGTGCAGGAGGCAGTGCAGCGTTCTCAGCTAAAGGAAAGAACACATTACTTCAGCAGTATCCCTGAGATTGTAAAGAGTGGTGCACTGTAACACCCACGAAATGCGAGTACCCCACAGAAGGGGCTAAGTTTTATTTACACAATAAATTGTTTAACTACTTACCGACGGCCGTACGACTTTGTACGGCCGCAGGGTGGCTCTAATTCTCTGGGAGGCCGTGTTTTTACGGCCTACGCTCCTACAGGCCACTAGAGGGCGCGCAAGCACCGCCGGCGGTGCACGCGTGCCCGCCGCATTCCAGAGATGCCGATACGCGTGGCTGGCGGCCGCGATGTCCGCCAGGGGCTCGTGATCAACAGGTTACAGGACAAGGACGTGGATCTCTGTGTGTAAACACAGAGATTCATGTCCTGTCAGGGGAGAGAGGAGACCGATCTGTGTCCCTTGTACATAGGGACATAGATCGGTAACCTCCCCCAGTCACCCCCCTCAGTTAGAACACAATTCAGGGTACACATTTAACCCCTTCCTCACCCCCTAGTTTTAACCCCTTCAATGCCAGTCACATTTATACAGTAATTAGTGCATATTTATAGGACTGATCGCAGTATAAATGTGAATGGCGCCAAAAATGTGTCAAAAGTGTCCAATGTGTCCGCCATAACGTCGCAGTCCCAATAAAAATCGCAGATCGCCGCCATTACTAGTAAAAAAAATAATAAAAACTAATAATAATTCTGTCCCCTATTTTGTAAGCGCTATAACTTTTGCGCAAACCAGTCGCTTATTGCGATTTTTATTTTTTTTTACCAAAAATATGTAGAAGAATATGTTACGGCCTAAACTGAGAAAAAAAATGTTTTAAAAAAATAAATAAAATAATGGGCTATTTATTATAGCAACAAGTAAAAAATATTGACTTTTTTTTCAAATTTTTTTTGTTCATAGCGCAAAAAATAAAAACCGCAGAGATGATCAAATACCACCAAAAGAAAGCTCTATTTATGGGAAAAAAGGACGTCAATTTTTTTTGGGAGCCACGTCGCACGACCGCGCAATTGTCAGTTAAAACGACGCAGGGCCGGAAGCTGAAATTTCACCTGGTCAGGAAGGGGTATACCTGCCCAGTAAGCAAGTGGTTAAACTATATCACTCTATCAAGTTTTTTTCATCATACACATGTGAAACACGTTATCAGCAACCAGCCCAGGTTCTGACCAGGCTTAATTGCAGGGTCACACGCTGTAAGGTGAGCGCATATACCCTGGGAGCACCAGAGTGGACACAAGGACACGTTTTTCTATCACCAGTTGCTTTGGATTTTTTTGAACTGTGAATGAACTGTATATATTATGCATGTCAGTTTATGAATGAAGCAAAATAGCACTTTGCACATAGCACTTTTGTAATGCATGGGAACACGTTTTTAAAAATGTTGAGCTTAATTATATTGGATGTATTTTATGACAGATGTTGTTATTTGAGAATTAATGCATATCATTTTTATTTGTCGCACAGAATCACTTTAATTATTGTAGCACCCTCTACTGTAGGTAGGTGCTAGAAAAGGATTTTTGCAAGGAAAATTGTCAGTGCAGGAAATTTAGGCAGGCCTATGCTCCAGGCTAGGTCTGCTTGTATTGATCTGGGGGCAGAGAGTGGTTAGTGTAGCAGTGGGTGTGATCACCTGTGCTTTAGTTCTGGGGTGCCTCCCTGCTTCCAGGGAGAATGGTCTGGAAGAGGGGCAGGGCACAGGACTGGAGTGACAGGGAGCTCATGTGAGGAGCCCTGCCCAATCCCCACTTAGTATTGGCAGGGGGCAGGCCTCCCATATAATCTCAGTTCCCAGCCCACTGGTGAGGAGTTGTTGGCCGGGAGATGTAGAGAATGGAGCATTAGGCAGCAGCAGGAGGCCATCCCCATCTGGGGAGGAGGGGGGGGGGCGATCGCCGCGGAGCCCGGGAGAGCTGGAAGGGAGCTACATCCTTACACGGTCATGGATGGAGTGTCCTGGAACAGAGGGGCTGGAGGAGCTGTTGGAACATGTGTCCAGTTAAACTTCTCCATCATGGACTCGGGGCAGGAAAAGGTCGGTGAGTGGATCACAGTGGATTTCTGGATGAGGCATTGCCAGGGGAGCTGGGTACGAGGCCAGAGGAGAGACTGTGGGGAGTGTATCAAATCAATGCGGCCTGGGGGTGCATGATTTGCGGACCAGACTTGCTGGGAACAGTAGTCCACCAAGCTACACTAGGCTGACCAGACATCCCCAGTTTCAGGGGACAGTCCCCTGATTGAGGACAATGTCCCCTGGCCAAGTGTGTCCCTGGTTTTGTCCCCAGATTGGATTTAATAGGGGGCAGGGGCAATTTCAAAGAAAGTCAGTGCAGAATAAAAAAAAAAAAAATGAGTTACACACCCCCGCTCCGCCATGCCTACTAACATAGGGGGGGATGTATGTTTCCCATTATCTGTGCCCCTTTCTGATGATCATGTGCTGGTCGGAGCGGAGAGAATATTTTTTCAGTTTTGGGCGCATGCCCATTCAGCTCCGCTCGCATGTTCTTCTGCCTTGGCTCAAATCCTGGCCAGTCACCTGCCTATCTCCTTGCCTTCCCTGGCAGAGTGATCTTCCTCCGCTCCCCACCCAGTAGTAGCCGGGGCCCGAAAAGTAAGACTTGAGAGGCTGTGAGGCAGGCGATGATGGGCAGAGAGTCGCTGATTGTTGCCATTACTAGTAAAGAAAAAATATGTCCCCGGATTTCATTTTAAAAATCTGGTCACCTTAAGCTACACGTGCTACTAAATTACTAGGCCGCTGGGAGAGGTACTGCAGACCTCTGGCCTAGTAACAGCCCATTTCATAGCCAGCCATTGAGACTGTTAATAGCGGCCTCTTTAGCTCACATGAGAAGGATGTGACAGGAAAGATAAGGATCTACAGTGAAGTTTGTGCAGGAGAAGTCCTGGGAGCAAAAGTCTGCAGGAGATATGCAGAGGAGGAGAAATGGTCTGCATGGCAATGCAGGGGAAGTGACTGTAGATATTATCTTTGCACAGGGGAGGACTGACAACTCATGGGGCCCCTCGGGCAATAAAAGATTATAGGGCCCCCGGGCTTACAGATGGCCACCATGCTAGGAGGCAGTGCAGAGGCAGGGCAGCTAAAATCTCAGGATTTTCACATCAAAATCATGTTGGTTTCGGACATATCAGGGAAAGATGTAAAAAAAACAGAAAAAAAACCCACAGATTTTTACATACTGTCCCTGGTTTTATTGAGCCTGGCAACCCTGATGGGGCCCCCTAGTAGCATGGGCCCCTCGGGCAGTGCCCGAGAACCCCAATGGTCAGTCATCCCCTGGTTGATGGTTATACCATTGATCTTGACAGAAGTCGGGAAGGGGTACATGGGGGAAAAAATAAGATCTCAGTTCTGGATATATTGAGTTTGAGGAAGTGGTGTGACACCCAGACTGATATGTCGGTTAGTGAATTATTGATACATGAGCAGACTGATGGAGTGAGCGGAGGGTAGAGAGATAGCTTTGGATGTCGTCTGTGGAGAAATGTTATTAAAAGCCATGGCGGGGGCTATCAGCTGATTCAGGAAGGAGATATAGATAGAGAATAAGAGATGTCCAAGAACAGAACCTTGGGGGACCCCGACAGAGAAAGGAAGAGGAGAGCAGGAAGTAGAATTGTAAGTGACACTGAAGGAGTAACGTTTTATGAGGAGGAGGGGTGTCCATTGGTTTTTGCTGTTAGTAAATTGTTTGTAAGTTTTAGGATAGCCGTTTCTGTGGAGTGTTGAGGGCGAAATACAAACTGAAGAGGATCAAGAATGTTATTCGTAATGCGGTGGTCACTCAGGCATTCAAGGAGTCTGTATGAAAAGGGGAGTAAGAAGATGGGGTCTAAAGCCTTGTACACACGATCAGATTGTTGGCCAACCGAGCGTCTGATTTTTGTCCAAAGGGCGAAGTGCCTGGATCTTGTCTTGCATACCAATAGTACACAATTGTCGGCCAACAAACACCAACGTAGTGACATACTACAAGGAATTTTAGCTCTTGGGCACCACCCTTAAGGCCCCTTCTGCTAATTTCGTGTTTGGTGAGCATTGATTCTGTTTGTTCTTTCAACTTTTGCATGACGGACTTGTGTACTGACCATCAGAAAAGTTACTAGCATGTCATCCAACATTTGTTGGCAGAAAGTTGGACAACAATTGTCAAAAGGATCGTACTAATGGTCAGATTTTAGGACAACAGTCTATCAAAAGACAATCCCCTGCCAACAAGCTGATCGTGTGTATGAGGCTTTAGTTGTTATAATTGGTGGGGTCCAAGGAAGACTTAGGTATGGGGTTGAATAGTGCGTGTTTTAGAGAGTTGGGGAAGATGCCATAAAAAAAGAGTGAGAGATTGAAGATGTGAGTTACAGTGTAGGATAGACCCAGGAGGGTTACTGTAGTATTTGTAAAGAAACAGGGTCCAGGGCACAGGTACTGTAGTTAGGTGGGCGTTCAAAAAAAAAAAAAAAAGGTTAGCAACCTCGTCTATAGTAGTGGGGTTGAATAAGGAAAGTGTGAAGCCCCGTACACACGGCCGAGGTTCTCGGCAGAAACCAGCGAGAACCTCGCTGGGAGCCGCATTCTGCCGAGAACCTCGGCCGTGTGTACGCTCTCGGCGAGCCCCGCCCGTCGGGCCGTCGGGATGAATGGCTGGTTGCCTTTCCCAACGGGCGGGTCGCCGATTCTGACAGCCGGCAGAGAACCTCGACTTGCGGAACGATGTGTTCCGCCCGTCGAGGTTCTCTGCCGTGTGTACGGGGCCTGAAGTGTACCTGTGGACATGGAGTGATAAGTAGTGCAGATTTCATTACAAATTGTATCAACCTTAATTTTGAAGTGATTGGCGATCTGGGCAGTGAATGAGTTAGTGGGTGGACGCAGTGGGGAATGAAGTAAATGGTTAAATGTAGAGAAGAGTTGATGGGGACTGAATGAGAAACAGTTAATGAGAGTGAAAGTGTGGAGGCAAGAGTTGTATTTCTTTTTTGTACATCACGGGACACAGAGCCTTGTTAATTACTTAATGGGTTATATCTCACCTTCAGGTGCTGGACACTGGTGTAATCAATTAGACAGGAAGTTTCCTCCCTATATAACCCCTCCCATACCGAGAGCACCTCAGTTATTTTTGCCAGTGTCTAAGGTTTTGGTCACGGTTAACCACTTAAGACCCGGACCAATATGCTGCCAAATGACCAAAGGGGTTTTTGCGATTCGGCACTGCGTCGCTTTAACAGACAATTGCGCGGTCGTGCAACGTGGCTGCCAAACAAAATTTGCGTCCTTTTCTTCCCACAAATAGAGCTTTCTTTTGGTGGTATTTTATCGCCTCTGCGATTTTTTTTTTTTTGCGCTATATACAAAAATAGAGCGACATTTTTGAAAAAAAATCAATATTTTTTACTTTTTGTTATAAGAAAAATCAAATAAACTAAATTTTAGTCAAACATTTAGGCGAAAATTTATTCAGCCACATGTCTTTAGTAAAAAAAAATCACAATAAAAATAAAATTAGCTACCTAGCGGGAACAACGACACTAATACAGCGATCAGAAAAATGATCGCTTAGTGACGCTGGCAATAGGGAGTGAAAGGGTTAACTAGGGCAGTGATCAAGGGGTTAAAACTTTATTAGGGGGAGTACAGGGCTACCCTGAACCTAACACTAACTGACTTTTACACTGCCTGTCACACTGACACTAAATACAGTAATCATACATGTATGATTACTGCATTCAGTGACACTGTGACAGGGGGGGAGGGGGGGCGATCGCGGGGGTTAAATGTGTTTTTTGTGTAGTGTAGGTGTAGTGTAGTGTTGTGCAGACTTACTTGTGTTGTGATCTCTCCTCAGCGGTGGTTGAAAAAAACGCAGAGGGAGAGATCACGTCGCTTCCTCCTTCCTGTGTTTACACAGGAGGAGGAAGTGCACTGCAGGGGGAGCGCGCGCATTGGCTGGGAGCGATCCGGAGGGGGCGGACAAAAACGAATAGGTGCCCCCTCTTGTCGGATCGCTCCTGCAGCCGATCGGACCCCCGATCCCCCCCAAGGCACCAACGTATATATACGTTGATGTGCCTGTCGGTGCCATTCTGCCGATGTAAATGTACATGCGGCGGTCCTTAAGTGGTTAAAGTATGTGCTAAGAAGAAGTTCTGCTGAGGATCCCTCCAGGGGTCAAGGTACAAATGTGCACTGACTGGCACCATTATGAAACAAATTAATTCAGTGATGCCCATCAATGCCACCCATCAGTGTCACCCATAAGTACCCATCAGTGCCGCCTATGAGTGCCCAACAGTGCCGCATACCAGTGCCCACCTATCAGTGCCCATCTGTGCCCACCTGTCAGTGCCTATCCATGCTACCCATAAGTACCCATCAGTGCCACCTATGAGTGCCTATCAGTGCTGCCTATGAGTGCCCATCAGTGCCGCATACCAGTGCTACCTATCAGTGCCCATAAGTGCCGCCTATCAGTGTACTTTTTTACAAAAAAAAGAACATAAACAAAGAAAAACTTTTTTTTCCCAAATTTTCTGTCTTTTTTTTCCCCGCAAAAAATAAAAACCGCAGAGATGATGAAATACCACCAAAAGAAACCTCTATGTGTTTAAACAAAATGATAAAAAATGTGTTTGGGTATAGTATAGCATGACCGCGAAATTGTCATTCAAATTGTGACAGAGCTGAAAGCTGAAAATTGGCCTGGGCAGGAAAGGTGTATAAGTGCCCAGTAATGAAGCGGTAAAACTCTACGGACTAAAATTGGGTTGCCATTAAAAGTTCATGTGGGTGTAAAGGCAAACGTCCTAATACTTTTGGCAATATAGTGTATCTATAAAGTAACCTGTGGCACAGACTATTTTTTCATATAAAGAATTCCCTACATCTTAGGCGTGTACTGTAGTCTTGTCTTTGGTCCGGCCCCGGAGACAGCTGGCACAGAAGCTGTGATAACAGTCCAGCAGACATGGGCGCAAAAAATTACGGGTGTAAATAGCCGGGTTGTTTAGAGGGGGGTGAGGCGGTTTTGGGGTCGTGCCTGTCCTCTGTGTGTCACACATCCCCCCCGGGGGGTTCCCCCATAACATGTACACATATGAAGGGTCGGGTGTCAGAAGATATAACTGCAGGAAATCCATGTGAAGCCTTAGGCCTCGTACACACGATCAAATCTGTCTGCTGGAAACGGTCTGCTTGACCGTCCCAGCAGACAGATTCGATCGTGTGTACGGGCGAGCCAACGGATTTGGCCACCCGACAGATTTCAAAGCATGCTTTGAAATCTATCGGGTGGGAATCCGTCCGCCCGACATGTCTGCTGGTTAGTACACTTACCAGCAGACATGTCGTCTCGCACCGGCGCCGAATGGATTCGGCGCATGCACGGAAGTGTTTTACTTCCTGGTGCGGTGACGTGGCGGCGTCAACGTCACCGCCACCTCAGGTTTTTGATCACCTCTGCGGTTTTTATTTTTTTCGCTGTAAATGAAAAAAGAACGAAAATGTTGTAAACAAAATGAATTTTTCTTCATTCCTATTATAAACTTTTGCAAAAAAGTTATTTTTCTTCATAAATTTGCCCTAAAATGTATACTGCTACATATCTTTGGTATAAAAAAAAAAAACATGCCAGAAAAGTACAAATACCCCCCAAATGGCCCCTTTTTGGAAATAAGACATTCCCAGGTATTTAGGATGAGGCATTGTAAGTTTTTTGAAGTTGTCATTTTTTCCCACAATTCTCTGCAAAATCAAGATCTTTTTTATTGTTATTATTTTTTTCACAAAATGTTCATATTAGCAGGTTATTTCTCACACACAGCATATGCATACCACAAATTACACAAAACACATTCTGCTATTCCTCCCGAGTATGGCGATATCACATGTGTAAGGCCTCGTACACACGATCGGACATATCCGATGAAAACGGTCCGCGGACCATTTCCATCGGATATGTCCGATCGGGAGTTTGATCCGATGGCGTGTACACACCATCGGATCAAATTCCCCGCCGCCAGACGGCGCGGTGACGTGGCGGTGACGCGGCGGTGACGTTGATGCCGCCACGTCACCGCCACGTCACCGCACCAGGAAGTTAAACACTTCCGCGAATGCGCCGAATCCATTCGGCGGCGGCGCGGCGGCGGTGGGGGACGACATGTCTGCTGGTAAGTGTACTAACCAGCAGACATGTCGGGCGGACAGATTCCCACCGGATAGATTTCAAAGCATGCTTTGAAATCTGTCGGGTGGAGAAATCTGTCCGCTAGCCCATACACACGAGCGGAGATGTCTGCTGAAACGGTCCATCGGACCGTTTTCAGCGGACATATCCCCTCGTGTGTACGAGGCCTGAGACTTTTACACAGTGTGGCCACATACAGAGGCCCAACTTGCAGGGAGCACCATCAAGCGTTCTGAAGCACCCAGGCCAATTCTGACATTTCTCTCCTACATGTAAAAATGATCATTTATTTTAGGGTTGTCCCAATACCTCTTTTTTAGGACCGAGTACAAGTGCCGATACTTTTTTTCAAATAGTCGCCGATACCGAATACTTTTTTTAAATGTGTCCCCAAATGCAGCCATGTCCCCCACATATTGCAGCCATGTCCCCCACACAGATGCAGCCATGCCCCCCCACATATATTGCAGCCATGTCCCCCCACACATATTGCAGCTATGTCCCCCCACAGATGCAGCCATGCACGTCCCCTACATATTGCAGCCATGTCCCCCACAGATGCAGCCATGCATGTCCCCCACATATTGCAGCCATGTCCCCCACATATTGCAGCCATGTCCCCCACATATTGCAGCCATGTATGTCCCCACATATTGCAGCCATGTCCGTCCCCCACATATTGCAGCTATGTATGTCCCCCATATTGCAGCCATGTATGTCCCCCACATATTGCAGCCATGTCCCCCATATTGCAGCCATGTATGTCCCCCACATATTGCAGCCATGTATGTCCCCCATATTGCAGCCATGTATGTCCCCCACATATGCAGCCATGCATGTCCCCCACATATTGCAGCCATGTCCCCCACATATTGCAGCCATGTCCCACACATATTGCAGCCATGTCCCACACATATTGCAGCCATGCATGTCCCCCACATATTGCAGCCATGTATGTCCCCCATATTGCAGTCGTGTATGTCCCCCACATATTGCAGCAATGTCCCCCATATTGCAGCCATGTATGTCCCCCACATATTGCAGCCATGTATGTCCCCCATATTGCAGCCATGTATGTCCCCCACATATTGCAGCCATGTATGTCCCCCATATTGCAGCCATGTATGTCCCCCACATATTGCAGCCATGTATGTCCCCCATATTGCAGCCATGTATGTCCCCCACATATTGCAGCCATGTCCCCGATATTGCAGCCATGTCTGTCCCCCACATATTGCAGCCATGTAGAAAAGTCGGAAATCCTCATCTACACACCTGTTCTGGGTTTGTGATTCAAAGTTTTAAACACTTCCGCGCATGCGCCGAATCCATTCGGCGGCGGCGCGGCGGCGGTGGGGGACGACATGTCTGCTGGTAAGTGTACTAACCAGCAGACATGTCGGGCGGACAGATTCCCACCGGATAGATTTCAAAGCATGCTTTGAAATCTGTCGGGTGGAGAAATCTGTCCGCTAGCCCATACACACGAGCGGAGATGTCTGCTGAAACGGTCCATCGGACCGTTTTCAGCGGACATATCCCCTCGTGTGTACGAGGCCTGAGACTTTTACACAGTGTGGCCACATACAGAGGCCCAACTTGCAGGGAGCACCATCAAGCGTTCTGAAGCACCCAGGCCAATTCTGACATTTCTCTCCTACATGTAAAAATGATCATTTATTTTAGGGTTGTCCCAATACCTCTTTTTTAGGACCGAGTACAAGTGCCGATACTTTTTTTCAAATAGTCGCCGATACCGAATACTTTTTTTAAATGTGTCCCCAAATGCAGCCATGTCCCCCACATATTGCAGCCATGTCCCCCACACAGATGCAGCCATGCCCCCCCACATATATTGCAGCCATGTCCCCCCACACATATTGCAGCTATGTCCCCCCACAGATGCAGCCATGCACGTCCCCTACATATTGCAGCCATGTCCCCCACAGATGCAGCCATGCATGTCCCCCACATATTGCAGCCATGTCCCCCACATATTGCAGCCATGTCCCCCACATATTGCAGCCATGTATGTCCCCACATATTGCAGCCATGTCCGTCCCCCACATATTGCAGCTATGTATGTCCCCCATATTGCAGCCATGTATGTCCCCCACATATTGCAGCCATGTCCCCACATATTGCAGCCATGTCCGTCCCCCACATATTGCAGCTATGTATGTCCCCCATATTGCAGCCATGTATGTCCCCCACATATTGCAGCCATGTCCCCCATATTGCAGCCATGTATGTCCCCCACATATTGCAGCCATGTATGTCCCCCATATTGCAGCCATGTATGTCCCCCACATATGCAGCCATGCATGTCCCCCACATATTGCAGCCATGTCCCCCACATATTGCAGCCATGTCCCACACATATTGCAGCCATGTCCCACACATATTGCAGCCATGCATGTCCCCCACATATTGCAGCCATGTATGTCCCCCATATTGCAGTCATGTATGTCCCCCACATATTGCAGCAATGTCCCCCATATTGCAGCCATGTATGTCCCCCACATATTGCAGCCATGTATGTCCCCCATATTGCAGCCATGTATGTCCCCCACATATTGCAGCCATGTATGTCCCCCATATTGCAGCCATGTATGTCCCCCACATATTGCAGCCATGTATGTCCCCCATATTGCAGCCATGTATGTCCCCCACATATTGCAGCCATGTATGTCCCCCATATTGCAGCCATGTATGTCCCCCACATATTGCAGCAATGTATGTCCCCCATATTGCAGCCATGTATGTCCCCCACATATTGCAGCCATGTATGTCCCCCATATTGCAGCCATGTATGTCCCCCACATATTGCAGCCATGTAGAAAAGTCGGAAATCCTCATCTACACACCTGTTCTGGGTTTGTGATTCAAAGTTTTAAACATGACAGCCAGGCAGCTGGTATTTCTGGAGACGCAGACAATGGCAATCACTGTTCCTCTCTTATTAATTCCTGGTGTAAAATGTTCCCCATCATATATGGAGGAGGAGGAGGGCAGCGGATTGGATCATCAGACCATACACCATAGAGATCATACTGAGTGGGTAACAGAGGGACTACAAGTGTCAGCGGGTGCACGTCACATTCACACTCCATCCATACACTCTCTCTATATATATACGGTGTATGTGATTGTATGGAGAGATACAACGTATCCGCAGGTATTCTTATATCCCATTAATGAGAGAAGATCGTCCTCCATCCACACACACCGATCATCTCCGCTCCCAGCCGGGGACTCAGCACAGAGATCGGGGAAGGGATCCGAGTGGCCGGGCTGTAGATGATGGGCGGGGCTTGTCGGAGGGGGCATTCCCTGTACTGTGGCCGGACACCGGGCTCTCCACTCTGTCTGCTCTCCGCTGTCTCCGTCCAGTGATCAGGTAAGGGGGTCTGTGTGTGTGTGTGCGGGGACCGATCCCATTTCACCGATCTACTGATACTGAACTGCTCAGGAGAGCACCGAGTACACGGACCGCTCTGCAGAAAGTGCGGTATGCGGCGGCGGCGGGGGGGTTTTAAGCATTCTATTTAGGTATCGGGGGTATTTGCGGGAGTACAAGTACTCCCGCAAATACTCGGTATCGGTCCCGATACCGATACTGGTATCGGTATCGGAACAACCCTAATTTATTTGCTAGAAAATTACATAGAACCCCAAAACATTATATATGCTTTTTTAGCAAAGACCCTAGAGAATACAATGGCAGTCGTTGCAACTTTTTATCGCGCATGGTATTTGCACAGCAATTTTTCAAACGTGTTTTTTCTGGAAATAAAACAGTTTTGTGCTTAAAAAAAAAATGAAAGTTAGCCCAATGTTTTTGCATAATATGAAAGATGAAGTTGCGCCGAGTAAATAGATACCCAACATGTCACCCTTCAAAATTTTACACACTTGTGGAATGGCGCCAAACTTCGCTACTTAAAAATCCCCATAGACGACACTTTAAATATTTTTACTGGTTACATCTTTTTAGTTGGAGAAGAACCGTTTTCATATGTGGGCGGGACTTATGTGTTCGGTCGCTTCTATATACAAGCACACGGGAACAGGGGCACTTCGAATTTATTTTTAATTTTTTATTGTTCATTTTACTTTATTTTAGTTTGACACGTTTTCCCCCAAGAATAAATGTTTTGATCACTTTTATTCCTGTTACAAGGAATGTAAACATCCCTTGTAATAGGAATATAGCATGTCAGGTCCTCTTTACAGTGAGATATGGGGTCAATAAGACCCCACATCTCACCTCTAGGCTGGGAAGCCTGAAAAAAAACAAAAAACGATCCTGGCTTTGATCGTAGCGGTGAGTCGGAAGAAGCACCGGACGGCGAAGGGAGGGGGGACACCCCTTTTCGCCTCCCGTAAGAAGGATCAAGAGGTGGAACAGCCGCCATGATCATTCTTATGGTGTAGGGAATCGCCAGCTGAAAAAGATGATATCTGAATGATGCCTGTAGCTGCGGGCGGGATGAGGTTAAAACACATCTTTTTCCTAAGAGTATTGTGCGGGGGTATTGCAGAGTATTGTGCGGGGGTATTGCAGAGTATTGTGCGGGGGTATTGCAGAGTATTGTGTGGGGGTATTGATTTTGGCATAGGTGTCACTGCTACGAAACACCACAAAGGCGGAGACACAGTGAGTAACACTACCTGTGATTATAGTTGCCATTAAAAACCCCACTACAGTTCTTAGATCAGCAGATGACCCTGATCAAGAGCACCTATGTTGGCTGATTAGAACTCCTCCCAAAATTGCCACTAACCCCAACTCCCCGCCAGCACTGCCATTTACCCCATTCCCCCCACCCTCCACCAAGGAGTAAGAGAAGGAATAACGTAAGGGAGAGGAAAAGAGGGGGAGCAACAAAGAAAAAGGAAGAGAAAGAATAAGAGAAAGAACAAGAAATACGGTTAGAAATGGGGGAAACAAACAAGAAATTAGGATAGACAGAGATGAAAAGGAAAGTAAGGAGAAAAAAGAGAAAGAGTGGTACATCCTAAAATGTACCAGAAGGGGTTTTAATACTGTACGAGTGGAAGGGACTCAGGGAGTGCTAAATGTCCATGGGTTGGGGGCGCAAATTCCTTTTCTTGCCTTGGGTGCTAACAACCCATGCTACGAAAATAATTTTACTGTTAGGGGTCCCCACAACTTGGAAAATTTTATCAAGGGGTGACGGTTGAGAACCACTGTTCTAGAGGTACTGTTTATGAAAGAAAGAATTAGCCTTGCTGTAAAAAGAAAAATATTTGATGCACCTGTCGAACAGGTGTGGAAAAATTGGTCATTGGGGTTTAATTGTGTGCATGAAACCTATACCAAAAAATGACTTTAAGATAAAATCAACACCCACAAAACCACCTGTGTGGAGACGTGGCGGCAAAACAAGCTCCAGCACTAAGCCCTGTCCTCCCTAGTTGCAAGCAGAGTTACCCAGTGCAGTGTGGATGGAATATATCATCCCTAACAATGCTTGCTGGACCACGTGTCCGCATTAAGGTGGACCTTGCTGCTGACTGCCTTGCCCAATGATGCCAAAACATTGTCTTCCACGTGATTGTACAGAGCTGGAATGGCCTTATGTGCAAAGAAAAAGCGACTGGAAACCTGCCATTGTGTTACACCACATTCTGCAAATTCACAGAGGGGGGCAGAATCCACCGAATAAAAGGCAAGAGTTGTAAAGCCAGCAATTTGGACAAGCTGGAATTAAGACACTAGGCGAGTGAGTGGCAGGAAGTGTAGTGCCATAGGCTCTAATAGGCATCAAAAAAGGTAAACAGCGAGCAACATGCTTGGTGCTTACAGTTTACCCAGCTGTGTTAGAAAAAAGAATGACCATTCGCTTTCCTAACACTGAACCACCTCTCCGACAATCAGGTGCTTGGGTCTGTTAACCATCACCTGATTGGCTGAAACGACAGGCACTGTGATTGGACACCTATCAGACGTCCAATCATAGGAGAGGACAGGAGTAGAGGACGACAGGAGAATACATCGCTCACCACCCGCCACCATCACCAGCTGCTCCACCGAGACTGGGTAAGTGCCGGGCAGATGGGTGGGGGGCACAATAGGAGCATTTGATGGGCACAGTGGGAGTATTTGATGGGCACAGTGGCAGGGTTTGAAGGATCCTGCCAAAAATCTATTGTTTTCTACACACTCTGCCTGTGTTATCTCAAGTAATGTTATTAGGAAGTGTGTAGGGACTACAACCCCACCCCCATGTTATTGACAAAAGGAGTGGGGTAAATATTTCATAGATTTAGTGCTGTTACCTCAGAACAAAACGTGTTTCTGGCAGGATCACCAGGTAATAATAAAGATGCCTGAAAAAAGAGGACGAATGCAGCCACCACAACTAAAAACTGGTAAGCTGCAATTTATGATCTTTTTTGGGGGGTTGGGGATTTAGAGAATTATGCGCCACATACAGAGTGCAGGGTTCAGGAGCACGTACGTGCAGAGTTCAGAAGCGCTCTATGTACAGAGTGCAGAGTTCAGGAGTATGCTATGTACAGAGTGAAGTTCCAGAAGTGCACTATGTGCAGAATTCAGGGGAGTGCTATTTAGAGTGTTCAGGATTGTTCTACGTACAATGTATAGGAGTGTGTTATGTACAGAGTGCAGAGTACAAGACTGTGTTATGTACAGAGTGCAGTTCCAGGAGTGCACTATGCGCAGAATTCATGGGGTGCTATGTACAGAGTGAGGGGTTTAGGGTGCGCTACATACAGAGTGCAGGGTTCAGGAGTTCGTTAAGTGTAGAGTGCAGAATTCATAAGTACATTATGTACAAAGTGCAGAGTTTATGGGTGCGCTATACACAGCATGCAACCCCAACCCAAAAGCTTCCTTGCATCTCTACTCTCTTCGACCTGGCCCCGCTTTAGTACCTCCCTGTGTAGGCCACTCTGCCTGGCCCTGCAGGGAGATTGTTCTTTCTATCTGATTCTGGAGATCTGTCCCCAACGTGCTCCACCATGAATGTGAGCAGGAATTTTTTAGATTTGAAAGCTGTTAAAAGCAAAGGATGAGAGCCGGAGGTAGAGGAATGGCTTTCCATCACATTCTGGCTGCAAACTGGGTGCAAGGGCCACATGGCCCCCCATGCCTTGTGTTTGACATATGTGCTTTAAGCCCCTCAGTTTCTTGTAAGCCTGTCGAATGTGGCCCTTTGTTTGCCCTTTTACGTTCCTTTGGGCACTATTCCTTCCTGTGACACCAAAGACAGAGCACTATTCCTCCCACTGACACCAATGATGGGGCACTATTCCTCCCACTGTCACCAATAATTTCATTTTTTTTTAAATCCCACTGACCACCAAGCCTATGGGATTGTTCATTCCCACCGATGCCAGGGTATCTTCTATTCCCACTGTCCATAGTCCGCCCCCCCTGAGGTATGAAGGGAAATAAACTGGCCCTTTGTTTCGAAAATTTGGAGACCCCTGCCCAAACAAAAATTTAAATCATCACTCGCTAGGGTTGCCACCTTTTCTTCAAGCCAAACCCGGACACTTTAGCAGCACAGGGCATTTTTTTTCTCGTAGTATACACTATAGAATTATAAAAGATCTGGAACAGTGGGTGTGGCCAAACTGCTTTTGCTGACATCATCACCCCCCTTCCCCCGAAATGCTGCACCTGCCCCCAGACAGTGGCCTGCAACTCCCAGATGGGAACAAAGTTTTGTGTAACTATCTCAGTTACTTGGGGAGCCACAGCCCAGTCTCAATAATTTGTCTGGGTTTCAGACAGACTAAAAACCCGGACGCATGATTCAAAATCCGGACTGTCCAGGTGGACAGGTGGCAACCCTACCACTCGGCGGACGACAAGTTTAAAGTGTATGTCAAGCCAAATTTTTCAGCAGGGAAGAAATATGACCCTTTTAGGATTTAGCTTGGACTCCAAAAAAGAGATTTCCCCCCATTTCCTGTCCTGCTGATGTTTTACCAGAGAAGAAGTGAGAGGAACCCAGAGTTGGGGTAGGCTTGAACCCCTGTCAGATTTTTATTTCTGTACCCCTGTTGGAGATGTTCCCTTATTTCCTGTTTTGAAACTCTTGTCCCTTGGGAAGTGAGGGAAATTCTCCATAAAGCCCCGTACACGTGGACAGAATGTCAGTAGACATTTGCAGTTACAAAAAAATACTGGTCGACAATCTGCCTTTGTGTATGTCGGCCGCTCAGCCAGCATCTGTCGGACGTGCATGCTGGAAAACCAGCAGCCGACTGACTCCCGATCAGTGCTCTCAGCCAATAACACAGAGCGCTGATCGGAGTGTTCTGGGGGGGGGGCGTCCCTCTGTCAGAACACGGGGGGAGATCGCTGAACTAACCTTGCATGCTTAGTAAAGCCACTCACGACCAGAGCTGTCAGTTTGATTTGCTTGAGATAATCTTTGAAAAAATTAGAGAAAAAAAATCTTTAACATTCCCCAAAATGTTACTTAAAAAATAATCCTCAATAGCAACAAATGTTATAAAGTACACCCACTTTGTGAGCACAAAATATCTTTTCAATCCCAGATATTATCTTGTAAAAGTAGCCATGACATTGTCACTATGCTGTCTATAGTCTGTTCATGAAGCAGGCTCCACCCACTACATGTTGCCTGTAGAAAACTACTGGAGGGGGCAGAGACAAGACCAGTCACCCTGCACATAGAGAGAGAACAGCAGTGACCGGTGTTTATTGCAGAAAGCTCCTGCACAGAGGTAAAGTATCACCCTGAATTAAGAAATACACAAAGCACACCAAGATACTAGTCAGAGCAGGTGTCTTTTGTATTTAAAGAGGTTATTCAACCGGGTTTTGAAAATCAGCAGCTATAAATACTGTAACAAAAGGGACTCTTAGTTGTCCAGGGATCCAGTGCTGGTTCTTTACTCCCTGTTGCTTCACAGCCAGTTTCCCACTGTGCATGCATGAGTCGCACTGCAGTTGTGAGTAGACCCGTAGCCTCCTGGGACCTGTGATGTGTCCCAGGAGGTTGCGGGCATGAAAGGCAGCCAAACTTCCGCTCCGATTACCCCGTTAAAAAAGTGCCCAAAATGTTACAGGGGGAGATCAAAAAAGCAAAACTTTCCTTTTAAGGTGACATTCCCTTTAATATTTTCTTGTCCCAGATATCAGCTTTACTATCAGATTTATTACTAAAAGGTGAGTTCTCCTGTTGCTATGTTACTATTACTGAGCTGCTGCTGCTGCCGGGTCATGCTTCCTGGCCGAGTGTACAAACAAATGCATTATATGCCCCTCTCCTGTCATACTGTGCCCCCTGCTGTCCTACTGCCTCCCGCTCTCATACTGCCCCCTTGCTCTCATACTGCCCTTTGCTGTTGCATTGCTTCCCCTGCTGTCACACTGCCCCCGCTGTCAACTGTGCCCCCCCCCCCCCCACTGTGATACTGTACTTCCCGCTCTCTGTCATACTTCCACCCTGCTGTCACACTGCCCCCCTGTTGTCACACTGCCCACCCCTGCTATCACACTGCCCCCTCTGCTGTCATATTGCTCCTTCTGCTGTCACATTGCCCCCCCTGCTGTCATACTGCCCCCCTACTGTGATACTGTGCCCTTGCCGTTACACTGCCCCCCTCCTGTCACACTGTCTCCCTCCTGTCATTCTGCCTCCCTTCTGTCACTCTGCCCCCTCCCTTCTGTCACACTGCCCCGCCTCCTGTCATAATGCCCCCCTCCTGTTATACTGCCACCCCTCCAGTCGGGGGGTGGGGGCCTTCATTTTTTCTTGCACTGGAGCCCAGAAGGTTCTAGTTACGTCTCTGTGTGTATGTATGAATGTGAGTTAGGGACCTTAGATTGAAAGCTTCTTGCGGGCAAGGACTGATGTGAATGTACAATATATATGCAAAACGGTACAAATTGTTGGCTCCATATAAAAAACTGTTTTAAATAAACAAGTCCTGCTTTTCCTGTCTTTTGATTATTTGCCTTGAAGTAACTTTTTTTATTTTAGACATATTAGAGTGTAAGCTCCTTTGGGGCAAGGAATGCCATAAATGGTATATTGTATTCTGCCTGCCTGGATTAAAAGAGGAAATCAAGAGAATCCAGCCAGAGGTCAAATTATGTTCCCCTTCCCCTTCAAGAATGTCATTCAAAAGGTTCAGAGGCAGAGATGAAAACTCTCTGCAATTTTATGAATCCATCAGTGATACGTCCGGGACGCAGACTGAAAGCCGGCTAACACGCGGCTTCTGTCTGCCCTCACCCTGGCAGCGCCAGGCGGCTGGCCGCGACTGCAGGACCTTCTGCCAGACACTGTTTCCTAAAAGTTTTTTTTTCCTGAAAATTTTACTCTCGGGACAAATGCTGTGATCTCAGCTTTCTGTGTTTTTTTTTTCTGAGTGTCTGCGTGCTGAAAGGAGAGGAAGAGAGTGAAATCTGGGGGGTTAGCAGGAATTAAAGTCACCGTCACAATGACTACCTCCTGTCTATTGACCGGGCCAAGAATCTCATAAAGGCTGTGTGTTCTGCACAGGGCTGGGGCTGGCTGTAAACCAGCAAAGACCAATTTAATGTGTGACATCATTTGACACACAAAGATGCAGGACACAATGTCTCTCCCACTTGGTGAAGGGTGACTAGTAGGCAAAAAATAGAACTTAGCCACATTGCACCTATTGCCTGGACGGGACAGAGGACATGCAAGGATAACCACCTGCAGGTCCCAGACAGCAGTCTAAAGACACAATTATCAAAGCTGTATAGGTTGGTATTTGGGATTTAGGGAAAATGTTACTGTTCGTTAAAATTAAAGGGTCGCTAAAGGAAAATTTTTTTGTAGCTAAATAGCTTCCTTTACCCTAATGCAGTGCTGTTTTTATGTTCTCATTGTTCGTTTTTGCTTTGAAGTAGCTGTAATACTTCTCTGATCTCCACAATTCCTGCTTGTCTGGCTCCTTATGAAAAATCTCATGGCAGCTTTTCACTGTGGTCCAAGCTGTGTCTCTAAAACTCCTCAGACCCAATCAGATTCATTTTAAAAACAAAACACTGCCCTGGGATACCTAAATGTTATTCTTTTTATTTAGTATTATTGATTATTTTATTAACATCTTATCTCATTTCTCTATCTGTATTTGACAATACATATTTATATGTTTTTCATATGTTGACGTTATTGTAATGCACACAACAATTGTTACAAGTTTATAACTTTATTTGTTTTTGAGTCACTTTTGTACTCTATTTTGAAATACCAATAAAAATATTGAAACATAAAAACAAAACACTGCCCTGGATTTGTTTGTTTTTGTTCTGTCTCTCTCTCTACCTTACATAAACACAAAACCTTTTTAAAAACGAAAGTGAAACTAGAGGCATATTATATGATTGATTTTTATCTATTTTTAATCATTTTTAAAAGGAATCAGTTAACTTTTATTTCTCTATACCCTGTAAACAGTCATTTCAGCAAAAAACATTTTTTCCTTTAGTGATCCTTTAAAAAAAGTACAGAAAATACCTGTTGATCAACCAGAAATCCAGTGAGCTCCTAACATCCTGTAGCGAGCTAATATGGTGCTACTGCTGCAGCAAAATCACAAGCAGTGTTGTCAGTATTGCCCAGTTCTTCTATGCTGGACAATAGAACCCCTCCCCATCTACATAAAAAAGGGGAGGGGCTCTATAATCTGACTGGGGAAAACTGGGCAATTTCAGTGCAGCAGAGGCCCTGTGTTGACAGCTCGCTACAGGATGATAGGAGCTTACTGGATTTAATGAAGGATCAAGAGGTATTTTTTCATATTTGCAGCCCATAATATGCAGCCAACTGTTCCCATCATATGCAGCCAACTGTGCGCACATAGGCTACCCCAGGGTTTTTTCACTGTCATTTTGTGTGACAACCCCCATTTGGCACCCCTGCTAGCTAATAGCGCTGCCAGTGTGACTATTTGTTAGTTGAATGTCAAATTACTGTCAGAACTGAAGCCACTGGCTGCGGAGTGAGCAGTCAGGCTGCCGCATTTTCCGATACTGCCTCTGTAGTCCTGGCTACAGCGTCCCTGACAGCTGAATATCACTCTGCCACCTGCTATCAGGGATGCTGTAGCTTGGACTACAGAGGCAGCAGCATCTGCATTCCTGCCTGCTTACTCCACAGCTGATGGATGCAGTACTCACAGGAGTTAGTAGTTACCAGACAGAGCCCACCATCCTATGCTTGCAACGGAAAAAAACTGTCTCTCTCCTCAGTCCTTGTCTTTCTGAGTCGGGGCTTTCACACAGCTCCAGTACAGGTGGGCGGAGCAGGAAGTGATCATCACAGGGCACCCTGGAGCACTGCTTTCATCCCCAGCAGCACAGCTCTTCCTGGGGCAGACTGAGGAATTATGGCAGCCTGCATCTTCAGCACATGTGAGTCCCTTCTCTGCCTTTTACACTATACTATGCTGTAAACCTGTCCTGCACCTTGCAGGAAAAGTTTACAGAAAGAAAAGTGACAGGTTAGGAATTATTGGGACTTCTAAATAGATGTATTCAACATACACAATGGCCCAGATTCACAGACAGCAGGCGCACATTACGCCGCCGTAGTGTATCCCCTGTACGCTACGCCAACGCAGCGCAGAGAGGCAAGCATAGAATTCATAAAGCCAGTGCTCCCAAAGGCGTAGGCCGACGTCTGCTCTGCTCTGCAGACGGAAGAAAAAATTGGGTTTTCTTCCGTCTGCAAAAGTAGGCGGGTGATTACAGGTGTCAGCGAATATTTATCCGCTGACACCCGCAATCACATGGGGACCAATGTATGTCCCTTTTTCATCCACAAACGGATGGATGAAAAAGCAGACATACGGTCCGTGCATCTGAAAGGGGCCTAAGACTGTATCTGTATACCTGCTGGTTTGATGTATCACACATTTCACTGTTATACATATGGATTCTCTATATGCTTAGTTCATTAATAAAAAGTTTCTGTTAAAAAAATAAGTCCATCCTTGCATGTGGGGGAAGGGGAATATCTTCTTTTAATTACCTGATTCCAAGTTCCTTTTTCTTCATCCAAAGCCGTGACATTATCACATACCATATAGGGACATTAACCCTGTATGTAAGGCTGGGTTCACACTACGATTTTCCCGTCCGTCAGCCGCATACGATTTATATGACAAAAGGTATGCGGCTGAAACGGATTGAACCATATGTAAACGTATGCGTTTATAAAACGTATACGGTTTCAAAAAGTGCGTACGGTTCCATCCGGTTTTGATTAAAAAAATGCATACGTTTTTGGAATTAGTGTCATTTAATAAATAAAGATTTTCTTGTTTTGAAAATGCGCATGCGCAGACGAAAAACGCATACGGTTTATACGTATGGAACTGCACATATGTGCGTTTTCCATTGACTTTAATGTTAAAAAAAAACGTAAAAAAACGCAAACGCATACGGTTTCAAAAACTGACTCAAAACCGTGGTCGAACACGGTTTTGCGTACTGTTAAAAAACGTTTTGCCAGCAAATCGTACGCACCCGGATGCATCTGAGTGCATACGATTTGCAATGCATTGTCTATGTATGCGTTTTCCCGTACTGGCCCATACGTTTTCAAAACTAAAATCGTATGCGGCTGATGGATGGGAAAATCTTAGTGTGAACCCAGCCTAAGACAGAAGCCAGTCATTAGATCAGCTTCTCTTGGACAGGACTGCTAGAAACGATGTTCAATCAGCACCCGTCAGCTAGCGATCTGAATATTTTTTTTTTTTACACATGTACCAACTTAAAGCGGTTGTAAACCGCAGCAGTGAAAAATTCCCCTGTAAGGCAATTGCATAATGTTCTAGCATGCATCACATACTGGCACATTATGAAATACTCCTTGCAACAAAGCCCCCTGACAGGGCATACCGACAGGGCATACTGACAGGACATACTGACAGGGCATCCCCGGTCTTCCTTGAAGTTTCTTTATTTTTACATTGATAAGTGTTTAAAACATGTTTTAATACATCTTAAAATGTTTTTTAAAATGTATAAAAGTGCGCATGTGTGTGTATATATACACATATGCACGCGCGCGCATGTGTGGTGTCCCAGTACAGGTATTTGCTGTAGGCCCTGTCAGATTGAGACCCTCGGCTTGTGGGGCCTCCTCGGCAGGGACTCAGCTAGTTATGATGTGATTTATACTGTTATAGTTGATAATACATTTATTAGGTGCGTATAGCTTTAAGAGGTTTAGTCCGCCATTTTATGTTTAGTCAGAGTGTATGAGAGTCAGTAGGACTAAGTGCTAGACAAGACCTTATGGTGTTGTATTATACTTTAACTTGTAACAAACTTTAAATGTAAGTGGAGGGGAATACAGATAAGTCTCTATGATCCACAGCTCTCAGCCAATGGGCTTCAGTCTCCCTCAGCTCTCAAGCCAATGGGCTTCAGTCTCCCTCAGCTCTCAAGCCAATGGGCTTCAGTCTCCCTCAGCTCTCAACCAATGGGCTTCAGTCTCCTCACATTGATATAAGGGGTGGGAGTTCCTGTTTAGGGCAGACTAGTGCTACACACAGTTGCTGACAGGTCAGAGCAGAGTTCAATCAGAGAAGAAGCAGTGCAGGCCAGAGACCTCCCGTTCAGGGGAAAGTACAGCAAATCGCGGAGTACCTTTAAAAAACTATAGAATCAGTACTTCAATGAAATAATCGAATCAATTCGTCATTCGGACGAAAAGCCTCAAGTCTACCGACACTTCAGTAAGTGTATTTATTCTTCAGTCTAGTCAAGCATAGGCCCAGCATTACTAATCCGGCTGCAAAAGCCAAGGATATATGAAAAGCCAAGCCCAGGCATTGTCAGCTGTGTGGTCCTCTAGAGACTGTTTGTGGAACCTTTGCGACACTCTTTGTGAACGCTGTGAAGATTTTGACACCTGTCTTCATGCCAGTAAAGCCTTCGTTATATTGACCCCTGTTGTGGACTGTGTTATTACCATCCTAGCTAGCGTAGATACGGAGGCCCCCGGAGCTGTAGTTTCCTGGGGTATATCAAGACTACAGTGGCGTCACGTGACAGGGAGGGTTAATACCATCCGACCCTCACTAAGGGTTAACACCACCAGACCCTGGGCCCCTAGCCCAAGAACCAAGCAGCTAACCATCAAGCGCATGTGTGTGGCCGTGGGGTTCACCCTCCCCGGTCATCACACATGCATTTGAGCCTTGTGGTGCACGCCCTAATGCAATAGGCTGCGCACGCCTATGTGTGCGCATCATATGAGGCCTCTGTGTCCATATGCAGCCACTGTGCCCAGCAAATGCTGCCAACTGTGCCCATCATATGCAGCCAACTGTGCCCATAATATGCAGACTATGTGCCCACCAAATGTAGCCAACTGTGCCCACCAAATGTAGCCAACTGTGCCCACCAAAAGCAGCCTCTGTGCCCACCAAATGCAGCCTCTGTGCCCATCATTTGCAGCCCACTGTGCCCATCATTTGCAGCCAACTGTGCCCATCATTTGCAGCCAACTGTGCCCATCATATTCAGCCTCTGTGCCCCCAGCAAATGCAACCAACTGTGCCCATCATATGCAGCCCCTGTGCCCAGCAAATTCAGCCACTGTGCCCCCCCCCCCCATGTCTGCCCGCCACTTACCACATCGTGGTGCCAGGTCAGGCAGCCGGTGACGGTGGCGAGCTGTGGGACAGGTAGCACGGGTCAGGTGATGGTTTCTGTGTCCTCCCTGCATCTCTTCTTCCTGTTCTGCTAGACGGCCAATGGGATCGCCTATGTCTTTAGCCAATAAGGTGACCGGCATTAGATCTGGCGCCTCCTGATTGGCAGAGAGGTGGTTCAGTATTAGAAAAGCAAATATTAATTTGCTTTACTAACACACCTGGGTGGACTGCAAATGCAGTGCTCTGCGCTCGCAGTTTACCTTTTTTGAAGCCTATAGTTCTAATCAGGTGCTTCAAAAAAACACCCACACTGCTGTAATTCAGGCGCCTGGTGTCCGAAAAGGGGCCGTATGCATGAATAGGGGCTGGCTACAGTGGCCATAAATAGATTTATTTTACATAAAGGGGGTGGCTGGAGAGAGAGGGCAGCACTGTTTGCCCGTAATGGATGCACCGCCACTGGATTGGACAGTAATTGAGCAGAGTGTATGGCATGGTAAATCCAATGTGCAAATGAGCAACGTTCAAAACGAACATGCAAACAAGTAACCAGTCGCAGCTCAGGCCAGCCAGCTGGGGGGCGTGGTGACAACAGGTTCTCTATCTCCGCCCGATGCTGAGTTTCTCCATAGGTGGCATCTACTGGGAAGGGAGGCTAGCCTAGCCTCCCTTCCCAGTAGACGCCCCATACAGAGAAACGCATCGTCGGGCGGAGCTAGAGAACCCGACATCACTACGCCCCCCAGCTGGCTGGCCTGAGCCGCAGCTGGTTGCTTGTTTGCATGTTCGTTTTGAACTTTTTTGCTGAAAAATTCATGATGTCAGTCACCCAGCATTCGAAATAAAGGGTCTTTATTTTAAGAACTTACTGCACCATGAAACATTTTCTTTTCCTCTTTTAAAACATGTTCGCCTATCATCTTTGCTGTGAGTTACCCTATCCCCATCAAAACCCTGAAGGAGATCGTTGGCAGTCCCCGGACTTTCAGTGGAGGAGAGGGTCTGGATGAGGACGCGACTGGCTACTGTTGTTATTTGAGTGACCCCGTATGTGCTGAGCATGCATGATCTCTATGACAGGGATATAACAGATTCGGTAAGGGGGCTCCTTTATATACCTACTGTTTTCATCTGCTGTGTGGAAGCATAGGATGAAGATATGCTCCTTTGTCTTTTTGATTGTAGTCTAGTTCTCATAGCTTACTTTAAAATGGACACTATTTTTATTATTTCATTTTTTCATTGAATTGTATGGTTTCTAGATTTTTGTGTATAAATAGCACTTATCTATCCACTTGCACCTTGTTTGCATAACATTATGGTTGCACATCTAACCTCATTTTTAAACAGTAATTGAGCAGAAACAGACTCCTCCTATCAATATGTTCCTTGTCAGCATGTGGGCGCAATGCGGCAGACCCTGATGTGGGCGTGTTAAGGCCCTCTTTTTATTGTGGTCTTATTTCTACTTTATATGGAACTATAAGGCCGCGTACACACGACCGAGAAACTCGATGGGCGAAACACATCGTTTTCCCCGTCGAGTTCCTTGTTCGGCAGTCAAAAAACTCGTCGAGCCAAATTTTCCCATTGCCCATCAAGGAAATAGAGAACACGCTTTATTTTTGGCTTAACGAGTTCCTCGACGGGTTTCTCGGCGAAAAGTGTACACACGAAAAAAAAAAAAAAAAAAATTGTATACAGATTTTCTGTATTTTAAATGTTTTTATATACCGTATTTATCAGCGTATAACGCACACTTTTTTCCCCTGAAAATAGGGAGAAAATCAGGGGTGCACGCTATACGCCGATAGTGTACCTTGGGCTCGGAGGGAAAGGAGGGGGACGGGTGCTGCTGAGTGCCGACAAGCGCCACCGAAATTCACGAGCCGTCTCTCCTGTTTACTCGGCTCTAACGTCACACACACACTCCCGCTTCCGCCATCGGCATTGGACCAGTGTTCTATCAATCACAGGAGCTGGTCCAATGCCGATGGCGGGGGCAGGACTGTGTATGTGACTGCCGTCGAATGGACAGGAGGCGGCGGAGACGGTAATAAGGTAATTAATGGATTCTAGGTAATATATAAGCAGCTGCACAAATTTCTTACATACAACAAAAAAAGGTCACCTAGAAACAAATGCAGTTTGGTCATTTCTAAGCTAGGTAGCAAATCAAATGCAGAGCAGTTCTACTAAAGAGGGATTGGTTAGCAGGAAAATACAGTATTCTGATTATTCCTTCCACACAAGCAGTTGTGTTTAGACTTACATATGGCGAGGTGAGGCTGCAAATGGGCACATAGGCTGCATTTACCACAAAATTAAAAAAATCTTTTTTTTTTTTTAATTGGGGGTGCGCGTTATACGCCGGCGCGTGTTATACGCCGATAAATACGGTATACAGTATTTTTCCTTTTGGGTGTTGACAGCACTAAGCTATTCTGCATTTAAATGGCATCGTCGGCAGAACACTGGTCACATTATCAGTTGAGAACTGGCAGGATCCAAAAGTACAATCGGGAAAACAATTAATTAATCCCCTGCAGATTTTGTAAGTCCACTTACAAAGAAATTAAGGGTCTATAATTGTTGTCATAGGTGTATTTTAAATGATATCAACCAAAAATCCAGAAAAAAACACATGCTACAAATGTTATTAATTGAGTTGCAGTTCAGTGAGTAAAATAAGTGTTTCTCTAACAACGAACAATAATTCTGACTCGTACAAACTGGCTACAGTATGCGCTCATGTGGTACACAGATTAGTCATCTCAATTTAAGAAGGTGCTCTTCACAACAACTCGTTATGTGTATAAAAGACACCTGTCCACAGAATCTCTTTTTTTCATTTAAACCTCAACATCATGAGCAAGACCAAAAAGCTGTCAAAGGATGTCGGGGACAAGATTATAAACTTTCACAAGGCTAGAATGGGCTTCAAGACCATCAGCAAGAAGCTTGGTGAGAAGAAGACAACTGTTGGAGCGATTATTCAGAAATGGAAGAAATACAAAATAAGTGCTATGCAAAATTTTGCCTCATGGGGTAAGGATAATCATGAGAAAGTGAGGGATCAGCCCAGAACTACACATGATGAGTTTGTGAATGATCTCAAGGCATCTGGGACCACTGTCACCAAATGAACCATTGGTAACAATACACTGACATGGATTGAAATCCTACAGCACCCGCATGATCCCCCTCCTCAAGAAGGCACATGTATAGACCAGTCTGAAATTTGCCAATGAACATCTAAATCAGGGGGGCCCAACCTTTTGAAGAGGTGAGGGCCACTTAAGCAACTTGGTAACTGGTCGTGGGCCAGAATGAGCGAAGCGGGTAGATGTCATGTCCGTATCTGCTCTGCATATGCAGAGTGGACACGGACGCAGGCCACAATACTTTTTAGCAGGTCTTGCTGGAGGTAGAACACAAGTCGTTTTATGTCTGCCACTACTTATACAGTAGACGAATGGAGGGTCCAATTGGTTGGACTGAGAGTGTGAAAGGGGCCCAAGGCTTCTTTCACACTGATGCGCTGCAGTTTATCCGCGCCACGGGTGCAACGCAGTGTACCTTTGGTTTTCCTGCACTTTGCAATAGACTTCTATTATATTCTGCAAGTTTGGTGCACTTTCAGAAAGCTCACCAAACTTGCAGGTATCAGAAGTCTATGGCTCAGTGCAGGTAACCCGCAGGTAAACTGCTCTGCACCTGAGGATCAGTTTGAAAGCGGCCCAGTAACTATTGCAGAAAAGATGCCCATATATACACTGTGCTTTTAGTAATAAACTGACCTTTAATAACAGTATTATATTCTATCCCAGAGCAGAAGGTCGTGGGCCACATCAGAGGGCTCTGCGGGCCACATGTGGCACCCGGGCCAATGGTTGGGCACCCTTGATCTAAATGATACAGAGAAGGATTGGGAGAAAGTGCTGTGGTCAGATGAGATCAAATTTTTTCTCTTTGGAATTAACTCGACTCACTGTGTTTAAAGGAAGAAAAATGCTGACTATGACCCTAAGAACACCATCTATACAGTCAAGCACGGTTATGGAAACATTATGCTTTTGGGCTTTCTTTGCTAGAGGTACAAACCGACTTTGCCACATTGAGGGGCCAATGGACGGGGCCATGTATTGTAAAATCTTGAATGAGAACCTTCTTTCCTCAGCCAGAACCCTAAAGATAGGTTGTGGATGGGTCTTCTTGCAAGACAATGACCCAAAACATCCCGCTAAGGTAACAAAGGAGTGGCGCAAGGAAAAGCACATTAAGGTCATGGAGTGACTTAGCCAGTGGCCAGACCATAATCCTATAGAAAGCTTATGGATAGAGTTGAAACTTTGAGTTGCAAAGTGATAGCCAAGCAGCCTTAAGAATTTAGAGAAGATCTGTAAAGAAGAGTGGACCAAAATTCCTCCTCAGACGTGTGCAAACCTGGTAACTAACTACAATAAACGTCTTACCTCTGTGCTTGCCAACAAGGGTTTCTCCACCAAGTACTAAGTCATGTTTTGCTTGGGGATCAAATAATTATTTTACTCACTGAACTGCAACTAAATTTATAACGTTTGTATCGTGTTTTTTTCTGGATTTTTTGTTGATAGTCTGTCTCAATCATTTAGAATACACCTATAATAAAAATGATAGACCCTTCATTTCTTTGTAAGTAGGCAAGACTTACAAAATCTGCAGGGGATCAAATAATTATTTTTCCTACTGTACTCTCAATCTAATAGTAATGGACTGCAAATAGTATATGGGAAATGTTTTGGGAAAATCATTCATTCTTCTGAATTTTTCATTGAGTGATTTTGGCTTTAGTTGGAGGGACACTTGCATTTTTTGATATTTTCTTTCGGTTCTGAGAATGACAATTGGCTCTGATCCTAATTTCCATTGCAATTGAGAAGCAAGAAGAAAGCATACAAGTGAAAAGCAGTGCCGCGCAGCTTTTACATTTTATTCTGTCTGAGAGGAAGGAGGTTTAGATTTTTTTTTGTCCTTGATTCGACCTTTGGCTGTGAAAAAGTCCTCAACGTAAATCTAATTGGTTCTTAAGAGCAGGTGTACAGAGCACATGCTTCTCCCAGAATTCTCAGCATCCTCCCAGACATAACATCCTGGGGACTGTCAGCTCCGAGGTGTGTGCTGTGTTAATGCAGACACGCGAGAGAGCTTCAGGGTGTTCCATAGTGTTCTATAGATCTTTTTTTGAGACTCTCGCAAGACGCAAACTTATTTTTACCCATCACTCGAGAAAGCCCAACTGCGAATTCCATTACCAAAAAGAACAGCGAAAATAAAGGCAGATTAACGCTGAAATAATTGTTTACTCCTCGTCCCGTCTTTGTATATTTTACTGCTTGGGGGGGGGTGGCGGAAAGAATCCTGGAAATGTGGATTTTATAAGCGGGTTTGTGCATCCAAGCTATGGCAAGTATGAGCTGTGAGTGTAAACCTGGCTGCACAAAGGGGAGATGAGCCAGAATCCCGCAAGAGTTAAGCAATGATGGGAAATTTGACTTGCAGATAGCAAGCTATCTCTCACTCAGCTCCACTGGCTGCTGGGAAGTGATGTGGTAGCCGTGGAATGTACAGGACGAGGCGAACAAGACCCCAGACAACACAACATCGAACTTAGGGACAGTTTGCCTTTTAAAGTCATCGCTCTGGGATGAAGCCATGCTCTATAAAGCCCTTTGTATATTGCCATTCTCCGATACGTGCGGAGGAACTAAGACATCTGTCGCTGTAATCATCCTGTGGACAACTTCTCTCTCCAGATTACCTTTTGTAGAGAAAGCTGTGGAAGATGTACCTTTTGTATCAAAGGTACAAAATGGAGCACCTACTGCTTGTTTGTGTACACAGCCTTAGGGTCCTTTCACACGTGTGGACCGTTCGTCCGTTTTTTAGACGTCCTTTTACGGACCGCAATGCATTCCTATGGGTTAGCGGATGAGGATCCGCTAACGTCCGTTTGCATCCGTCTCCGTCAAGCTCCGTTTTTTTGAACGGAAGAAAAGCCTATTTTTCTTCCGTCAAAAAAAACGGAACGGATGAAAAACAGATGTTAGCGGACGATCCGTTTAACATCCGATCCGCTAGGATCCGTTTTTCATCAACATATGTTAAAAATCAAAATTCAATAAACTTTAATATACATTCAATATGCATACAGCACAATACCCTTTGACCCAGGTAGTGTAAAGTCCGAATGTCACATGCTTCTAGTACATGCTGCCCAGTGTCTGTAGAGAACACAGTGCCTGTATATTACTTGAAAAAGAGACAAAAATGGCCAAAGATGTGGCACATGAGGAGCTGATCCAGCTTGTCCACGATCGGCCTGCCATATGGGACAAGAGGTCCACAGAATACAACGACCGAGATATATGTAATAAGCAGTGGGAAGAATTATTTGAGGCGGTGACACCAAACTGGCGGTCACTGAACAATAAGGACCGTATGAACGTGGTAAGTAGTTTGTGGTTTAAGGGGGGGTTGGGGGTCACCTGCCAAGTCACCTGCCACTAATTGTGGATTGTCCACTGGCCACGTCACCTGCCACTAATTGTGGATTATCCACTGGCCACGTCACCTGCCACGTCACCTGTCACTAATTGTGGATTGTCCACTGGCCACGTCACCTGCCACGTCACCTGCCACTAATTGTGGATTGTCCACTGGCCACGTCACCTGCCACGTCACCTGCCACAAGACCTAGAGCAGTACAAAACCTAAATACACCCCTGCTCTCTTGTCACAACTGTACTCCAAATATGCGTTTTTAAATAGTATACGTACGTGTTGGAGTTCTGTCAGTTTCTTGTGTCTACTGTTCCTTTATAGGAAAGAAAATTGTTACGAGATGGCGCTCTTTAAGAGACCGCTACAGACGGGATCTCAAGGAGGAGGCAAATTCCCGGAGCGGAGCTGGATCTTCCAATTATAAAAAGGGCACGTTTTTTGAGATGCTCGAGTTTCTAAGGAATGTGATGAGCTTAAGAAGGTAACTTAAAAAATTAGTTAACCCTTCTCTTAAATTAGTTGACCTAGTAAGCTCCAAATATCAAACTTTATCCACACCAAAAATAACCGTATAATACAAAGGCATAATGAGCTAGTATGCACAGCATACTAGCTCATTATGAATTTCTTACCTGAGATAGAATTCCCCCGTAATTAGTCTTTCCCCTTAGTCATCGCCGCAATCACTCCTTGAGTGACTTGTGGGTATTGTGGCTCCGGGGCTGTGATTGGCCCTAACCTTGATGATGTCATGCGTGTGGGAGCCACCAGTCACAGCAAGATCACCTTCAGAAATGGCATGCTTAGTCAGGCATCGTTGTCTATGTGTTTTCTGCAAATATCTCCAAAACCATGTAGGTTTAGGAGATATTTAGTGCACCTACAGGTAAACCTTTAATCTAGGCTTAATTGTAGGTAAAAGTGGTATGTAGGGTTTACCACAACACTAAACACACACATGGATCTATGTATTGTAATAACTCCTCTGTATTGACCTTTAACCCATCTATCAAAGAATATTTTACAGTACTGCAAGTAACATTTCGGACACAGATGATGAAACATATATTGAGGGAACACAGCAGGAGGGAGAGATGGGAGATGAGGAGAGACAACCAACTCCTCTTGAAAACCCACCAGCGGCAGCAGCAGACATGCCACCAAGACAACGTGTGCCTGTAAGTATCATATATAAAATGACTCTTGTTGAAATCTTTAAAAAATAAAATGTGCTAATAATTAATGTTCCACCCCTCAGATTCGTTCTGTTGCTACCACATCAAGGGGAAAAGACAGAAAAAAAAAGATGTGGATGAAGCAATGCTCAATTTCATGGTGGACATGAGAGGGATACGTCGAGCTGAGATTAACAATCCCTTTTCCGATCCTACAAATGAAGATGCCAGTTTCCTCCAAAGTCAATACCACCATCTTCAGAAGATACCACCCAACACCAAAATCGATGCACACTTAGCCATAGCAAATTATATTGGGGTTTGTGTGAATGCGGCTATATCCGGCGACCCTTTGCCCCCAGTTATCCACCCGCCCCAACGCCCATTCTATCAGGAGCATGCGCCACCTACTTCATTTAGTGGTCAGCAGTACCATCCGGCCATAATCCCCCATAACCAACGTGCCCCAGCCACCACTGCCCAAAATTTTGGACCCCCACCCCAAACACCAACATATGAATCCTCTTCTTCCCAGGCCACTGCATATGGCAGTTCTTCGCAATCATACTCAAGTTCCCCCAGTCCTTACTATACCAACCTTTGAGTTTTCTTACGTTTTTTTTCCCCTAATTTTTATTCATGTTACAATTTGTTACTTGCCCCCGTTTTCATTTGTCACCAATTCAGCCTTAAAAAGTTGGCTACTATTCCCCGAGTTATTGGTGTGTGTCCTCTGGCCCTTTTTTTTGGTTTGGTTTTATGTTTTTACAGTATTTTATAGTGTATGTTTTGCGGTCATGAAATTAAAGATACTTGACTGCTTAGAAAAGTTTTGTTTTTTTGTACTTTATACAAATAGAAAGAAACTGATACAAAAAGTTAACGATGATAGGGTCACCAATAATGAGACTAGGAGAATGAAAGCATACACTGATATAAAACCACAAGACTGCAATACTAACGAGATAAAGTGTTATTTTTAAAAAGTATTTCATTAACATTTTCAGTGGATCATGCAAAGATCATGCAGGTTAGCACAAAGGGGTCAAACATGGTACTACAAAGGTGCACATAATAAAGTGCCTCGTGACTGTTTTTACACATACTGATACTGCCACGGAACCTCTCCTTCTGGGGACATGAAAAAATTTGCAAAATGATTAAGTATGAGAAAAGCAGAATTGTTGGGTCGCAGTCCGGAAAAGCATACAGAAGGTCGATCTCGTCCTCTTCCTCAACACTAATTCCTTCTTTCTCACTGATTACATTATGGAGGACACAACATGCTTGGATTGCTAGTTGGGCATTCTCCACGCTCAGTTGTATTGTAGTGTGAAATATGCGCCACTTGCTGCTCAAAATGCCAAAGGTGCATTCAATAAGGCGCCTTGCACGACTCAACCGATAATTGAATTTTTTTTTTGGGTTGTTAAATTGTGCCTGGCATAAGGCCTTAGAAGATGCTGGGAAAGTCCAAATGCCTCATCAGCTACAAGCACATGTGGCATATCTGGCCCTACAGTTCCTGGAAGTGGTTTATCTGATGGCAAATGAAAGTGGCCCTCAAGTAGTCTTCTCCCCATTTGCGATGCTGAAAAGACTCTTGCGTCTGCATTTGATCAATACGCCCCAATATCGACAGCTACAAACTTGTAATTACTGTCACAGATTGCCATTAACACAAGGGAGAAGTATTTTTTGTAATTGTAAAATTGAGAGCCAGATCCAGGTGGCATCAGAATTCGGATGTGTTTCCCATCCAGGGCTCCAACACAATTAGGAAATTGAGTTTTCTTCCAGAAAGCTTTGGCAATTTCCTGCCACATGCATGGATCAGGAACAGGCATTGCAGTAGACTGAAGCTCCTCCCATATAGCTTCAGCGTCATGTACAATTCCAGAAATTGTTGAGGTTCCCAACAAAAAAAAATGGCTTAAGGACATATAAGATACTCCAGATGCAAGAAACCTAGGAAGAGTAGAAGAAATTATGAAAGGAATCCAACATTACACTGGACATAATCAAGCAGAAAGGCTGGCTGGCTGGCTTACCTGAGGGTAAGGCGAAGTCGCTCCTCTGGAGGCACACAACGTCTCATATCTGTGTTCATCCTGTCTAAACGGGGATGCAACTTTTCCAACAAAAATTCAAAGGTTGGAACAGTCATTCTTGTAAAATAAATGTTTTTTTGAGGGAAACGTTGCAAATCTTCGTAGTGCAGAGCAAAAAACCCGTCAGTTAGCCTCTTGAGCAGCATGGGATGTGTCCAGTACCTGCGTCTCCTTGCAGACATCTTTCTGGTCCTGCTTTTTTGTCTCCTCAAATAGTAGAGCATGACAAATGATGTCACATGCTCATAATATCTCCCCAAATCCATTGTAATAAGCACTACAGTACAGCAATGTATCAGGAAGCACAAAGCCTGCTATTAACACATAGCAAGATAGAAAGCACAATGCACGCTGGGGGAAACACAGAATCATGGGAAAATTCTTGAAAAGCTGATTAAATAAAGTTCTAAAACCAAAGAAAAAAAACGGATGAAAAAACAGATGAAAAAAACGGATGAAAAACCGACGTTAACGGACGAAAAACGGATGAAAAAACGGATCAACTGATGAAAAAAAAAATGGATCTAAAAAACGGTCCGCACGTGTGAAAGGACCCTTACTACACTTCCCATGTGGCCACCCAAAAACCAGACTGGATGGGATAGTGACAAGATACAAATTGACACAGTGGACATGCAATATAAACAATTCATTTCTAATAGCCCCAATTTCAACATCAGTGTGGCAAAATCAGACCTCAGAAAGGCCAATATGTCCTTTTGCAAATGGATAAATAAATTGAAGAAATTAAGGTTCTGTGAATTTTGATTCTAGTGAAGGAGAAGGCCAAAACCTACATCACAGGTGTCAAACACAAGGCCCGCAGGCCGAATCCGGCCCTCCAGGCCATTTCATGTGGCCCTCGCACTTCTCCTGCAGCTGCAGGAGATCTCCAGCCCTCCTCTGGTCCTACTCTAGACACTTACCTTCTGCTTTTAAGCAATGCATCCAGCTTCTTCCCAGCAGCAGCATAAGTAAAGGGGGGTGCACTGTGATGTGGGGGAGAGTGGGATGTGTCCAGTACCTGCGTCTCCTTGCAGACATCTTCCTGGTCCTGCTTTTTTGTCTCCTCAAATAGTAGAGCATGACAAATGATGTCACATGCTCATAATATCTCCCCAAATCCATTGTAATAAGCACTACAGTACAGCAATGTATTAGGAAGCACAAAGCCTGCTATTAACACATAGCAAGATAGAAAGCACAATGCACGCTGGGGGAAACACAGAATCATGGGAAAATTCTTGAAAAGCTGATTAAATAAAGTTCTAAAACCAAAGAAAAAAAACGGATGAAAAAACAGATGAAAAAACGGATAGGTTGCATTTTCAGTAATGTCATAAATCTCTAGTGAATGGATAGCCTGCAATCCCAGTGATGTTCACCATGTGTGATGTCACATTTAGTCACATTTACTCGTCTATATTATCAGTGATGTTGCCATTCTCTAGTAAATGGACAGGCTACACTCTCAGTGATGTCACTGTCCTCTAGTGAGTGGGTAGGCTACATTCTCATTGATGTCACTGGTCTCTAATGGATGGATAGGATGCATTCTCATTGATGCCACCATTCTCTAGTGAATGGTCAGGATGCATTTTCAGTGACGTCACCAATCTCTAGTAAATGGATAGGATATGTTCTCATTGATGTCACTGGTCCCAAGTAAATTGATAGGATGCATTTTTATTGATGTCATCCGCCTCCAGTGAACCAGTAGGCTGCATTATTTATGTCACCTGGCTCTAGTGAATTGATAGGCTACATTCTCAGTGATGTCAACCACCTCTAATGAAAGGATAGGCTGCTTTCTCAGTGATGTCACCGGCCTTTAGTCAATGGATAGGATGCAGTGTCATTGTTGTCGTCAGTCTCTAAAAAATCAATATGTTGTATTCTTAGTAATGTCATCAGTCTATAATAAATCAATATGTTGCATTCTTAGTAATGTCATCAGTCTATAGTAAACCAATATGCTGCATTCTTAAGCCCCGTACACACGGCCGAGGTTCTCGGCAGAAACCAGCGAGAACCTCGCTGGCATCCTCATTCTGCCGAGAACCTCGGCCGTGTGTACGGATTCGCCAAGCCCAGCCCGTCGGGAAACAAAGATGCTCGACGGCCCGTCAGGATGAATGGCTGGTCGCCTTTCCCGACGGGCTGGTCGCCGAATCTGACGGCCGGCCGAGAACCTCGACGGGCGGAACGATGTGTTCCGCCCGTCGAGGTTCTCGGCCGTGTGTACGGGGCCTTAGTGTCGTCATCCTCCTCTAGTAAATCAAAAGCTGTATTCACAAAGATTCTTGTGAGTTAATAAATGATGTTTCTAGTGAATGGATAGGGTTCATTATCAGTGATGTCACAGGTTTCTAGTGAATGGATAGACTTCATTCTCAGTGATGTCACAGATTTCTATTGAATGAATAGGATTCATTATCAGCGATATCACAGGTTTCTAGTGAATCGATAGTCTTCATTCTCAGTGATGTCACAGGTTTCTAGTGAATCAATAGTCTTCATTCTCAGTGATGTCTCAGGTTTCTAGTGAATGGATAGGGTTCATTATCAGTGATGTCACAGGTTTCTAGTGAATCAATAGTCTTCATTCTCAGTGATGTCGCAGGTTTCTAGTGAATGGATAGGGTTCATTATCAGTGATGTCTCAGGTTTCTAGTGAATGGATAGGGTTCATTATCAGTGATGTCACAGGTTTCTAGTGAATGGATAGGCGGCATTCTTAGTGATTTCACCAGTCCCTTGAGAAATTAGGATCCAAAAAAAGAGACAGGTGAGAGCTATGGATGGATACACTATCTCTAATTGTTAAATCAGACCCACGTTCTATATTTAGGTCTGGTTTAAACCAAGTTTTATGGTTATCAATTTTGCTGTCAGAACTTCTTAGTTAAGTCCCTTCTGAACTCATAGCTCATCACAACATTAAAATACAAAGCAATTTTATTGGTTGAAAAATTCTGCTGCAAATCCCATTTTTTTGTTTTGTTTTGGAAAAACAGAGCTAGGGTACAAAATATACCTCCACCATAACACAAATCTTTTATCCTCTCATTAATGTGACCTTTACTTTACGGAGCCGAGACCCAGCCACATTCTGACAGCGGAATCTCTACATCTTTTATCCAAATCTCTCTTTGGGGAAGGGTCATTAGGTTCGCACGGAGGAGTGTCTGAAAAAAATAACATTTACCTCTTATGGGTACATACCTAGAGAAAAGCTTACAAAAGATCCCATCATAGCAAAATGTACAACCGTCATTGCATTATAGATGTGTTTTCCACTCTCCTACAACGAAACACAATGTACTTCTCCCACTGTACCATTAAGGCAAATGTTTCCTTAATTTTCCCATAATTCCACGGGTAGCTATGATGAACTGGAATAGCAATTATATGCTGCATACAATTGTACCAAGCACTGGACACTCAGGGCCAGATTCTAAAAGAAGTTACGTTGGCGTATCTCGAGATACACTGCGTAACTTCTAGGATGCGCCGGCGTATCTTTTTTCTGTATTCAGAAAGCAAGATAAGCCGGAATTTTTCTTAGATACGACCGGCGTAAGTCTCTTACGCCGTTGTATCTTAGTTGCATATTTACGCTGGCCGCTAGGTGGCGCTTCCGTCGATTTACGCGTCGAATATGCACATGAACTAGATACGCCGATTCACGAACGTACTTGCGCCCGGTCGTATTTTTTTTACGTCGTTTGCATAAGCGTAAGTCCGGCATAAAGTTACCCCTGCTATATGAGGCGTACGCAATGTTAAGTATGGACGTCGGGACAGCGTCAAATTTTCCATCGTTTGCGTAAAACTTTAGCGAATAGGGCTTTGCGTAAGTTACGTTTGCGTCGAAACCAATGAGTATTTGCAGCGTAATTTTGAGCATGCGCACTGGGATACGTCCACGGACGGCGCATGCGCCGTTCGTAAAGAGCTTCAATTACGTGGGGTCACGATTCATTTACACGGATCACGCCCCCTACCTGCCTATTTTGAATTAGGTGCGGTTACGCCGGCCCATTTACGCTACGCCGCCGTAACTTTGGGCGCAACTTCTTTGTGAATACGGCACCTGCCTCTGAAAGTTACGGCGGCGTAGTGTGAATGAGATACGCTACGCCCGCACAAAGATACGTGGCTGTATGTGAATCTGGCCCTCAGACTATGCAACTTAAATTGGTTATAGAAAATCAGTGACAACTGAATTTATACAAAGGGCAACATGGTAGTCACATGAGCTTGCTGATCGGGGCTAGTGTAAGGGTTAGTGTCAAGCACTCAAAAAAAGAAAACAATCCCATTGTGATTTTTATTTATTTTTTGTAGCAAAGTTCGCTTAAGCAGCCAACTAATTTCAAAGCAAATTGCTCCACTTCAGGTATATTTTCCTCTAATATCCTGTGTAAGCAATCAGTGGTTCACCCTTCCCATCTTTAAAACTTCAAACAGATACAAAAGGCCCCTCTTCATTATCAACTGTATTCGTTTTATTGCCCAATATTCAATACTTCCACTCGTAAGAACTTCTCATTTTAAACCATTACACTCCTTTACGGAGCTTAGTCGTAGAGTAATGATTAAGGGCCAGATTCTCAGAGGCGCTACGACGGAGTATCTCAGATACCCTGTCGTATCGCCGTTTTTTTGGCCGGGTATCTATGCGAGTGATTCCTTGAATCACTTTGGCATAGATACGCCTGAAGATCCGACAAGTGTAATACCATTACACTTGCGGATCGTAGTTGTAATGACAACTCCGGCCACTAGGTGGCCTTTGCGTAGTTTTCTCATTTGCCTATGCAAATGAGGCTACTACGCCGATTCCCGATCGCTTTTACGCCGCCCCGTCGTCGCGTACGGTTACCCCTGCTAATATGAGGGGTAACCTTACGCAGTACCGTCGGATGCCATGTTAAGTATGGTGTCGTGTCAGCGTCGTTTTTTTCCGTCGCTTACGTCGTTTTACTAACTCGTTCGCGAATAGGGCATTGCGTAGTGACGATCACGACGTTTTGACGTCGGTTTCAACGATGCTTTCCGACGTGAGCTGGAGCATGCGCACTGGACTTTTTCCCCGGCCGGCGCATGGGCAGTTCGATCGACGCGGGGGCGCACTTAATTTAAATACAAGCCGCCCCCTTTGAATTACGCGGCCTTAAGCTGGGCCATTTTCGCTACGCCAATGCAAACTACGGAGCAAGTGCATGGAGAATACGGCAGTTGCTCTGTTACGTTGCGGCGGCGTAGTGTAAAAGGCTTACGCTACGCCAAGGCAAATATCTGAGAATCTGGCCCTAATGCCGCGTACACACGATCATTTTTTGTGATGAAAAAAACGAAGTTTTCTGTGAAGTAAAAAACGACGTTTTTGAAACGTCACTTTTCAAAGACGATTTTGCCTACACACCATCGTTTTTTTCACAAAAAGCGAGGTTACGTTCACCACTCTTTTCCATTGAAGCTCGCTTCATAACTAGCTTCTGGGCATGCGCGGGTTGAAAAACGTCGTTTTAAACGACGTTTTTGCTACACACGGTGACTTTTTGTGAAACAAAAAACGACGTTTTGAAAAACGACACAAAAAATTCAAGCATGTTGGAATTTTTTTTTTGTCGTTTTTTTTAAGACAAAAAACAACGTTTTGCCCACACACGATCAATTTAAATGACGTTTTAAAAAACGTTTTTTTTCATCGCAAAAAACGACCGTGTGTACGCGGCATAAGGCTCTACAATTAAGGAGTAAAATGCATTAGTAGCAAAAACTCAGTAGCCAAGATTTTTTAATAGTGCTCCAGTACTTGTTCACTACCCTTCTCATGATGCGATGCAATGCAATGCTCCCCTGCTCTGCTATTGCACAAGTATCCCTACTTAGCAACGGGTGACATCATCACAGCTCTCCCTTCTCATTAGCTGCCCTTTTTTCTGCTCTCTTGGGCTCATTTATCAAAAAGATTGGAAGAAGAACTGCCTGTGTGGCAACATAATAACTTTCTAGACGTGTTAAGATTTTTGTATTGTATACACAGTATGGTCATTAGCGGGTTAGGTCAAAATCTTCCTATTCTTTTAAAGTACAGACAGTAAGATGTTACGCATTGCAAGACAGTGCTGGAAAATTCACGCTGTGATCATACTCATTACATTTCCCACCTAAAGACCTTATACTGAAAATTACTTCCAAATTACTCACCTTCCGAGACATCTAATAAAAATTCCAAATTCCCATCGCCCACCCTCAGTTGCAGCGTTGTTTATAGGCCCCGGCTCCTACACAGACATTCCACATTCAAAGTGTTTGACAAGCTTTTGTCTAATAAATAATCAAAGAGGAAGCTAATCCTACAAGATAATTAATTTTATTTTCCAGACATGGAGATTACTGCAATAATAAACCACTCATTCTGTTGGTCCCAAACATATACCAAAATATAACTCTTGGTATTTGTGAATGTAGAAAACTATTTTGACACAGTTACAGGAAACTGCGGGTACTCTAAAGCCCAATTAAACTTTCAGTTTAAACCAACAAAATACTTCCAATTCATTTTCCCTTAGAATGCAGCCACATCCTGAGCAGTAGAGCATGTCCTCTGCCAGCATACTGCAGAGAAGGACCCTTAAGCCTAGTACACACAGACCGAATGTTGGGCGGCATGGGCCAGTTCAATGGAAACCGGCCAATATTCAGCCCGTGTATTGCAGGCAGTCTGACAGAAGCCAGCTATTCCACCGGCTTCTGTCGAAGGGGCATGCCCGTAAAAAGTCTGCCGAGCGGCTCCCAATCAGCACTCTCAGCCATGGAGCGCTGACCGGATTGTTCTGGGAGGGAGTCAAAGAAAACATCACACACGGACATTACCAAAAGACTCAAAGTCCACAATATATAAACAGTCATATATAGAACTAAAGATACAACCAATGGCAGCTGGTGCTCAAATTCTGAAAAAAAATCCATCAATTGCAGCCTCACTGTGCCAATCAAACTCAGCCACTATACCAAAAGCAGCCACTGTGCCCATCAAACGCAGCCACTGTGCCCATCAAACGCAGCCACTGTGCCCATCAAATGCAGCCACTGTGCCCATTAAACACAGCCACTGTGCCCATTAAACGCAGCCACTGTGCCCATTAAACGCTGCCACTGTGCCCCAAATGCTGCCACTGTGCCCCAAATGTTGCCACTGTGCCCCAAGTGTTGCCACTGTGCCCCAAATATTGCCACTGTGCCCCTCACCCACCTGCCTTCTGCCCGGCACTTACCTTGTTTCGGGTGGGCAGCAGGTGATGGCAGCAGGCGGCGAGCGGTGTCCGGTGTCCTCCATTTCTTCACCTGACCCGGATGTCTTCTCCCATCCGCTCCTCCTCTCGTCCTCTGCTATGATTGGATGCCTGATAGGCGTTAGAACATGTTTGCCCAGGGTCCAATCAATTATAAAGAGGGCCCTGGCTCTCGCTGCTCTACCTCGGCGCCTCTAGGTTCCATTATATGACATCATGTCTTCTTGACTTGTCCAGGCGCAGCCTCTAGGACAGGATTCCAAGCATAATCCATTCCAGGAGAATGCTCGTAATCCAAAATACTCGCATAGCAAAGCGAGTTTCTTCACTGAAGTCAATGGAAACTAAAATAATTTGTTCCACATTGACTTCAGTGGCATGCAATACCCCATGCGGCCAGAGGTGGGGGAGCGCCGGAGGGCCTCAAACAGCTAGAAAGGCCAGAGGATAGCTCGGCTGACCTCAGCAAACCTCGGGAAGGAGTATTTCCATGTCTTTTTGAGTCTTTCGGAGCCTTCCCCTTCGGCTCCGATGCCCCCCCCCATCATAGGGCCAAATGCGGTACTGCACACCGCTTTGGCCTGAATCCTGCTCGTTTTGCAAGACAGCACTCGCAAACCGACTTAGGATTTTTTTAAATACAGTGCTCGTATTGCGAAACGCTCTTTAACCGTGTTACTCGCAATCCGAGGTTCCACTGTATTTGAACAGTCAGGGCCTAAAAGGCTAATACAACAAGCAATTATGGAAGACTCAGGCTCAGCATATTTTATAGGTACAAGGAAGCCCAGGTTTTGTTCAACCACGGTCCTTAAACCCCTCTCACTATCACGCTAGGCGTCACTACCTCCCTGTCATGTCCCTCATTCTCCTGTTCGAAAGTTGGGAGGTATGTTCTGTATGCATATCAGTGAAGTGAGTGTGCTGCCTTTCAAAAGATGGTGCCCCTTTGCACCTGCCCAGTAAGATTGGCTATTACAGTGCACCACCCTGTGATAGGCAGTCTAATGGCTGAGAGCACTGGTCATTGTCTTCTGGGGGGGGGGGGGGGGCAGTCGCCCTTTGTCAGAACACAAAAGCACAGTAGGGGAGATTGCTGTACAAACACCACAGAGCAACACTCAGTTTTTCCTTTTTCCAGTCTTTATGCATTTGGCGCAATTTGTTTTATTTGTTATTTGTTTTATTTATTTATGTCTGGTCACTAGGGATGAGCCAAACACCCCCGCGTTCGGTTCGCACCAGAACCTTCGAACGGACCGAACGTTTGCATGAATATTTAGAACCCCATTGACGTTTATGGCGGCGTACACACGACAGAGAAACTCGTCGGGCGAAACACATAGTTTTCCCCGTCGAGTTCCTAGTTCGGCAGTAAAAAAACACGTCAAGCCAAATTTTCCCATTGCCCAATGAGGAAATAGAGAACATGCTCTCTTTTTGGTTCGACGAGTTTCCCGACGGGTTTCTCGGCGAAAAGTGTACACACGACCGGTTTTCTCGGCAGGATACGTCTCTCATCGAGTTTCTTGCTGAATTCTGCCGAGAAAACCGGTCGTGCGTACGCCGCCTTAGGGACTCGAACGTTCGAATTTAAAAGTGCTAATTTTAAAGCCTAATATGCAAGTTATTGTCGTAAAACGTCTTTGAGAACCCGATTCTTGCCCCAGGGAACATGTATCAATGGAAAAGACGACCGTTTTTAAAACTTTTTTTCCATTGATACATGATCCCTGGGGCAAGACCCGGGTTCTCAAAGACGTTTTCACAGGCAAACTATAGACACCCAGCAGGTACAATATTTAACAGAATTTTTCCTTTTTTTTTTTTTTATTTAAGCATCATTGGAGAGGAGCAGTGGTTTTAATGATGCTTAAATAAAAAAAATGAAAAATTCCTTTAAATATTGTACCTGCTTGGTGTCTATAGTATGCCTGTGAAAAAAGTCTTTAAATAGCACAATCACCTGCCTGCCAGTAAATTAGGAAGAACTGATCTAGCTAAACTATACAGGGTTAGATTTAGAAAGACTTACGATGGGCGTATCAGTAGATACACCGTCGTAAGTCCTAATCTGAGCCCTCGCAAATGTAAGTGTATGCTCATAATGAGATACGCTTAAATGTTGCTAAGATATGACCGGCGTAAGGCACTTACACCATCGTATCTTGGTTGCATATTTACACTGGCCGCTAGGTGGCGTTCCCGTTGTAAAATATGCAAATGAGCAAATACGCCGATTCCCAAACGTACGCCCGGCCAGCATATCTGTTTACGTTGTTTACGTAAGTCGGCTTAAAGTTACCCCTGCTATAGTAAGGCGCAGCCAAGGTTAACCTCCCTGGCGGTATGATTCTTTCAGATTTTAGGTGCTTAAAGCGGTACCATTATTTTCAAGGGAATTTGGCGTTTTATACTGTAGGCTTGTAATTCTTAGGAATAACTCACTGAAATCTATCCAAACAAGAGTCTAATAGGCATCCCGGGTATGATTTTTTTTTTTTATTAAAAATTATAATATAATAAATAATTATAAAAAATTATAACAAATAATAATATAATTATAGTAAAAATTATTCAATAATGTAATCAAATCAAAATCACTGAAATTTGCTCAGTTGCAGAATTTTTGCTGTCATTATTTTTTTTTTTTATGACGAATTTCCCCATAAATCGCTATCGCTAAATTCTGCAAGTGATTCTGATTTATTATCGCTGTTTTTTAGCTGCTCTAAAACAATTTTTGCCATAAAGGGACACTTTTGGTTGCTATGGGCAATCTACAGTTTGCAGGGAGAAAGAACAGTTTTTATTATATAAAAGGACATGTAGTGTACAGGGCAGACCACTAGGGACATGGGGGGTGTGTATTTTTTACATACAGTACTGTAATCTATAAGATTACAGTGTACTGTATGTATAGTGTTTGTTTACATTTTTGAATTTGGCGCCGTTCCCCCCCCTACATCGCGACGCTCGCAGGGAAGGGAATCGGCGGTACACACAGCATCAGGCGGACATCCGGCCGCCGTGTACTGCGGGGATTCATCGCTGGATCGCAGAGAAAAGGTAAGTAAACTTTTTTTCTGCATCCAGCGAGGCAAGTCCGTGTGTGGCACGGGGTTACCGATCTTAGCTTAAAAATCTCACCCCGTGCCACACACGGGAAGACCGCCAGGGAGGTTAAAGTGGAGGTTCACCTTAAAAAAAAATTCTGACATCACATTCTGACGAGTCATCCTACCGACAGAATGACGTTTTTTTTTTTTTTTCTCAGCACATACCTCGTAACCTAGATTTTCACCCCCAGCTCTCCCGCACTATTGGGCGTTCCCAATCACTGCCTGTGATTGACAGGCTTCCGTCCAGAGCATACTGCGCATCACAGGTTGCCGAAAGAACCCGAACGTTGGTGCGGCTCTATGCGGCGCCTGCGCACCGACGTTCGGGTTCTGTCGGCAACCTGTGACGCGCAGTATGCGCCAGACGGAAGCCTGTCAATCACAGGCACTGATTGGGAATGCCCAATCCCTGCGGGATAGCAGGGGGGTGAAAATCTAGGTTACGAGGTATGTGCTGAGGAAAAAAAAAACACTGCCATTCTGTCAGTAGGATGACACGACAGAATGTGATGTCAGAATTTTTTTTGAGGGTGAACCTCGCACTGGGATTCTTTCACGGCCGGCGCATGCGTAGTTCGTTCAGCGCGGGGACGCACTTGATTTAAATACTACACGCCCCCTACCCGCCGAATTTGAATTATGACGGGCCATTTACAGGCAAGTGCTTTGTGAATAAAGCACTTGCCTGAAAAAGTTGTGGCGGCGTAACGTAAATGACATACGTTACGCCTGCACAAAGATAAGACGGACTACCTGAATCTAGCCCACAGTGTATAAATATATGTACAACACCTGGGATGTATTTATATCCTCTACACCAGTGGTTCTCAACCTTACTAGTGCCGTGACCCTTAATAACATTTCCCAAGTTGTGGGGACCCACTAACAGTAAAATTATTTTCGTAGCGTGGGTTGTCAGCATCCAAGGCAAGACAAGTAATTTGCACCCCTAACCCCTAGCGCTCCCTGAGTCCTTTCCACTTGTACAGTATTAAAGCCCCTTATGGTTCATTTTAGGATGTTCCACTCTATTTCTAGCTCTCTCAGGAGATAGGGTCCTTTCACACGGGCGGACCGTTCATCCGTTTATTACAAGTCCGTTTACGGACTTGTAATGCATCCCTATGTGATCACGGCCGTTAGCGGATGAGCATCCGCTAACATCTGTAATGACCCGCCTCCGCAAAGATCCGGTTTTTCAGACGGAAGAAAACCCTATATTTCTTCTGTCTTAAGGATCGGATGAATACGGACACACGGTCCGTATTCATCCGATTCCCCATAGGGGAGAGCGGAGGAGAGACAGGGCGGTCCCTGCACAGTGTGCAGGGACCGCCCTGTCCACCGACAGCTCAGCGGGGATCCCTGCTGAGCCGACGGACACACACGGGGCGGATCGAAAAACGGTCCGCTCCGTGTGAAAGGACCCATAGGGTCTCCTCCAGCCCCTCCCACTTCACATACCTCACCAGTCTGACCTCTAGTCTCTGCCCCCCAGCCATGCTATTGATCTGAATGGGTGGCTGTGAAGAGGCTGAGTGGGCGGCTGCGGGCTCCAGAGTCAGCCCAGATGGACTTCCACAGGCTCCAGGGACAGCCCTGCTGGGCAGCCACAAAAAAGGCTGGGAGAGTGGTACAGGCTTCAGGAACAGTCCAGAATTTGGTGACCCCTGGCAAATAGTCATTTGACCCCTGTGGGGGTCCCGACCCCGGTTGAGAACCACTGCTCTACACACTGTAACATTAACTGACTAGCCTGCCTGCCTGCTCTATCTACCTGCAAAAAATGACACTCTCTCTGTTCTCTCTAACCACCGCCGCAACACGCTACACAAGGCCGGCCTGCAGGCGGCTTTTTATAGTATGGGGCGTGTACAAAACCCCCTATACCATAATTGGCCAAAGCCACCCTGGCTTTGGCCAATTATGGCTCTCTGTTTTTTGCAAGCTGTGATTGGCCAAGCATGCGGGTCATAGTGCATGCTTGGCCAATCATCAGCCAGCGATGCCGCAGTGAATTATGGTCTGTGAGTGGCCAGACCCGCAATGTCAGCATGTTTGGGGGAGCCCTCCGTTCCGGCACTATACGTCGGACCTTCATTGCGCATGCGCCGCTGACATCAGCGGCTGCATGTAAGGTGAATATCTCTTAAACGATACAGGTTTAGGAGATATTTATTTTACCTACAGGTAAGCCTTATTATAGGTAGTGTTGCTCACAAATATTCACATTGCGAATATTCGTTACGAATATTGCATATTCGAGTATTCGCGAATAACTCGAATATCGCGGTGAATATTCGCTATTGCGAATATTCGTATTTTTTCAAACTTATTTTTAAAACAGATCACATCCTAGTGATCTGATCTCCATCGACGTCTAAAAGCATTGATGGTATGATTAGAGACCCTGGGCCGAGTAGCTGAGGCGATCCTTTTATGTTGCCGAATTTTCGCAATGCGAATATTCGTATTACGAATATTCGCGAATACGTTCTCTGCCCTTCTGTGTTTTGTGTATTAAAAATAAAATAAAAATTAGCTTTAGTTTTAGTCATATAAGTTTGTGTAAGTAGAGTTAGTGTTTAGTGCCTATTAGTTTAGTAATCCAGGAAATGATCTCCGTTTTTGCGTGTTGACGAGAATTTCGCAATCAATTTCGTTTTCGCACTAGTGAAATTTCGCTATTTTTTTTTATAAAATATCGCGAATATTCGTTAATATCGAATATTCGTGGCATTTTATAAAAAAAAAAAAAAAGAGCGAAATTTCGCAATCAATTTCGCTTTCGCATTAGCGAAATTTTGCTATTTTTTTTTTTTTTTTTTATAAAATATAATATAATACGTTCTCTGCCCTTCTGTGTTTTGTGTATAAAAAAAATAAAAAAATAAATTAGCTTTAGTTTTAGTCATATAAGTTTGTGTAAGTAGAGTTAGGCCCAGATTCAGAGAGAATTAGATTATCGTAGCGTATCAGAAATACACTACGCCGCCGTTTTTTACCTGGCTCTACGTGGAATCCAGGTAGATTTTGTCCAGTAAACGACGGCGGCGTAGTGTATTTCTCCCGTCGCAATCCATCTACGCGAGTAGGGGGCGTGAAGCATTTAAAATAGGCGCCGTGCATTGCACGAAATCACGTCGTTACGTCATTCGTTGTTTGAGTAGCGTCGTTTACGGACATTTCTATTCCCGTACGACTTACGTAAAAAAAAATATTAAATTCGACGCGGGAACGACGGCCATACTTAACATGGGCTACGCACCGTTAGACCAGCAAAAAGCTGGTCTAACAGTACGTAAAAAAAATTAGACGTAAGCGATTGCGAAGACCGCTCGTATCTTCGTGGATCACCGTAAAAACTCATTTGCATATCTCGACGCATGAAAACGACGCAAACTCCTCCCAGCGGCCGCAAAAAATATCGCAGCGTAGATCCGAAGGCTTACGAAGACGTAAGCCTCTCGGATCGAAGCCCGAAGCCGCCGTATCATGGTTTGAGGATTCAAACTAGTGATACGGCGCGCGAAATTTGAAATTACTCCTGTCTAACACCAGTTAGACAGGCGTAATTGCTCTATGAATCTGGGCCTTAGTGTTTAGTGCATATTAGTTTAGTAATCCAGGAAATGATCTCCGTTTTCGCGTGTTGACGAGAATTTCGCAATCAATTTCGCATTCGCACTAGCGAAATTTCGCATTAGCGAAATTTCGCAATTTTTTTTTTGATAAAATATCACGAATATTCGATATTAACGAATATTCACGAATATTCTTCTATATATTCGCGAAATATCGCGAAATCGAATATGGCTTATTCCGCTCATCACTAATTATAGGCTTTAAAAATGTCATTAACGTGTTGTTGAGTGGATGGTAAAGGAATCATGAAAGGCAAAATAGATATAGATTAGATTATTCTATGTGTTAGTGTTTTTACCCAAGATTCATATAACTTTCAGCCAAGATTCATAAAAAAAAGTGTGATTCTTGGGTGAAAACATTGATAATTAAGGGGGAGATTTACTAAAAAAGGTGCAGCTGTGCATGGTAGACAATCAGCTTCTAAAGCTGGCCATACATTATACAATTTTCTTTTTAAATTTCCTATGTAGTACAAGGGCCTGCCTGATTGCATACACATTGAATGTGTCATGGAGGAGTGGAAGAGGACTCCAGTGGCCACCTGTGAATCTCTGGTGAACCCAAGAGGGTTAAGGCAGTGCTGAAAAATAATGGTGGCCACACAAAATATTGATACTTTGGGCCCAATTTCGACATTTTCACTTAAAGGTGTACTCACTTTTATTGCCAGCAGTTTAGACATTGATGGCTGTTTGGAGAGCTGCACGATTAATCGTCAAGAACCATTATCGCGATTTTTTTCCTGTTGCGATCTTGACCAAGGGTTTCCCGATCTTCCCATCTTTGGAATACAGAGAATTTTCTCTCTGCTCTCAGCGGTCAAAAGTCAAAGTCTGGGCACTCTGCCAAGTTTTAAAACTTTCTATCAGTGTAATGTTAAGTCTAAACATTGTATCAATTTGTCTTTTACATCAAAGGAATAAACTTCTGTATGTAAATTAGGAACGTTTAACCATTTAAACACCAAACCCTTTTCTGACAGTTGTTGTTTTCAAGTTAAAATATATATTTTTTTGCTAGAAAATTGCTTAGAACCCCCAAACATTATAAATATTTTTTTTAGTAGAGACCCTAGAGCAGGGGTGGCAAACTCAAATTCATCGTGGGCCGCATCAGCAGTGTGGTTGCCCTCAAAGGGCCAGTTGTATATGGGTCGCACTACATACAGAATGCAGAGTTCAGGAGTACGTCAGGATTATGCTACGGACACAGTGCAGTAATTCAGGGGGTGCGCTATGTACACAGTGCAGGGATTTAGAGTCCGCACAGACCCCCATTACATCAGAGTCCGCACAGACCCCCATTACATCAGAGTCCGCACAGACCCCCATTACATCAGAGTCCGCACAGACCCCCATTACATCAGAGTCCGCACAGACCCCCCATTATATCAGAGTCCGCACAGACCCCCCATTACATCAGAGTCCGCACAGACCCCCCATTACATCAGAGTCCGCACAGACCCCCCATTACATCAGAGTCCGCACAGACCCCCCATTACATCAGAGTCCGCACAGACCCCCCATTACATTAGAGTCCGCACAGACCCCCCATTACATCAGAGTCCGCACAGACCCCCCATTACATCAGAGTCCGCACAGACCCCCCATTACATCAGAGTCCGCACAGACCCCCCTATTACATCAGAGTCCGCACAGACCCCCCATTACATCAGAGTCCGCACAGACCCCCCATTACATCAGAGTCCGCACAGACCCCCCATTACATCAGAGTCCGCACAGACCCTCCATTACATCAGAGTCCGCACAGACCCCCCATTACATCAGAGGCCGCACAGACCCTCTTGTAATGCTGTGGACTCGGATGTGAAGAGGGGACTCTGATGTAAGGGGGGCTTTGCCCACCAAAGCCCCCGTCTTGCACCAGAGTCCACAGAGCACCCCTAAATTCATTTAATATATACACTGGGAGGTGGGAGAGGGTGAGCTTACTCACACCAGGATGGAGGGTCAGGGGCGGGCTGCCTGCATCTTCCTTCACATTTTCCCGCGGGTGTGTGAGCGGGGAAGACACAGGGGGTGTGGGCGTGCCACACAGTGTAGAGAGGCGGGAAGAGGAGAAGCAGTGTCTGAGCTGAACTGTCAGCGTGGATTCTGAGGCTGAGCTGTGTGTGAGAGAGACACACAGCTCAACCAATCAGCCACGCCAGAGCCCGGAGATGACACAGGCATGGCCGTGTAGTGGTAGGTGAGCGGCGGCCGCGACCTGTGTTAGCCCTGTCCAGGCCGCGGGCGCTGCTTACCTCCTGCTGTGTGGCCTGAGCGGGCAGCACTGGCACTGTAACAAGCGGTGGAGGCTGGGGGGCCACTTGACAAGGGTTGGCTGGCCGGATTTGGCCCGCGGGCCTTGTGTTTGCCATCCCTGCCCTAGAGAATAAAATGGTGGTTGCAATATTTTATGTTGCACTGTATTTGCGCAGCGGTCTTTCCAATGCATTTTTTTGGGGAAAAAATGACTTTAATAAATTAAAAAAAATAAAACGAACCAGTAAAGTTAGCCCAAATATTTTTTTTCTATAATGTGAAAGATTTTACGCCGTGAGAATCATAATCTTTATTCTAAGCAAAAAAATAGCGATTCTCATTTTGGTCAGAATCGTGCAGCTCTAGCTGTTTGTTGAGTTACTTTGAGGGGAAAGCAAATTTACATTGTTATACAAGTTGTACACTCACTACTTTACTTTGTAGCAAAGTGTAATTTCTTCAGTGTTGTCACATGAAAAGATATAATTAAAAAAAATGTCAGGGGTGTACTCCCTTTTGTGAGATACTGTATAAAGCACCTGAGGAAGGACGATATCCAATATTTTTAAACCGTTCTTATCCTTTGAAAAACAGAAGATTTCTTTAACAGCAGAACCGCATATCAATTCTGCGCTGACAGGTACTCTTGACATTGGCTCGCATCGCCCTTTGCAACAAGCACTGAGTAACAGTTCGATCTTACATATCCGCTCTACGGGAAGGGGGTCAGACAGACATCATAACAATGTAACTACAAGCGCCCTGACCACCAAAGAATACGAACATGAAGATCGGTCATTATTACGTTTGTCAAAACAGCCAGAGTTTGGCAGCCCCTCTGCGCTTCTTCTAGGAAACCTGGCGAAGATATTCGATAACATTCGCCTACCGCGTCTCCTGGAGGACGCTCTTCCAGATGTGAGAGGGGCAAGGCCGCAAAATCAAACTTCTTCCTAACAGATGCTGCATGGTTCACCCAGAAAAAGAAAAAAAAAAAAAAGTCGACGCTGATTAAAACAGAGAGAATTGGAAACATGTCGGTGTAATATTCATGACGGGTCAAGAAAAACAAGAGGCCCGCGGGGATTCCGCCTGACAGTAATCCACGGCGAAAGTCATAAAACATGGGATCGCGTTACATATGCGGACGGGTCCAACCGCCATTGCGCCCGGTGATTTTTTGAGAGATACATTTATTAAAGTGGAAATAATCTAGTTAGAATGAAAAATAGGAATTTAAATCTGTATGTAAGAAGTCCTGATGTAGATTAGGATAATAAATCCGGTGATGTGTCCTGACAGATGTCAGTTATAGGATATCCGGACGCTGTTATGGCGATTCCTTTCCTCATGTAGAGTGCAGAGATGAGAGCGATTCTATTATCAGTACAGTTTAAAGTGTACCTACATTAAAACTCACATGCATCCTCTGCTGATTTTGTATGTCTGCCCACTGACAAAGAAATTCAGTCTTTATTTTAGGCCAGGGTTACACATATGCAAATTGATTGCGGCTTAAACCGCGTCCAATTCGCATAACATTATAAAATACATTGATTTTAATGAGGCTGGTTCACATTTGTGCGATGCATTCACAATGCACATTGCCCAAAAAACTTGGAAGCTACTAAGGCCCCATGCACACGAGACGCAAATGCAAACACATCTAAACACACGTTTTCTAAGGCAAAAAACGGCGTTTAGAACGCCCGTTTTTGCCGCGAATTTCGCTGCGTTTTACCACGTTTTACCGCGTTTGCGTTTATAAGCGTTTAGTTAAGAGACATCATAAGACCCTCCCTAAGCTCAAAAAACAATATTATTTAACCATTTCAGCCATTTTGTGAGACCAAAGTGAGTAGCAGCTGAAAGAGCAGCAGTATACTTGTATTTAGCGTGTCACTTGCCACATCACCTGCCACAAGCTGTGGATTGTCCACTTGCCACGTCATCTGTCACAAGTTCTGGATTGTCCACTGGCCACATCACCTGGCCACGTCACCTACCATGTCACCTGCCACCAGAGGCGTATCTAGTGAAAATGGTGCCTATGGCAAGCACTAAAACTGCGCCCCTGTCAAAACATTTGAAACCTTTCAGATAACCAGAGATAGGGAGGGAAGCAGTGCGATGAGGACATAGAGGGACCAGTGGGGCTGGTACTAAAATTTTTTGGGGGGGGGGGGCGCAAACTGAAAAAAAAATCAATTGCAGCCACTGTGCCCATCAAAAGTAACCACTGTGCCATCAATGGCTAGTCATTGGCTATCATGGGAGCAACTGTCACTCCCCTCCCTAGGCCAAGTAGCAACTGCTGTGCCGGGCGCCGCTCTTTAGCAGGCCGGCCGCGATGCCGGGAGCTACATAAGTGCCGGAGACGGCCGCAGAAGGACGCGTGTGTTTTTTTCGTGCATGACACTTGCCATGGCTGCCATACCCTAGATACGCCACTGCCTGCCACAAGTTGTGGATTGTCCACTGGCCACATCACCTGGCCACGTCACCTGCCATGTCACCTGGCCACGTCACCTGCCACAAGTTGTGGATTGTCCACTTGCCACATCACCTGCCACGTCACCTGGCCACATCACCTGGCCACGTCACCTACCACAAGTTGTGGATTGTCCACTGGCCACGTCAGCTGTCACGTCAACTGACCACTTCACCTGCCACAAGTTGTGGATTGTCCACTTGCCACGTCACCTGACCACGTCACCTGCCACAAGTTGTGCATTGTCCACGTCACCTGGCCACGTCACCTGCCACGTCAACTGGCCACAAGTTGTGGATTGTCCACTTGCCACGTCACCTGGCCACGTCACCTGCCACAACTTGTGGATTGTCCACTGGCCACGTCACCTGGCCACGTCAGCTGCCATGTCACCTGGCCACGTCACCTGCCACAAGTTGTGGATTTTCCACTTGCCTTGTCACCTGGCCACGTCACCTGCCACATCACCTGGCCACCTCACCTGCCAAAAGTTGTGGATTGTCCACTGGCCACGTCACCTGCCACGTCACCTGTTCACATCAACTGGCACGTCACCTGGCCACAAGTTGTGGATTGTCCACTGGCCACGTCACCTGCCTTGTCCCTAAGCTCAAGAAACAATATTATTTAACCATTTCAGCCATTTTGTGAGACCAGAGTGAGTAGCAGCTGAAAAAGCAGCAGTATTCTTGTATTTAGTGTGTCACTTTCCACATCACCTGCCACAAGCTACGGATTGTCCATTTGCCATGTCACCTGGCACAAGTTGTGAATTGTCCACTTGCCATGTCACCTGCCACATCACCTGGCCACCTCTCCTGCCAAAAGTTTTGGATTGTCCACTGGCCACGTCACCTGCCACGTCTCCTGTTCACACCATTTGCCATGTCACCTGGCACAAGTTGTGAATTGTCCACTTGCCACGTCATCTGCCACGTCACCTGCCACAAGTTACATAGTTAGTCAGGTTGAAAAAAGACACAAGTCCATCCAGTTCAACCATAAAAAAAGAAACAAACAAAATAAAACACAGTACATCCCATACACCCAACTCCATACCCACAGTTGTGGATTGTCCACTTGCCACGTCACCTGGCCACGTCACCTGGCCACGTCACCTGCCACAAGTTGTGTATTGTCCACTGGCCACGTCACATGTCACGTCAACTGGCCACTTCACCTGCCAAAAGTTGTAGATTGTTCACTTGCCATGTCACCTGACCATGTCACCTGCCACAAGTTGTGGATTGTCCACTTGCCATGTCACCTGGCCACGTCACCTGCCACGTCACCTGGCCACGTCACCTGCCACGTCATCTGGAAACGTCAGCTGCCACAAGTTGTGGATTGTCCACTGGCCACGTCACCTGCCACGTCCTCTGGCCATGTCACCTGCCACAAGTTGTGGATTGTCCACTTCTCATGTCACCTGGCCACGTCACCTGCCAAATCACCTGATCACGTCACCTGCCACAAGTTGTGGATTGTCCACTGGCCACGTCACCTGTCACTTCAACTGGCCACTTCACCTGCCACAAGTTGCGGATTGTCCACTTGCCATGTCACCTGGCCATGTCACCTGGCCACGTCACCTGCCACGTCACCTGTTCACATCACCTGGCACGTCACCTGGCCATAAGTTGTGGATTGTCCACTGGCCACATCACCTGCCATGTCCCTAAGCTCAAAAAACAATATTATTTAACCATTTTAGCCATTTTGTGCGACCAGAGTGAGTAGCAAGCTGAAAGAGCAGCAGTATACTTGTATTTAGCGTGTCACTTGCCACATCACCTGCCACAAGCTGCGGATTGTCCACTTGCCATGTCACCTGCCACAAGTGGTGAATTGTCCACTTGCCATGTCATCTGCCATGTCACCTGCCACAAGTTGTGGATTTTCCACTGGCCACATCAACTGGCCACGTCACCTGCCACAAGTTGTGGATTGTCCACTTGCCACATCACCTGCCACAAGTTGAGGATTGTCCACTTGCCATGTCACCTGGCCATGTCACCTGGCCACATCACCTGCCACGTCACCTGTTCACATCACCTGGCACGTCACCTGGCCATAAGTTGTGGATTGTCCACTGGCCACGTCACCTGCCACGTCCCTAAGCTCAAAAAACAATATTATTTAACCATTTCAGCCATTTTGTGAGACCAGAGTGGGTAGCAGCTGAAAGAGCAGCAGTATTCTTGTATTAAGCGTGTCACTTGCCACATCACCTGCCACAAGCTGCGGATTGTCCATTTGCCATGTCACCTGGTACAAGTTGTGAATTGTCCACTTGCCACGTCATCTGCCACGTCACCTGCCACAAGTTGTGGATTGTCCACTTGCCACGTCACCTGGCCACGTCACCTGGCCACGTCACCTGGCCACGTCACCTGCCACAAGTTGTGTATTGTCCACTGGCCACATCACATGTCATGTCAACTGGCCACTTCACCTCCCACAAGTTGTGGATTGTCCACTGGCCACGTCACCTGCCACATCCTCTGGCCATGTCACCTGCCACAAGTTGTGGATTGTCCACTTGTCATGTCACTTGGCCACGTCACATGGCACGTCACCTGCCCACGTCAGCTGCCAAATAACCTGATCACGTCACCTGCCACAAGTTGTGGATTGTCCACTGGCCACGTCACCTGTCACTTCAACTGGCCACTTCACCTGCCACAAGTTGTGGATTGTCCACTGGCCACGTCACCTGCCACAAGTTGTGGGTTGTTCACTTGCCACATCACCTGGCCACGTTACTTGCCACGTCTCCTGGCACAAGTTGTGGATTGTCCACTTGCCACCTCACCAGGCCATGTCACCTGGCTACGTTACCTGGCCACGTCACCTGCCACAAGTTGTGGATTGTCCACTTGCCACATGACCTGGCCACATCACCTGCCACGTCACCTGGCCTTGTCACCTGCTGCAAGTTGTGGATTGTCCACTGGCCACATCACCTGCCACGTCACCTGGCCACATCACCTGCCACGTCACCTGGCCACAAATTGTGGATTGTCCACTTGCCACATCACCTGGCCATGTCACCTGCCACAATTTGTGGATTGTCCACTGGCCATGTCACCTGCCACACGTTGTGGATTGTCCACAATGCAATGCAAGCAATTACAGTTGTTTTTGTTTTTTTCTTGTACAAAGAGTTTTTTTGAAAAAACACATCCACATAAAAAAAAAAGAAAGGAATACAAATGAAACAGCAATCCAGCACTTAGGAATCCAGAGGCGAATCCGGAAGACCAGCAATAAAATGTCCCCATCTCAAGTAGCCTGCCAAGTCGAACTAATGCTGTTTTAGTGAACATACCGGTGAACACACCGGAGTAAATGCATGACTTGAAAGCAAAATAAAGATTCGGTGCATAACATTACAAAAAAATAAAAAAAATTCAAACTGGCACATAGCAGAGGATAGCATTATCCAAAAAGTAAAATAAACAAACAATGCGTCATGTGTCCAAGACCAACAGGACCAAGCCCGTGGGTCCGAGCCACAAAGAACGAAGAAAAGGAGGAGGAGGAGAAAGAGAACCAGCTAGAAAGATAGCATGAACAAGTAGCATTGAAGAGAAAGAGGAAGAGAGAAAAGAGAAGGAAAAGAAAAAAAAAAAAGGAGGGGGTCCACGGGGCGGGGGGAACAGAGGTTCATCAAAGAGAAAGTAGTGTTGGGTCGAATCGCGAAGGGTGGTTGTAGGCCACCCATGGTTGCCACACCCGGAGGAATTTATCGTGGGTATCCGCTAACACGGCAGTAAGTTTCTCATTAACCATAATATCATTAATGCAGTTTTTAACTGCTTCAAAGCTGAGGGCCGGTGTCTTCCAGGCCCTTGCTATGGTCAATTTAGTTGCAGTAAAAACATGTGCCGTCAACTGGCGTTCAGGACGGAGAAGCTCCGTGATCGGTTTCCATAAGAGGGCCTCAAAAGGATCCCTCCTTAAGTTGGTATTAAAGAGGTTGCGGAGCAACGCATAAACTTTAACCCACAATCTGCATACCCTGGGGCAGGTCCACCAGACATGTGCCATTGTACCCTCCTGAGAGCATCCACGGAAGCACAAAGGGGAGTAGGATGGTATAAAACTCACCAGCCTGGCAGGGGTATAGTACCACCTATAGAACAATTTATAAGCATTCTCCAGGAAGAGAACATTTGTAGAACATTTAGACAATGCCACGGTCATAGCCTGCCAGTCTTCCGGATCGAGTTGCTTCCCAAGCTCAGCCTCCCACTGCAGGTGATAAGGTCTCAATGGCGGCTTTTTAGAGTCGATAATCGCCGTATAAATCAAAGATATGAGACCCGGGGAATGGGGGCGCGATCTACATAAGCTTTCGAAGGGGGTCATAGTATAGGGGGTGGGTTGAGACCTGATAAGGCGTTGAAGGAAATGTCGGAGTTGTAAATAACTATAGTGTTCCCTAAGTGGAATGTCATAGGAGGAACGTAAAAGTGTAAAAGAGATAATCTTGGTTGGGGCGAGCATAGAATGAACGTCCACAAAGCCATGTTCAGTCCACCATGCAAACTGTAAGGGATTGTCCCTACCGGGTGGGAATAACGGACTATGGAGGAGGTGAAGCAGCGGAAGGTGAGGGGAAATCAGACCCGCAGAATATTTGACCGCATCCCACAATCGAAGGGAATGGGCCAGACAAGGACCTATAGAAGGCGGGCGGTGTGCTCGAGGGAGCCATGGAAGAGAGGCTAAAGGTGTCGGGTGGGAGTCCACCAAATCAAAGGTAGCCCACAGTGGCATTTGTTGTTTCTCGTGCAGACGAGTCAATGGGGCGATACCCGCCACAGTATAATAAGCGTGTAAATTAGGAACCGACAGGCCACCATTGATTTTGCGCGCAAAAAGCACCTGCCTCTTTATCCTGGGCCTCTTGGGGCCCCAGATAAACTGCATAATTTTACGTTGGTGTATTCTAAGGACGTGAGAGGGTACCTGGACAGGTAAAACTCGAAAATAATAAAGCAGCTTCGGGAGATAGGTCATACGAACCGTCGCCAATCTCCCGAACCAAGAAAGCGGAAGAGTGGACCAAGAGGCGAGCATAGCTGTCAATTTCCCAAACAAAGCAGGAAAGTTGGCTTGATACAATTCTGAGTACTTCGGGGTAAGCTTAATCCCCAAATAAGGTAATGACGTCAACCATTTAATAGGGAACGCAGACCGTAGGGAGATAGACATTGCCTTTGACTTTGCCTGATTGACTGCTAAGCCTGAGAACGAGGCAAAAGAATCCAAAAGCAACAACAAATTGGGAAGGGAGATTCTAGGCTTGGTGATGGTCAACAAAATGACATCTGCATCAACAGTGACAACTTGTGTGAAGTGCCCGCCACCTCCACTCCAGACACATCCGGATGGGATCGAACGGCTTCTGCCAAGGGCTCAAGAGCCAGGACAAACAGGAGCGGGGAAAGCGGGCACCCCTGCCGTGTCCCCCTCCTAATGGGGAAGGTGGATGACTCAAAACCATAGTACCGAACCTTGGCCTGGGGGGAGTCATAAATAGCCGAAATCCAGCTCAAAAAAAGAAGCGCCAAAGCCGTAATGACGGAGGACCTGTGTCAAATAAGGCCAAGATAAACGTGTCAAAGGCCTTAGTTGACATCGAGGGACAAAAACATTGTTTCCAGGGACCTGGCGTGCACAATATGTTGAATTTGGAGGAGCCGTCTGATCGCATCCCCCGCTTGTCGGTGAGGAACAAAACCCACCTGATCCTTTTTTATCATGGGCGTGGGAGAAAATGAATTCAAACGGTTGGCCAAAATCTTAGTCAAGATTTCATGTCAATATTAATTAAGGAGATTGGCCTGAAATTAGCCCAAGAAGAATGGTCCCTGTCCGGCTTTGGGATCATTACGATGTTAGCAGTCAGCAGATTAGGCGTGTGAACGACTGACCCTTCTATTGAATTGTACATGGCCGCCAAATGTGGGGCAGGACATCTGCTAACTTCGGTAATACAAAGCCGTGAAGCCGTCTGGGCCCGGTCTCTTGCCTCCTTCAGTTCTTTAATACACTGAAGAACTTCCTGACCTGAATATCTCGGTCCATCAGAGACATTATGTGTGCTCGGATAGGGGGAAGGCAAGGATAAATTGGACAAAAAGTTATCCAGACCTTGAGTAGATGATTGAGTAGGCAGAATAGAGCTTTGTAAGTCGGTGGCGAAATTCATCCAATATCCGCTGTGGGTTACCCGTAAGGATATTGTGGCGGGTGCGCAGGTTTATGGGAGTAAATTTCGGGGGGGAAGGTTCGGAGCCTATTAGCCAGCATCGCGTTAGGTTTGTTCGCCTTGGCGTGCCACTTTTGACGAGCCCAGCGCAAAGTGCGCTCAGCTTCATCAGTTAAACACAAATCTAATTCCGTACGAGCCGCATCCAATAGTCTGCGGTTAGTCGGAGAGGGAGCCTGCTTGAAGGCCGTAGACAAGGCCTCCAAACGCTGCTCCAGAGTACGATGAGTTTGGATACGCTCCCTCTTATGCCGTGACGCTATGAGAATCACATGTCCCCGAAGGACCACTTTATATGCTTCCCACAGCGTCACCGGAGATGAGACAGTCCCCGTATTGAGTTTAAAATAGTCCTTGGAAGCTTCGTGGATATCGTTAAGAATCGATTTGAAGGACAGGAGAGAGTCATTCATAACCCAAGGGGCATATTGCGGTGTGCTAAGAAGAGAGTGATAGACCGTCAACACTGGATCATGGTCCGACCAGGGGGCCGCCAAAATGGAGACAGAGTCGACCAAAGGAAGGTGTTTCCGGAAGAAAAAAAACATATGGTCGATCCTGGAGTGGGAGTGATGAGGGTGGGAATAGTGAGTATAGTCCTACTACGGGGATGAAACTCCCGCCAGAGATCCACCAAGTCGTGAGTATGCAAAGCCTGTAAGAACTTTTTAGCAGCGGGAGAGGGGGATTTATGCTCCGATGGATACCTGTCAAGAGAGGGGTTCAACGACACATTGGAGTCACCTGCGAGCAGGAGAGTACCCTTCTGATGGGCTTTTAACAGTGTTTCTTCTGTTGTCACCCTTTCCCCAAGCTGCTTGGCGATAGTCTTGTAGCCCATTCCAGCATTCCAGCTAGGTGGAGAGATTAAATTTGATTGATTGATTGCTTATGTGGACAGGTGTCTTTCATACAGGTAACAAGCTAAGATTAGGAGCACTCCCTTTAAGACTGTGGAACACACAAAGTTAATTCTTTGATCGCTCCTGATGTTAACCACTTCACAGCCAGTGTCATTAGTACAGTGACAGTGCATATTTTTAGCACTGGTTGCTGTATTAGTGTCACTGGTTCCTGAAAACATGTCCATTTGTTTTCTGATTTGACCGCTACAATATCACAGCCCCACTATAAGTCGCCACCATTACTAGTACAGAAATTAAATAAATCCATTAATATATACCATAGTTTGTAGACATTATAACTTTTGCGCAAACCATAACCACTTATTGGGATTTTTTACCAAACAGATGTGGTAGTACACTGTACGATTGACCTTAACTCATGAAAAAATTGGCCTGGTCAGGAAGTGAGTTAAATCTTCCGGAGGTCAAGTGGTTAATATATGATTTTAAATTTTGAACAAAGATGCATTTTAAAATAACAACACTGCAAAATCTCCTTAAAGTTGTTATATTTCATCCCCTTGCCCAGTGCAGTGGTTAACAGTGGAAATCTATCTATCTATCTATCTATCTATCTATCTATCTATCTATCTATCTATCTATCTATCTATCTATCTCGTTCGTCAAGCTTTTTATTAATTTCAGAACAGAATGGGTTGTATAAATCTAGAAATACGTGTGAAATAAAATAGATAAATAGATCGAGATAGATAGATAAACACTATTATCAGAATCAGATATTGACGTACAGTAAATGTTGCTGCCAAACCATTTACCAGCGGTGAGTAAGCACATGGTCATGACAAGGGTGGGGAACTCTGAATTATTCTGGACTAACATCAATGGAGGGCGTAAGAAAATTCAGTTCATTAAGTGTAAATGAGAAATAAGAGGAAGCTGGGGATTGTGGAAAAAATAAAACAATTCAAAGGAAATTGAAAGGGACTTTATCTTATATCAAGATGGAGAAGAAAATATAAAAATCACAAAAACACGGCAGAAAAAGGAAATGACAGCAAGGGTGGGAGCTGAGATACAGAATATTCATCAGTTTGTAGAGTGAGGACCCAGTTCACACCACATGCAGTTCAGAGCATTTTTGTTCTGTATCAAAAACACATGAAAAGTGGGTCATATTTAATGGCAAAGTTCACACCAGTGCAGTCAGTTCCAGGGCTTTTCAGTTCCAGAAAAAAAAAAGTATAACATGCTGCTTTTTTTTTTGCACAGGATTGTACTGGAATGCAGTAAAACACATTAAAAATGCACTGGAATGCATCAAAAACACACTGGTCCCTAGTATAGTGAGGGGGGGGGGACAGGAAAAAAAGCACCTGGAATGCATCCATAACGCACTAAAAATGCACCAGAACGCATAAAAAACACGTTAAAAACTCATCAAACGGGGGCGTGTCCTGGCTATGGAGGAGTGAAGACGTGTGTCTCCTCAGCTCCATTCCACCGCAGCACCGCATCGCAGCTAAGGGGGAGAATCTTACCCCATCCAGCGCCCACGATGTCCCAGAGGAACCGCTCCACCTCCCAGCCGCCACGGACCGACCGAACCAGGCAAGGACAGCTGGATTTCTTTGCCGGGAGCAGCACCCGCGCGCCGCGAGGCCCCAAAGATGGCGCCGACCACGAAGGCCCAGAAAACTCCAAAGGCCTCCCAGGCCACCCGGTCACAGACGCTGGAGGAATCCCCTGCTTCATCCCCCCAAGGTCGGTGAGTGACTCTCTGCCCCTGGCCTCCCCCGGCTCCCCAGTGCTCAGGGAAGGAGATCCAGCAGCACCGGACCCCCTGGAGGACATGGACATCAGGCGCCATATTTGGTCCCTCCCCACCAAAGCTGACCTAGAGCGCTTTGCAGACAGGGTGGAGAAGGCCCTGAAAGAGGACATAGCCCAGCTTAAAACTGACACTGCACACCTGGGGGGGAGGCTAGAGTCCCTAGAACACAGGTTTGAGGAGACCCTCCCTGTTATATCACAGCTCCAGGACAAATGTGCTACACAGGACCGGCAGATTGAGGCCTTGCTTTGCCAGTTAGATGACATGAAGAACCGTAGCCGCAGGGCCAATATTAAGGTCCACGGCCTACCTGAAGCTACAGGGGCAAGAGATATTATCCCTACACTAGAAGGAGTCTTTAAGGAAATACTGGGACTACCGGCGACGGCCACCATTGAGATAGACCGAGCACACAGGGCCCTAAAACCCCCCTCCCAAGACGTGAACAACCCCAGAGATGTCATCTGCAAGCTACACAAGTACACTCTTAAGGACCGCATCATGCACAAGATGCGTGGAAAACCCTTTTTTGAGTTTGATGGTGCGCGTCTGGCCTTTTACCAGGACATTTCTAGACGCACTCTCATGCAGCGTAGAGCACTTCGCCCCCTGCTGACGGCTGTTCAAGATGCAGGCCTGACATACCGCTGGGGGTTCCCCTTTTACCTCCAAGTTACTAAAAACGGCAGGACTGTGACGCTTCGCACTAAGGATGACCTCCCGAACTTCCTGTCCTCCCTGGACCTGGACCCAGTAGACTTTCCTGATTGGAGGGGTTCGCCTGACCTTCCCACACCGCGGCTACCGCAGCCTCAACCGTGGCAATCATTCACTCGCAAAAGTCGCAGACGAGATCGTGGACGCCGCGCTGCTGAGAGCCCGCGGATGACCAGGCCCTATAGGGGGCTGACAACCCTGTAACTTTACACTGGTACCACTCACTATGTTGCTTCCCTGTTTGTGGAGCCCTGACTCTCCCATGCTACTCCATTGAAGCTGCACTAGCCCTGACTCTCTCTCATGCAACCAGCCGCCTGATTTGACTATTTTCTTCTTCATCAATGAACACTGTGAGAGACCGTCCCTACCCGCAGAACTGGCGGTGGCTGCTGGAGTTGACTTT